>JAESUZ010002509.1:600000-983898 GCA_017311185.1 Proteles cristata cristata
CCTCCAGACAGAACGAACCCTGCTGACACCTAGGTTTTGAACTTCCTACCTCCAAAGCTGTGAGAGAATACATTTCTGTTGTTTTAAGTCACCAGGTTTGCGGTTATTTGTTTTAGCAGGCCCAGGAAACAGATGCAAAGGGTCAATAGCAAATTATGACTAAAGGGGTTTCCTCTCTCCAGGGAGATGCATTGAGCATCCTCTCCTGGCCTGTGACATCCAGCCTGGACTCATGGGTCCCTGCTGAGCACAGAGGCAGGCAAGCAGACCAAGCTTTGAGTGCCAGAACCACTATGTCTGATTTGCACACACCAAGAAGAACCATCTGCTGGTGGGGACAGCGAAAATGAGTTGGGGACAGTAAAGCCTTCTCAGGGCTCCTCAAATGATGCTACAGAGATGGCTGTGGTTGTCTTCCCACTTCCCAGACCCCTCTCCGCTCCTAGCACCCTCTGCTACCCCATACACTCGTCCCTCTCCCCACTGCTGAGCAAATTCCCAGGCTCGTCTCAAACCCACCCGATCCAGGAAGCTTCGGGAGACCACCTATCTCAGTCCATCAGCCGCACACCATGGCGGAAGGAGCCCTGCATCCTAGGTGTGGTTTAGCTACATGCTCACTGTAAGATGTCCCCTCAGTCTCTCTCTGTATCCCTCTGGGCTTCAGTATGTCCAGCTGCAGCAAGAGTAAGGCTACACTGTCTCCATGATATCCAGCTCTCACGTAGCACACTCACCAGTTTGTACCATTACTCATTTTTGCTTAGCGAAAACTAACCTTTATTGAGCCGTACATGATGCTAAATGCTTTACATACATTATCACATTCAATCAATATTATGTGGATGGATAGATGAATCAAAGAGGGAGGAGAGGACGGGGGGAGGCTTCAGTCTAACCAAGCACCACACTCAGGAGGGCAGAATCCTGTTCCTCTGGCTGGACTTGGCAATGAGCCTAACTTCCCACAAGGGGCTCAGCAGTTTGGGGAGGAGACACTGAAGACCTTATGGAAAGGAAATGACATTTAGCGAATCTTACACCTGAATGGGGCTCCCAGTTCCTGTGGCCTATCTACCCCCACACCCTCCCATGGACCAGAGGAGCCTCAGGAAGGACTCAGAGCTCCCAAATGAGAGACTGCCAGCGGTAACCGGATCCATGTACAGACGCTGACCTAACGTATCTCTGAATGTTTTCCCCAGCCTGCTGGCCTGAGTGCGCTGGAGCAGAGGTACGCAGGCCATCAGCATGGAACAGGAACCCGTTAGGATTAAGCCCCGTGTCACTACCTACTACATGTCAGGGATCCTCTCAGTCACCTGAGAGCTGTCTGATATATCACATGCCCTGCCACCTTGACCTGCTCCTCCCGGCTGCCACATTTCACCTTTAGTTGTTTATTCCAAGTAACCTGAGCTCCGTAGGCCTGACCGAGGTGTGTGAGTCCTGACATGGCCCAGAGAGGCCAGGATGCCTGTTGTTGGCCTTGTTCTCATTACCTTGTGAGAAGGGGCCTCACTCACGTGATCCCATCATTGAGGTGCTGGGGCACAGGGCCGGCGCCCACGGAAGCTCAGCCGGCTGGGTCCACAGGCACAAGCGAAACCCTGCGAGGCCCTAGCACCTCTTAACACCATGGAAGCTTTGGGAACTTGCTGGAAGTAAAGCGTGCGCTTTCCTTCTCCACAGGCCGCCCCGTGCATCTTGCGGTGCCAGAAGAAAGGCGCCGCACGCTATTAGCTCAAATAAGGAAAATAACGCCGGGGCGATTGAATTTTCTGCAGACTCGTTTAACTTGGTGATTTCTGAGTACTTGGTGCTGGCAGCCACGGGGGAAAGGGCTGCCAGGCGGCCATTTATCAGCCGCTTCTCGCAAATATTCGTAGGCTTATTAAATCAGCATGAGTCACTCTCCAGCCTTCCTCACCAACATGAATCACGAATCATCAAAACCCAAGGAAAACACGTGACTCAAAAGTTTCTTCGGGACCTAAAGGGTCTGAAGAGCTGGGGGAAAGGCGTTAGGAACCCGAGGTCTCTCTACCAGCAAGTGCAACTCCCCTCTCTCCCCCGGGCAAGGCACAAAGGCTACCGCAGGGCAGAGAGAGCTGCCAGGCAGAGCCACAGAGACCCCAGCAGAGGCCTCAGAACCACACAGGCCTGGCCCGTGTGCGTGCTCACTGGCTGACTCACCCAGTCCTGCTGTGGGCCAGGTACCTCGCTGTACACTGGGCTGTTGGCAGGGAGCAGGGCTGGCCCAGGCTCCGCCCTCACGGAGCTTACGGTCTAGCAGAAGTCTCTGACAGGACTGGAACCCTGTTTCTATTCCTCTCCTGGCTGGGAAAATTTGGGCACATCATCGTTGAGCCTCAATTTCTCCATTCCAATGCCTACTCATAGAGCTGCTCTAAGGATTCTAAGAAGGAACCAACATGCACCGAGTCCCTCACACAGTGCCTGGCACGTCATACCTGCTCAGCAAGCATCAACCATTTCTTCCTCTAAAGCCTTTCTTCTGTAGTCTTTTGGCCAACAAGTCCAGACCACACTCTCTGCCTACAGCCCTCATCTCTCTCCAAAAAGACAAAGGTTGTGACAAGCAGCTTGGTCCTCATGGCCCCAGGTCATCACAACCACCCTTGTCCACTCTCCCCCAGAACAAGGTCCAAGGACCCTTGATGTTCAGGCTCACTCCCCTGCCTTCCAACAAACCTCTCTCAGACTCTCCGTCTTCAGTCTTCAGTCAGGCTGGAAACACCCACTTCCAAGCCACCACCTCCAGGGCAGTGGCCGTGTGCTAAGTGCCCAACTGGGAAGGGAAGGGGATGAATTCACGCACTCTGTACCACAGGATGGAGGAACCCGATATAGGCGTGGAATCTGCACTTCTGGTTGGCATCTACTGAGACCTGTGTTTGCAGGACCATCCACCTCAGGGCAAACTCAGACTCAGGGAGACCAATGGCCGAAAGTCAACATGGAGTGAGTGACAGCAGTTAGGTCTAACCCAGGGTGGAAGGAGGTAAAGGGATAGTAGGCCCATCAGTGGGAAAGGCTGTGGTGTAGACAGCAGACTCAGGAAGATGCCGGTGCCTCCTTCCCAGACTCCCACTACCCACCTCCAAGACTAGCCTCCGACTTGGGAAGGAGCTTTACCAACAGCAAACTGCCCTTACTCAGGCCTTTCTCGCGCGCCCCCAGGAGGAGTGGATCTATCCACACCCACCCAACACAAGACAAAGAACTGTGCGAAAGCCCAGGCTCTCTGCAGGTAACAGCAGAGCTGCCCAGACTGAAGGAGACTGTTCCATTGAAGGCCACCAAAGAAAAGCTTAGAAAGCTCAGTCGAGAATAAGTGCAGTAGGACAGTCCTGTGTAGTGTAGGAAAGGGGGACCCAGACACCCAAAGACTCAGTCCAGCTCTGTCCTTGACCTCCTACTCACAGCAGCCAGCTTCACAATGAGACCCGTGTACAGTGGGCGACACAAAACGCCCTCGCACACTTGCACAGGAGGCTGCAAGCTCCCAGCGGGATGCTTGCCCACCATCATGACTGTCTGCGACTAACTTCCCAGGACAAACAACCTTGCCTCTGCCCCAAGCACACCAAGAGGGAGGGGCTCGCCATCACCCGGATCTTCTTTAATTCCAGAATCAACAGGAGCCCAGGAAGTGACAAATGTGTCATGGTAGGGGCCAATTACACACGCTAACAAGTCCGTGCCGGGGCCCAGAGTCACCCGCATGTCTGTAGAGGGGAATTTATGGCCCAAACCTGATTTCCCAGAATCCAATGAAGGCAGGAACAGAGAGAGACAGAATCTGACAGAGCTCTCTTCCAGGTCTCACTGGGAGCCAGTGTATTTTTGGAGGGCTCTGGCTTCACCGGCTTGCTGTACTTTATTGCTGGCAGAGAGACGGGAAATTTATTACTTTACAAATCATACCATTCGCAGCATAAATGAACTGTCTGGCTCCGGCACGCTCGAGCCCAGATGATTTGCGGAACGTCTAATGGTAAGCGGAGTTATGCTATCTACTTACGGCCTCCGAGACAAAAGCCAACCGTAACGCAGAGCATCTGCACAGTGTAACTCGAGGCCAGCAAATTGGCTGCGACTCGTAAGTGTTGGCTCAGCAGCATTACATAATTCGGTGTGCTCGGCTGGGGACTCCAAAGAACGTGGGGTGGCCCCTGGGCGCTCTGAGCCGACCCTGACCCGGCCGTGGGCGACAAGCAGGGCATCACGGGGTCTTCAAGGCCCGAGGTCAGGGCTGGGTGGACTGCCATAGCCTGGCCGGTCCTGAGGCCTGCTGGCAATCAAGAGGCAGAGAGGGTTCCTGGGCCTGCCTGGAAAACAGGGAGCTTGCTGTGGCCCTTCTCCTCCACAGCCTCCAAACCTAGGCCAGGAGGATGATCGCGAAGTCGTTGTAGCCCAAACGTGTGCAGGGGCCACGCAGCACCCAAAGCCCATTGGTGGTCTACCCTCCTCTGGCTGACCCAAGTGGTAAACAGAGATGACTGACCACATGACCGTCCCAACTGACCGGCTGAGTTCAGTGCCTGGGATGCGGGACATCCCAACGGGAGGTGACAGCAGACCACTGATGGAGGAAACCTGCAAGTCACTTGGTGTCTCTGAGATTCAGGCCGAGTGGTAGAGCCAGGCTATTCTAAGTTTGCTCTCACATATCTACACTGAGTACGGCAACTTCATGATCATTATTTTCACAGAACCTTCAAAACAACTCATGAGGTATGGATATCATCACTTCCATTTTACAGGTAAGCAAACTGGGGCACAGGGGAGTCACGTCCCTTATGCAAGGTCATATACTTAGTGACTTCAAGAGCCAGTGTTCAAGTTCAGGACCGTCTGGTTCTGAAGGTTCTGCTTTTCCCATGGCATGCACCTCCCAGGATCTAAGGTGTCATTTTATGGCTTCCCACCACCTCATATCGTGCTGTTTGATACTCAATCAGCAACTATTTTCTACCTGCCCAGCAATGGGTTGAAGAAAAGGCCCCCAGAAAAGGAGGTCCAGACTGGCTTCTGGGAACTCACAGTTGGACTATTCTCAAGTGGGAACCTCGAGAGGCATAAGGTGGGTGCCCTCCAGGAGATGTGGGAGCATGCAGTGTTTTGGATCAGCGGGTCTTTGAGTCACCCAAGGTTTGCTGTGACCCAGGAGGAGCAACAGAGACCCTATTTCACACAAACATGGTGACTGTCTCCAGCTCAGGGACTTGGGTGACCTTTGCATGGTAGGAGAGGGACCCAACAGAGACAGTTAATTTGCAGATGGGCCAAAGGGCCCTGCCTGACTTTTGAGACAATCCTCAGCTCAGCCCTAGAATGGCACACCAGGTAAAGGTCAACACCTACTGGTTTTCAACCTGGTGTTGAAAGTCTTCAGCTAAAACGCAAAAACAAAAATGCTGTCTCAACAGTTGGTTTAAAAATAGGGAATGGCATTTGAAAATACTTTGATCTTCAAAAATAACAAAGCTGCCTTGTTACCATAGAGAATTTTGACTGTGCCACTTGGCAGTCAAAATAAAAGTCTGTTTACTGAAGACTCAGCTAAAAATAGCCTCCCTGTTGTTCACAAGCCTTCCAAGACACACACGTGGCCTGACCCTATCATTCTCTCATGCTCTCACACACCTCATGCATTCATTCATCTACCCACTCATTCACTGAGGCTCTTGTCTCTGATCCCAATTAAAGCCTAGCCACAAAGGTCATTCAGATTTTTGGTTCCCTCCATGTCACCTGCCGAATACAGATTGGGCCCCATGATCTCTAGAGAAATTTAAATTTAATGGACTTTTTATAGCATGTAAACGTTGCCTTCCGTCAGGAGGTCTAGTAGCTTCATAATTAGTACACACATGTCCACATGAGCCTGGGTTGCAGGACGGTGACTGTGTCCAGAGTTAGCACCTGCACCCTCAGTGTTTCCAGGACTCCCACCAAGGGCATTGGCATGTCTCTGTCAGAACCCTTCTGGCAGGTAACTAATACCTTGTGCTCAGGAGAGGCTGCGGAATGTTCACTGCTGGCACTGATCTTCTTTGAAAATCCCCAAAAGCCAGGATGCATGGCCCTGACCTAGATGGGAAGCCAAGCAGGGAACATACTCTGGTCATTCACCTAAGCCACCTGGGGCCATGGTGGCCCCC
Organism: Proteles cristata cristata; assembly: GCA_017311185.1. Classification (NCBI taxonomy): domain Eukaryota; kingdom Metazoa; phylum Chordata; class Mammalia; order Carnivora; family Hyaenidae; genus Proteles; species Proteles cristata. The sequence goes on from JAESUZ010002509.1 coordinate 606,192, forward strand.
AAGGAAGCACAAAACTGAAGGAGTTTCTTTATCCCTATGGGCATGCACTCCAGGAAGTGCTCAGGGCTCCGCGAGCCCAGGGGAGCTCTTTTGGAAGAATGAAGGCAGACGACAAAAAATATTCCTGGACTCAAATCTAAGTGCTCTTCTAACCCAGGTGCTGACCCAGAAGGAAGCGTGAACTCACAGGCACACGCGCACACACACACACAGCCCCTGTGCAGGCAGCTGGCACACCCTCTCCCAGGCGACAACCTCACAGGAGCATGCGTTTGGTAGCAGCAGCCTCCAAGAGAGCAGCCAGGGAGGACAAAGATTCTGAGGACAACTCTGAGTTCCTCTGGTGAAACAAAGCAAGGCCATTTGCTCTACATCTTCCTGGTGGAGACTCTTCTGCCAAGCTGCCATTTCCTGCAAGATTCCACCTAAACACACAGAGACTCACTGTGCTGGTCAGGGCCGTGGCCTGCCTGCCCCACCCCTGGCCCGATGACAGCCATCCTTGGTACTGTTGGCCCTGCACCTGTCCCTGAGGCAACACTCCATAGCATGACCACAGACCCATGAGTTGGGTCAATCTGATTCCTTGCCCTGGAACTCAGGAGTGAGCAAGTTCTGAGAGATCTACAGGCACAGCAGCAAATTCTGCTGAAAAATCTTACTGTTCTCCAAAATGAAAAGGTTTGAAGTTGAGGAAGGTGTCCCAGGTTGAGAAGATAGAAGCCTGGGGGAGGGGGGGAGGGGGAGCACAAAAGGCAGAATGAGAGCCGTCCCCCATCAGGTTGAGAGAGACCAACAGAGGGGAGGAGCTGAACCACCATCCCCTACCCCTGAGGCCCAGCATCATGTGATCTAGAACTTGTCTCCTATTGCCTGAGCTGGAAGTTGGGAGTTTACTTCTGGGCCACAAATACAATGAAACTCATGGAGATTCCATCAAAGGTCTCTCCACGGATGTCCTTGAACTCTTAACAGCCACCAGCAGAGAATGAATTGGGCTGAGCATAGTACAGGTCTCTGGAATGGGCCCAGCACTGTCACCCGCTGGGGTGCTGTGGAAATGCAGATGTGTAGACCCTCCCCAAGGCTACTGACTGGCTATGTCTGGGTAGGGCTGTGCTGCACGAGTGTGACAAAACCTTCAAGTGTCAGGATACTGGGCCAGGATTAGAAACCACCAGTGTGGCTCACACACCCCCTTGCCTCAAGAAAACTGAACACCCCAGAATTCAGACAGCAGAGGACAGGGTTTGAGGAGCAGTGTTGCTTTTTGGGAAGTTCCACATCAGTCTAGTAAAACCTGTTCTCCTCTCTCTCTGGCTTACAAATGCAACCCCATCTCCTCCAAGAAGCCCATCCTTCTTGTAAGAACACTTCCCTGAGCCCCACCTTTCCCACACCCTGACACCCAGTGTTCCCTGTGGTTTTCAACGTACAGCACACAGGAAGTGCCTGTCCCTGGGGAACTCATGGCCTACTGGGTAGGGCTGTATCCTCCAAGACACAGAGCTGTCTCTGGATTTCCCCTGAGCTCCCACTAAAGGCTCAGGCCCAGACGTGGCTGTGTGGGTGGGGCTGGTGACAGGGAAGAGATCAACTCCCCCTGACCTTCTAGATCTGTGGTGACCCCAGGGCTTGGCATTCTGGTGGAGGGAGACAGGCCCAGCACGTCTTCACAGGCAGCCACAAGGCACACGGGAACATGGAGCTGGGGCCCATGACTCAGCCCAGAGCCCAGGATCATTCCAGCCAAACCTTTATACCTTTTCTTAGTAATAGTACTCAGAAGGGTAGGTGTGGGAGAGGCAGGAGTTTTGGGGAGAGGAGAGGAAGAGAACCCTTCTGAAATGCCTTCCAACTCGAGCAGGAGGCCGGCTCCCCCAAAGCCGGGCCCCAGTGCCAGCAACTACCTTGGTCTGCCACGGTTCTAAGCAATCGGGTGCAGCTGGAAGTGTGCAGGCGTGGAGAAGGCCCCACCACGCAAAATGTGCATTTGATCAAGGTTGAAAACATGGTGTAACATGAGTTCTCCTGATCTATTGGATTTCTGGAAAGAGCCCTGAACTCCTTGCTCAAGTTCAACCTCAGGTCTCGGGAAAAACGAGTCTGTTAATTCCAGCAGTTCCCCAGTGGTTAGTAGTTTATACCACATGCTTTGAAACAATGTGGCCTGAGTCAGGGGAGAAGTTGAATGGCTTCCTAGGGGAGGGCCAAGGCCTATCTGTTAACCTTGACAGATTCGGCAGCCTCCTATACTGGATGGCACAGCTTTCCACCAGCACCCTCAGGAGGCTCGGGGGAGAGTTCCAGCTCCAAAGCTCACACACCCATACGCAGTAGCCCCCTCTTGCCAGAGAACAGACAGCTTCCCTGATCCCCAACCTCACAAGCTAGAGAGCTGCCATCTGCCCTCACTTGCCTCCCCCAAGAGGCCTTTGCCTCCCGTGGGCACTGGGGTCCACCATGACCATGGCCATCCCACCAAGCCAACCCAGGGAACTCATGCTGGCCAATGTGCATGAGAGGCACGCTCATGCTTGTGGGTCAGTCTCAACCAAGGGGAGGCTATGGGGAGAATCCTTTTAAGAGAAGGTTACTGTAGGAAGCCTCCAAGCCACTTGATACATTCCATTCCTTCATGGCATCCGTTACCTGCCAGCCTCAAGGTTCGAAAACCCAGGGAATACTTTCCAAGTGTGGAGCTGTGATAATGTGTAAGAGCAACAATCAGCCGCTATTAACAGCACCCGTCTAAGTAGGACCCTCACAGGTATCAAGGGCTTGAAACTCCTAACAACCCTTGGGGTTGGCACAGATGAGGAAATCGAGGCACAAGATCCTCCACCTCCTGCTTCCCACCAGCTGGTAGGCAGTATTCCAGGAATTCAGACTGAGGCGGTTCAGCTCCAGAGCTATGCCCATGACCATGGCCTGGATCACCATCCTTGTCATCATTACAATGCAAGCATGCACACCCCCACTATCTGCCCCTTCCAGGCAAAACCAAGCACCCAGGAAGTGGTATCATTAGGGTGAACCCAGAGTCTCTCCGAGTTCTGGCTCCAAGCTGCTGGCTCCGTTGCTCTGCCTCAGTGGATCTCAGACAAGATATGCAATATCCCAGCTTCTTTCCCCCTCACTTTGACATGGAAATGCTATCTACCCCTAGGGTTCTTGAGATTATTACATGAAATAATAAAGTACTTAGCACTTTGTGATGTCTGTAAACACAGGTCTGATGACAAGTAGCTACTCTTTAAGAATTATGATTATTTTTTTAAATGTCTATTTATTTATTTTTGAGGGGGGAGAGGGGCAGAGAGAGGAAGACAGAAGATTCAAAGAAGGCTCAGTGCTGTCAGCACAGAGCCCAACCTGGGGCTCAAACTCATGAAGCTTTGAGATCATGGCCTGAGCTGAAGTCAGACACTTAACCGACTGAGCCACCCAGGCACTCCAAGAATTACGATTATTAATAATGTTATGATATTAATATTTTATATATATGAAATGCCAGTGCATGTAAGCCCTGAGCAGGCCAAAGTTGGTGGAAAATAATGATATCCATCACAGTGTCACATACTGTTATTCTAACTGGGCTCCCACTTCACTTTTTACCTGCAGGAAGTATCTTTACTTTCCATCTTGATCAACTGTCCAGTGCTCCTCTTTCCTTCCCCACTTCTGCTCGCACCACAACCCCAAGCTCACACACCAGGGCCACCAGGTGTAGGTACCTGACTCCTGTCACTACAAAGAAGGTATAAGAAATGCCCGCCACTTTTCAGGGGTTTGACCATCAATACCCCGTCATGAACTTGATATTTTCTGGCAGCGTGTTCACTTATAGCTCCTGCCAGTGACTCCAGAAAGACAGAAATGTGCAAGAGATGTAGGGCAGTCCTGCTCAGGGGGAAAGGCACTGATAGGCCATACCAGTGAAGACCACCAGGAAAGATGGTCCGTTTCCAGATTCCAAACCTGAGCAACAGCAACTGGAGCCCTAAACAGAGGCCCGGACTCCTGCTGTATCTCATTTTCCAGCTCCACATGTAGGCAAAAGTGGGGGGCAGGGGGTACTTCTTCTTCTTCTCCTTCTCCTTTTTTTAGGTTTTTAATGTTTATTTATTTTTGAGAGAGGGAGGGAGACAGAGCATGAACAGGGAAAGGGCAGAGACCAAAAGGGAAACACAAATTCTGAAGCAGGCTCCAGGCTCTGAGCTATCAGCACAGAACCCGACACTAGGCTCGACCTCACTGTGAGATCATGACCTGAGCCGAGGCCGGATGCCCAACCGACTGACCCACTCAGGCACCCCTAGGGTAGGCACTTTAGATCCAATCCCGTCTCAGTGGATATTCCCAGCACCCCAGCGAGGAAGGGTTAGTCCCTCCTAATAGCCGAAAAGCAGGCTGGGGGCCACAGAGATAGAGGGATGTGTCCAGGGTGGCTCGGGGCTTGGGATAGAGGCAAGTGCTCTGCCCTCTGGACTCTTAGCCGGTGGAGGGACATTGTAGCCCACACACAGCAGGTCTCAGGAAGGCTAAGCCACTCCTCGTGCTGACTGCTAGGCCAATAGGTCATAGCTGTGCCTCCCAACACCCTAGCCAAGTTTTCCATAAAATCATCCAAAGCCAACAGGAGCTCCAGGGACTATCAGTCTATTGCTGCGGCTCCCTCCCTGGCTGTGGGAATCTTCAGCTCCCTCGGGCCTGGGGCTTAGCGCATGCTCCACAAATGCCAGGAAAATATACCAAGAGCTAATCCTTCTCCCTAGACAAGGCCCATCCCTGGGGCAGCCCACCTGGTGCTCATGGCCAATTCAGACCTTAGAGGCCAACAGCAGCCCTCAGCGAGGGACTCAACCGCCACAGACAGCCTGAGCTCCCCAAGGCATCCAGCCACCACTGCCCTACCATGCCCCAGACACCAAAGGCCCACAGCTGCACCTGTGTGCAAATGCCTTAATCCCGGCTCAGCTGCCTGAACACACGCACCTTTCATGTTCACGGTAGCAGGCACACAACGGGCGAGAGGCAGCTGGGCGTGAGGATGAGCTGAGGGACATGGGCCCTCCACACCCCCCATTTGCACAGGGTTCTGGGAGGTACATGAGAGGAGCTGGGGGCTACCCAGGCCTCTCTGCCTCCGAGAGAAGCCTCTTTAGCACCTGACCCGACAGCACAGAGCACGGAGATGAGAAATGAGCCCGGTTTCCGCCCCACCGAATCCAGGATGACCACTGAAGCTGCGAAAAATCAATTTTCTGCAGCTTCTTCGGAAGCCAGGATTTATTTTCTGAGTGCACGGAGCCACTGGCTCAGATGTTTCCCATCAGCTACCTCTAGGCCTCCAGGCCACTGCACAGAGCCGGCTGCCTCCCTTCTCTCTCCCTTGACGCTCAGACCCACAGCCAGAGCTATACTTGTGAGAACAGAAGGCCTCCCTCAGGGAAACCAAGCCAGGTGTCGGGGTCTCTCCTCAACAGCACCAGTTCACCTTTTCAGGAAAAGAAAACCACGGGCAGAAAGCCGTTACACATACCCACGCGGGGAGGGGAAGGGAGGAGAGGGCTGGACTTGGGATTCGCAGGGCAGGAAGGACAATCATTAAGTGAGGACAACAGTGCTACCGCTTCTCAGGGTCAGCCCCTAATTCCTGAGGGTCTCCTCAGGCTCAGGGCCTAGGGCCAGGGATGCGTCCTCCTCACCCATCTGAGCTGCAGGCTCTGACCCAGGAAGTCCCCAACCATGGTGACCACAGCAACCAGGACAGATTCACAGAGGCACGAGCCCTGTCTGTCACACACACCCCCACATACAGCAAAGGACAGTGCCAACCTGGGCAGGGCCCTGAGGGCATCGGGTCATGGCTGGCGCTCCCCAGAAGAGCCCACTGGGCAAGACAATCCTGGGTGACCGGGACCGGTCCTTTTCTCGAGGCTTCGAGCCTTGTTCTCTCTCCACAGTCACTCTGGACAGATGCCAGCATGAGCGGTTCTCAAGGTGTGGTCCCTGGACCAGCCGCCATGACAGCACCTGGGAAACGGGATGCAAGTATTGGCAGGCCCCACCCCGGACTTCCTCAGGGAGAAATCTAGGGTGGAGCCCAGCAGCCTGTGTCTTAACAAGCCCTCTAGGTTATTCTGGTGCAGCTAAGCCCAGAAAATAACTCCTCTGGTTGGCCATGCCGTCAGGGGACTAGATTTGGGGACAAGGTGCCATCAGCTTCTCTGCTCTGCTTTGGCCCAACTTGCTGTACCCACCTCTCAGCTAGCAAGCCTCAGGGAATGCTGGTGACCACGCCAGCTACTCCTGTGCCTGGGTCTGGGGTCCTCCTGAGCTCCCATAACCCCAGGAGGCTGAAAGGCTACCCCATTTCTTGCCCCAAGTACTCATTCTCACTGTGTTGATGAATATCAAATTTTATTCATATCCTAATTATAATAATATTATACAACATCTAGTAACCACATCGCTGTCTTGGGACTTCACACCTCCTGCCCCCGAAGCTAGAACTCTCTTCTCCTGATCAGCAGGTGGCACTCACGTCTCTGAGCAATGTCACCTCTCCAGAAAGGTCTGTCCCTACCATCCTATCTAAGAGCCCCTCTCAGTGACTCTATCCCGCTAGCCCCTTTCTCCTCATCCACACCTAATGCTGAACCATACATTTATTCATTATTTGTGGACAGTTTTTTTTTTTAATGTTTTATTTATTTCTAGGAGAGAGAGAGACAGCATGAGCAGGGGAGGGTCAGAGAGAGAGGGAACCACAGACTGAAACAGGCTCCAGGCTCTGAGCTGGCAGTCAGCACAGAGCCCGACGCGGGGCTCGAACCCACGAACCGCGAGATCATGACCTAAGCGAAAGTCGGACGCTTAACCGACTAAGCCACCCAGGCGCCCCTTGTGGACAGTTTTTTATTTTGGTTTTGTGGGGTTCTTATTGTGTGGGGGGTTTTCTCATCTATTACCCTCTCTAGATTATAAACTCCATGAGGACAAGAGTTTTACCATTTTGATCACTGCTGTGCCTCCAGTGCCTAGAACGTGCCAGGAACACATATAGTCACACAGCAGAAACTCGCTGATAGAACTGCTCAATGGATGCAGACATACATAGAAACAAACATTAGAGCTCTCCACTCCTCCTACTTATCACTCCTGAATGCATAAAAGCCCAAGAAAATTTAGGAATTAAATACAAACAAAACTACCAACAAAATCAGGTGACATGCTGTGCCAAAGTCAACCTGCCCAGAATGCATTTAATAGGAGAAAGACGTAACTTCAGGCCAGTTCTCTTTCTGTCTTTTGAGGTAATTAATACCAACGCAGACAGTGACTGTCTGCAAACAGATGTAGGCACCAAGTGGCACTGGTGACTTTAAGGCCTTGTTTGCAAGGACCAGCAGCTGCATACAAAACTGCAGCCCGGCCATAAGCCTACAGCATCACCGTCAACGAGGAATCACGTGGTAATTCGGCAGAGGCAATCCGATCCCTTGAAGCCAACAAGCCTTGTGGCAGTACTAATGCCTGCCCTAAATAAACTCTTAAGCTTCTCTCCGTCATTCTTTCTTTTTAGTATTTATTTATTTTTGAGAGAAAGAGCACACACGCCCACAAGCAGGGGATGGGCAGAGAGAGAGAATGACAGGATCTGAAGCAGGCTCCAGTCTCTGCACTGACAGCAGAGGGCCCCATGTGGGGCTGAACTCACAAACCCCGAGATCATGACCTGAGCCAAAGTTGGACACTCAATCCACTGAGCCACCCAAGCGCCACCTCCCACCTCATCCTCATTCTAGCGAGATTTCTTCCTCATCTATTTCCTGTCACAGTTACTGTCAATGAACTCTAGAAGTTGCCCTGTGTCATGCCGGGATCTGTTTGCCATGTGAATGTGACACAGGCAAACAGGTGCTGTGACCTCTGGCATGGCCCACTGGCATGTGCTTTGTTCTGTTCTTGCTTTGATCTCAACAAATGCAGCTGAACTAAACTTTTTTTGTACGGTGGACCGTGGCTGTATCTGGCCGTCCGTTGGGGCAAACATGAGCAATCAAATATACCAAACACCTTCCAGAGGACATGCAAAGCATTTTTTAAATTATTCCACGATACCATGATAGAAGGTGGATACCAAGGTGATATAGATAAAATCATATGAATTCTAAAGGCTTTTCATCAAAATAGAAATGCACATGTTTGACAATGAAGACGCATAGCCCCAGGCCACTGATCTCTTGGCCTCTTCAAGGGCCCAAGCACTTGTCACCAAGACGGTCCAGGAGCACAGGAGAGTGGACGTGAATTCTAGCACATGGATCCGGCATGATCTCACCAGACAAAAATGCAACTGTCAGCCTACCAAGGAACTATTAAGATTCTCTCTCTTTTTTTTTTTAATGTTTTTTATTTATATTTGAAAGTGAGAGAGCATGAGCAGGAGAGCTTCCAAGACACTGAGACAGAATCTGAAGCAGATTCCAGGCTCCGAGCTGCCAGCAAAGGAGCCTGATGCGGGGCTCAAATGCACAAGCAGGGAGATCATGACCTGAGCTAAAGTCGGATGCTTAACCGACTGAGCCACCCAGGAGCCCCTGAACTATTAAGGTTCTAATCTCAGCAGTGCCCATGTCAAACTTTGAACCAGCTCGCTGGATTCACACGTTTGCAAACGGTCCATAATTCTAGCATCTGCAAGGGCTTTCTGGGGATGAAGACATAATGAGTGCCAAAGGTTTATTCAAAAATTTACGAGACAGCAACTTACACTTGAGAACATCATACCCACTCTCTCCTTTCTGGGTTCTGTGTCCTCTGCCAACATGGACAAGAGCACCCTGATTCTGTTTTGAGGGGGATCTCTAAGTCCCGGGGTGTCCAGCTAGGTGGCTGCCTGCAGGGGGAGGCTTTCAGCAATGGGGCCAGACCTTGGCCCCCTGCCCAAATGCCCCTTCTGAACTGACACCCATTGGTGAAGGGGAATGCCAAGGCTAGCCACTGCTGAGGTCAGACACTCAGGTCATCTGGCCAGTGGGTCAGCTTGTCCAATCGGCCTGCACACAAGCCCCCAGCATAACCATGGGACTCTGTGGATTCTCCCAAGGTGGGGCTTTCCCAGCGCATCAGACACAATTAAAAACAAGGCTCCTTTTCATTCGGGCCACCCATGGCCCTCAGTTTCTCCAGATGCTCAGGCCCATGTCCAGTACAGACACCACACAGGGAGGAAAACTCCTCAACCTGTCCCTCATGCCGGAGAAGGCAGTTCTCACAGAATCTCTCCAAGTCTCCGGCTAGAGTACATCTCAGGCTGCTGTCTGTGTGACCCGAGGGCCAGCCCCTTACCCTCCTCAAAGTCTCTCTCTCTCTCTCTCTCTCTCTCTCACACACACACACACACACACACACACACACACACACACAGAGGCATGACCTCCACCCTGGCACCTTCCCAGAAGGTTTCCAGGAGAAGGAGGGAGTGCCCTGTTTGCTGAGAAAGCACTGCTCTGTGTCAGTCACCTCTGCTCACAGCTCAGGCGCGAGGATAAAGCCAGGAACCAAGGGAGACAAAGGCCCGGCAGCCGCACCAGGCTGGGGGCACCACTCAGGTCAGCCCAGGGCATGGTGTCCCCAGGGAAGAACAGGCCTGGGAATCGGTCACCAGCCCGAGGCAGCACCACCCCCTCTGGGGAGGCAGCACCCATCTGCTTCTATCCTCTTCCTTGTCATCAGGGCCCCCAGCAGGCCCACCAGCAGGCCTTGATTTTCAGCTCCAATGCCCCCAGAAAGGAAGCTGGGGTCCCTGGAGGAAGAGGGGCTTGTCCACGTCCCCTACCAACCTAGCCCCATTCTAGATGGGGCTTCCCAGAAACACAGTCTCATTAATAGCTACATTCTTTTCCCATCTCTTTGCTTAAAAAGCCTTTCTCTGGGAAAACTGATCAAGAATTACAGCCATTAGGGGCGCCTGGGTGGCTTAGTCGGTTAAGCGTCCGACTTTCGCTTAGGTCATGATCTCGCGGTTCGTGGGTTCGAGCCCCGCGTCGGGCTCTGTACTGACTGCCGGCTCGGAGCCTGGGGCCTGTTTCAGTCTGTGACTCCCTCTCTCTCTGACCCTCCCCTGCTCATGCTGTGTCTCTCTCTCCTAGAAATAAATAAAACATTTTAAAAAATTAAAAAAAAAAAAAAAAGAATTACAGCCATTACAAGAAGGAGGATTCAGACATGGTAAGTGTAAGCAGCCTGGTCAGGCCACCCACCCCATGGCAAATCTTCCCCACCAGCTCCCCAGGCAGAAGGCCGAGGGGGAGCAGACTCAGGGCCCAGCTCCCTGGTGAGGACACAGGAGCTTCAGCTGTGACCCTCTGGTGACCTCAGGAGGTTCGAGGGCAGGCTGCTTCCTGCCTCATCCAGGCCAAAGCCACAGTGAGAGGCAAAGGGGCACTGAAGGTGGGGCAGTGCTTTTACATCATCCACCTTGATCCATGGGCACCTCAAAGGGGTTGTGAAGGAAGGGGCCTTGGAAAGGAGTAAGGTGGGGAATGTTTGCAAGGTAGGGTATTGAATTGGACCTTTGGAGGGGGACTGTCAACTAGCATATGATTGGCTACCTCCTCTCTGTCAGCACCTTCTACCAGGCACCCTTCTGTGCCTACTGCATACCCATCAGGGCTCACAACAATGCTAGAAAGCATGGATCACTCCCAACTAGCAGATGCACTGAGGCTCAGAGGTGGGTCTCAGACTGCTTAATAATTTAATGGCTTATAAAGTCACATGCCCGAGGTGCCAGTCAGCAGGGGCAACAAGCTCTCAAGTGGCCAGCCCCGTCCCACAGTGGGGAAAGCAGCTCTTCCTCGGACCTTGACCAGCTGAGGGAGAGGCGTCAAGGCTGGCCCCCACTCCGTGGCCACTGCCCTGACCCAGCCCTCTGCCATGCCTGTGTCAGGAACAGTGTGGCCCCACCCTGGCCTGTCCCACCCTGGTGGAGGGTCATGCACTTTCCACCTGTTCCTTCCTCACCTTCTTGAAGCACATCTCTGGCATCATCACCTATGTGCTCCCAAACCTTCCGTGGCTCCCTATTTCCACAGACTAGCCCCCGGGCAGGCCAGTCATTAAAGTCCTTCTGTGATTAGACAGCAACCTCCCTAGACATCTTTTGGGGACTCTCTCCTACAGAAACACCATCTCACTCTCAGATGAGACTGGCCACTGAACTTCCGGCTTGGTCTGTCTCCAGGTCCCCACAGCTTCAAGTGTGTGGAAATCCAGGTCCACTGCCCGGAGCAGCTGAGTGTGCCAAAGCTTTGGGGGAGCTCTCCAGCCTGGGGAGCGCTGTGTATGGTCAAGCAGCCTCAGAGCTGGAGGTGGGCATGGGAGGGGACTGCCAGGCAGGTCACCGACCTGGGCGGGGGGTACTCCCCAAAGGACCCCTGAGACTGCCTGCGCCCTGGCGGGGTGTCCCCATCAGGTTGGCGTCCCTTGGCAGCTCCCTTAGAGGCCAGCACTGCTGAGTCATCCCACTCCCAGGACCAGGGTGCCCTCCCGGGCCTGCGCAAAGCACCGCGGCTGCCACACGGCCCTTGCGCAACTTGGCACGGGCCTGCTGTGTACCCGGGGCCTTCTCCAGGGCCACACCCGGGGCAGCCATCCGCGCATGCGTACTGCGCACTTGGAGAATGGCAGCCTGCTGCCGCGGGCTCTTCAGAGACCTCTGCTGACCTCCAAGGAGTTCCAAGGAATAAGCACCCTAGCCCGGCGGAGGCCTCTTCTGACAGCAGACTAGCCTCCCAGCACACTCTTCTCCGGCCTGTCCCACGGTGCTGCCTGAAGCCAATGAGGACGTGGAAGTATGCCCGCCAGGTGCCGGGCGGACACGCCACATCCTGAGTGCTTCTCTACCCCTGGCTCAGAGTGACTCTGGGACGGCCCTTGTGCCTCCCAGACCACTGTATCTTCCCGGAAATGCAAGCGGGGACTAGACTGCGATTTCCCGGCTTTGCTCCCTGGAGGCCCCGTGGATGCACTGGAGGTCAACCACAGCTAAGTGCCCTGTCCCTGCTGCGTAACCCTGGGCAGGTGTTTCCCCTGCACCAGACAGAATGCCAGCCTCACCCTTTCTTGCCACTGAGATATGGGCTTCTGAGTTGCTGCAGAATGGGAGCCCCGGGGCCAGAAGTTCGTGGACCCCAGCAGGTGTGGGCAGGGTGAGCAAGGGGGCAGGCAAGAATGAGAGCCAGCCAGCCAGTGTGCAGCTGTGCCCCATGAATGAGGGGACCACATGGTAACAGGCCTCTACTCCAGCCAGTCCCCAGGCCTCCAGCAGAAGGGACCTTGCAATCAGGTTTGGAAGTCCCCAAAGGCTCAGGGGTCTGGGGCCCAGACAGGCAGAGGCCGAGTTGGATGGTCACTAGGCATCAGATCTGGCCATCTGACAGAAGTGCAAGAGGAAGGGAAGAGACACACCCCAGCCACCAGGAGGCTTCTCCAGCCCGCTTGGTCTCTTCCCAGAGATCACTCAGGGGCCAGTCAAGACAGGAAAGCTCACAGCCAAGGCCCAGGAAGCCATCATGGTGACCTAGTTACAGAGCTGCAGGACAAGCAGGGGACAGTGAGGTGATGTGAGGACCAGCACTAGCAGAAGGGCAGCGCCAAGCCCAGGGCAAGAGGCAAAGCAGAACGAGGTGCTTCTGGAACCCCAAAGTCAGAGCTGTTGGGAAAGAGTAACGTCATATAAGGGCCCCTCATGCTGAGGGAGCCAGACATGAGTCTGTGACATCAGATTCACGGAGGAGACCCTGCTGCTGAATTCCCAAGCCAGAGAGGGTGCGGGGAAGAAGTGCTCCATCCTGTCCCCTCCTCCTGCCCTTCCCACCTCCCGCCCTTCCCACCTCCCGTTGGTGCATCCTATGGGCCAAACCTGACCAGGACCAAATGCCAAGGAGGCCTGGGAACTGTAGACTGCAGGGCCAGCCCATGTGCTACAGAGTCGGGTGGGGAAAAGATCCAACAACTAAGAGGCAGATGACTGCCACTTAGGCACCCTCAGACACCAGCGAGTGGCCCCTTCACTTCCAGAGGCTGCCCAGGCTCCAAAGTTCAGCTAGAACCACCTGCCATCAGGAAGCCTTGAGCGCTGGGTCTGGGCCAGCCCTGCTTGTCTGTCTGGCCACACTCCCCTGGTCTCGGTCTCCTGGACCACACAGGGTTCCATCATGGAACCCTTCCCAGGCCCAACGATGTCCCAGCAGCTCAGCAGCCCTCTGTCACAGCGGAGCACAAACTCTGATGTGCCCTTCGGCCCTCAACTCCCCAATTGGGCTTAGTTCCAAGACAATCTTTGTTTTTTTCCCCCAATGAAAATTCCCAGGTCACGTCTTGGGGGAATATATGTTGTAGTTCCTGCTGCTGTTAAATCGCTGGATGGGACTGTGCAGAAGAAGACCCAGCACTCCCGTGTGAAACTGCTCACAGCCCTGGCTGACCTAGGAGGGGAAAAGGGAGATGGGGCACTGAGGTCTCGCTGCCTCCCAAAACCTCCCACATAGACGTGCATTTTTAGAGCAAGGGACCCATGAGGTTTCCGAAAGAAGGAAAGACATCAGCTGCACCAAATGGATCTGGCCCTTCCCTCCCAGGGACCCCGCTAGCCCTGCCTGCCCCCGGCCGCGGCCCCTCCAAGCTCCAGGGGTCGGCACTGGTCTCCCGGTTGGCCATTTTCTCCAGCCTCTTTTCCACCACGAAACAGCCCCAAGAGTTGCATTGTGATGAAAAGCCCTGACAGAGTCATCTCCCCTCATACGGTCTCCCAGATAAACCCCAAATGCCAGTGCCACAGACGTGCGGCCACTCCAATTGCTGAGAGCAGCTCGTAATGGCCCAGGAGAAGTCAGCATTCACCACCATCATGGTGACTCGAAGCCGGCCAAGGTGGGAGCATTTATACCGTGGACAGCAGCCAACACCTCACATCAGGGCCCTCGGCTTGCTCCTTTTCTTTTCCTACCCATCTCCCAGCCTCTCCCCATCCCCCGAGGCCTGGTTGTTAAATGCTCCCAGCACGCCACTGTGGACTTTGACATTCTGGGCATACATAGCGACCACCACCATGAGCACCAAACCTCCTCCCTTCCACCCTTCTCCTCCAGCTGGTCGCCAAACCCACCAGGTCCTCCCCAGGCTTCCTGCCAAAGCTCACACTTCCCCCCACCTCCCCCACCCCCCACCCGCTAGGGGAGAGAGCAGGGGCACACTTCCGTTTTGTGTTCCAATCCAGTTGTATGACCCGGCCAAGTCATCACCCCTCTCTGTCCCGTCACCAATAAAAGGCAGAAAGTAGCACCGGGCCATCATGAACTTGAAATAAGAGTGTGGATATTGCAAGCTCATCACAGCGCATGCTCAGTGCTCACCAACAATACTGCCCCCTTCTCTGCTGACAGAAACTCACTGGTGCCTTAAAGCTTTGATCTAAATCCTACCTCCTTGGTGAAGCCAGACCTGTGAACCCAGGTGTCCTACTGACTTTTAGCCACCCACCCCTGGTGACCATAGCTCTCAGACATACAACAAGAGACCAGAGACCCCTGTGACGGCAGAGCAGGCAGCTGGGGCGGCTGGTGGTGGGAGCAGAGGGTGGGTGATGATTTACACACAGTTCCAACAGGAAGCAGGATTACATGAGGACTCCAGCCAGGTCCTCACCTCCTGACCAGGGAAATATATGCTCCCTCCCGGTCTATGTATAGTTGACTTATACATTTTTTATTTATACATTTTACATAAAGATTTATACATTCTTGAGAGAGAGAGAGAGAGAGCAAGCGAGCACTCACAAGCAGGGGAGGGGCAAAGAGAGAGAGGGAGACACAGAATCTGAAGCAGGCTCCCAGCTCTGAGCTAGCTGTCAGCACAGAGCTCTATGGGGGCTCGAACTCACGAACCATGAAATCATGGACCTGAGCCGAAGTAGGACACTTAATCGAATGAGCCACCCAAAAGACCCTGCTCCGTCCTTTCTAAGAGCCCCTTCATCAAGGTAAGAAAGCTCCCTCCTTCTTGCCTCACAGGCACCTGACCAACAGTAACAGGAAGTAAAAGCAACTTGTGGGCACATAGCCTCATGTGAACTCACTGTGAATCAGCCACCAAGAGCTCACCTCCAACTTCCAGCCCATTTGCAAAGCTGAGAAAAACCTCTAGAAGATGTACGCCCATCAGCCCAGCCCGGACGCTGCCAGCTGGCAGCTCACAGGAGCTCTGCCCTCTGTGGCGAAGGCAATGTCATACTCACCCCTTGGCCCCTGCTGGGTCCGGCCAAGTCACTGACCAAGCTGAGAGGCTCTAATGTCACCGAGCCTTCTCAAGAGGTCAAGACCCATGGCTGGACGGTACCCACTTGGCATTCTACTCAGGGTAGGTCAAGGCAGCACTCCACTTTCCTGTGAAGGCTTCAGCAGATTCCAAAGCTGATTATTAGATGCTAGTCTTCATCACTTACTAGTTGTGGCCTGGACTAAGTTACTTAAGCCCCTGAGCCTCAGTGTCCTCCTCTAGAGAGCGAGGGCAATAATACTACCACTGCCTAAGTAGTGTCAGGCACACAGTAAGCACTTGATATGTGTTAGCTATTATTATTTATCACTCCTGTCTTACAAAGGAAGAAAGTGAGCTTTAAAAGGGAACGCAGGTAGACGCAATTTGGAATTTTTGTTCTGAATCCCTACAGGATCAAATTTCTAAAGGAAATCCTGTAGCTGGGCATAAGCCTGAAATCTCCAGAGGAGAAGCGAGCACCATCGTCTCCTTTACCCCAGGCAAGGACAGCAGAACGGGGGTCACTAACAGTGACTGTTTAGAGCCCAGTGCTGTACCCTTGTGGCTGTAAAGGTTCAGCAAAGCCCTGCCCTGAGTCCACATGGAAAGTGTAAACTGCAGAATCTCAGATTTACAAGGGACCTTAATGACCATCCAGCTCTGCTCTACAGCTGGGCACAGATTCCCTCATAACCAAAGCCAGGACAGTGCTTGAATACCTCCAGCGATGGGGGATTCAGTACCTGTAGAAGACACATAGTCTACCGCAGATGCACCTGAGGGGAGGGGGAAGGGAAATAAACAAGGGACCAGTGGAGCCTGGGTGATGAGTCTGATTCTTCCAACTTCTCAGATGATTCTGAGGTGGGTCCAGCCTCCACCCTCCCAGCCACTGCCCCTGCCTGAGAAGTCCCGTCCTCCAGGGAACTGAGAGCACCCCTGGGAAGCCGGGCTGGGGGAGGAAAACAGGGAAACAAGCCAAACCACACACCAGCTGGTTCCACACCACTAGGCAACGGTAAAGAAAATAGGATGGCCCCAGGCCGGGCCCGGCAGTAGCGGCCAGGGAAATCAAAATGCCCGGATAATGAGCCGAATTCTTGCTGAGACACCAGCTAATGAAAGGAGCACAGGAAGCCCCATATCAAGGGCCCAAACTGTTTATACAAGTGTTAAAAATACATCTCAAAAGAAAGCAGGGAAGCCCGAGGAAAACCCTCTGCCGCCCTTGGAAAATGATTTCTGAAAAGCACGTTAATTTGTTTTCCGAAAGGTGTTTGAAGTCTCTCCGTGCACCCCTTGGGCAACCTTAATTCCTCCTCATAATCCCTATTAAACCTGATGCTCACTAGCACAGTTCGCTTAGGGGATTATGACTTTTATCCTTAATTATACAGATACATATTTGGGCCCATGTGCGTTCCTATGTTTCTATGTAAATTAAAAAGGCACTGTCAGCCATACTTCTCCAAAATGCCCCCAACAGCCTGGGCTTCATTAGAGCACTAAGAGGATTTAAAATGAAGTTTAAAGGGTCAGAAGAGTATAATTTTTTTAAATTAATTTTCAAAGCCTTGTTACCTTACAGAGACTCAGAGATGAATGGGTTCGTGGGGACGGGTGAGAAGTCAAGCGTGGAGAGCTGAGCCTGGGGGTAGCAGGTGTGGGGGGTACCTTCCCCTGAGCACAGTAGAGGGGGCAGGACCCCGAGGCAACCACCTAGCAATCCAGGGGGGTTCAGCAGGGGACATGGGAATGCACAGTGATAATTACCACCAGCACTATCATCACTAGCAGCAAGCTCTTCAACACCTACTATGTGCCCGCTGCTGGATTAAATTCTTTGCATGTTTCAGCTCATTAAAATCAGAAGCCCCCTAAGGAGGACACCGTTACTCTCTCCAGTTTTCAGATGAAGAAACTGAGGCATGGGAAGGTCAAGTGACTTCCCTAAGGTCCTATTAAATAAACGGTAGGGAAAAAATAACACATTATTAATCATGATGATGGTATTTATTGAGTGCTAGTAATGTGCCAGGCACCACTGCTGCATTTGACCTGCATCAACACCAGTGAGGTAAGTCCTATTAACCTGAATTTACAGATGAGGAAACTGAGGTCAGAGAGGCTTCTAAAAAGCTGCTGAAGGTTGTACAACTAGTAAGGACCTCTGATTGGAACCCCGGTGAGTGAGACTCCAGAACTCAAGCCCTCAAGCTCTTCTCTCTCCACAAACTAAAGGCCTGCTCCCTAGCTGCAGAGGACTTCACAACAAGGGCACACAAGATATGACAAGACGGCATCCCTCCCAGTAGCCCTGGAGGCCTAGTGACCAGTGGTCTGTCTGGGTCCTGGATCTTGAGGGCCCCGGCAGCCCAGTCAGGGAAAGAGCACTGTAGGGTAAGTAATCCCGGAAGGCTCCCTGGAGGAAGGAGTTAAGAGTCCAGCTGGAGGAGAAGGGGCTGAAACATGGAAGGTCATAGAAGGGGGTAAAGCAGGGTGCTCCGGGGGGAAGGGACAAGTATGCTCGGAGGCATTGCGCTGGAGACATCGGGAGGCAGACGAGAATCAGAAGGTTGAGGAGAGGGGTCTGGTCTGGGTACAGACATGTAGGGGTCAGAGAACCATAGGGATTCTTCCACCAGCTCCACAGTCTCTGCCTTCCCTACAGTGACTGGGCCTGAAGAAAGTACCTTTGCTCTGATTCACGGCCCATTCCTGCCTTTGCACATTGAGTCCCACCTCCCAAACCCTGACACAGATATGGCTCCTATCAGTGTCCCCTCTCCCCTGGGGACCATCAACATCTCCCATCCACATCACCGTACAGCATACAAATTCGCTGTTATGTCCCCTGTGTCTGGAAAACGCTGTCTTGACCCTTACATCCCCCTCAAGCTGCCACCCCATTTCTCTGCTTCCTATTTCTGCAAAAGCCCTCAAGAGCTGTGTGGGCTGTCCATGTGGACAGATGTGACACATCTTCATCCACAGTGCCCTGTCTTCTCTGCCCTTCCCGGGCAGGCTTCATCCCTGCGTCCCCACCTGACGTCGGCCGTTCCCCAAAGCCCTTCCTTCCTCCTGACTTCCAGAATGCCACACGCCCCCGCTATACCTTCCCAGGCACCCCTGCTGGCTAGTTATCCCACACCTCTGGGCTGCACAGTCCAAGCATCACTCTCTGAACCCTTCTCTCCTCTCCTCTGCCCACCACCTCCTCCTGCTGTCTGACTGTAAACGCTACCACCAAGACAGGGACACTGAGTGTCTGTTTCCAGACCTACCCTCCTCGTGGCTACACACTCATGACAGCCACCTTCACATTGGAACTTGAACTTACCAAGTCCTAAGCCACACCCCCAACTGCCTCTCCCCCGAGCCTGCCCTTCCTCCTCTCCCCATCTCAGGAATGGATGTGAGGTTGAGGAAAGGAGGGAAGGTGGGAGTAATCCTTGGCTTGATCAACTGTGCAGATGGAGTGCCGACCCAGCAGAAAATTCTAGTAACTCTACCTCCAAAACATACCCAGATCCCCCGCTTCTCTGCCCACACTGCACTCTGCCAGTCTACACCACCTGCATTTTGTGCCTACACTCCTGTACTAGCTCAGCTGACCTCCTGTCTTCACCTCTGCTCCCTACAATTCACTGTCCACTGCATGGTCAAAGGGATCTTTTGAGAACATAAATCCAGTCATGTCACCACTATCACCACCACAGCCTCCCATTATACTTGGAGTCGTATCCAAACTCCTAGACATTGCCCTGTATAGCCTGTATGGTCTGCACTCTCCCTTGCTCATATCCCCATTTACTGCTCTCTTCTTGATTCCCAAATCCACCCGCACTGCCCATTCTACATCTTCAACGCACCAGGTTTGTTCCCAACCTAGGACCTCTGCACGTGTGGGTTCGTCTTCCTGCAATGCTCTTCCCTGGTTTTCTCACAGCGGACTCATTGTTAGGCAGATGTCCACTGAACTGTCACCTCCTCGGGGACACAGTCCCTGAACTTCCAGTTTAAAAGAGTCCTCTATCACTTAACCCAATTTAATTCTGCAGTGTTTTTATCACAATTGACCACTTCCATATTTATTTATGTATGTGTGTACTGTTTGTGTCCCTCACCAGAGTGTGGGCCCCTGGAGCCAGGGACCTCATGTGTCATGCTTACTGCAGCATCTCCAGCATTGGCACAGGGCCTGGTGCAGGCGAGAAGCTCAGTCACCATGACGTGAAGGACCACTTCTTCCCATCTCCTCATCGCTCCGCCCACCACCCACCCAACCTCCTCCAAGACCCTGGCCTTTCCCATGAGGCCCAGTGTCCACATGGTGGCGATCAACGTCCTTATCATGTCAGAGCTTACGGTTGGCAGAGAAGGGGAGCAGGAATCACAGCCTGAGCCGACACTCTCCCTCCCCACTGCCCACGCTGTCCTGGGCCACGCCCAGCCTGGGCCTGGGGACTGCCTGCCCAGCCAACACCCTTATGCTCCGGAGCACCAGCTCTAGAGTCACACAGGCAGGGCAGGGTGGAGAGGGCAGAGGTGAATAGCACAGAGGCTTTTTGAGGTGCTGAAAATACTCCATACAATATGATAATGGCAGATACAGGTCATCATATGCTTGTTCAAACGCACAGAACGGACAACCAAAAGGAGACCCTAATGCAAACTGTGGACTCAAGGTGATCACCATGGGTCAGTGAATGTTCATCAGTTGTAACAAAGGTCCCACTTGGTCAGACATGGGGATAACAGGGGAGACTATGCCTGTGGGGGTGGGGGGAACTCTCTGGATCTTCCCCTCAAATTGGATGTGAACGTAAAACTGCTCAGAAAACTAAAGTCTGTCACGACAATACAAAACAACGCAACAGCACCAAGCCTAGCCTCCAGGAATCCCTTCTGATACGCATCTAGTGAAACATGCCCATGCCTCCTTATGCCTTCAGTCTAGCAGGTAGGCAGACGCAACCTTGACGCTGTAAACTCACGGCACCGTGGTGAGAACACTAGCTACACGTAATGCCTGCCCCGTGTGGGCTCTGATGACAGCCGCCTCTCGTCTGCTCAGCCCCTCAGTCCAGACAAAGAGTTAGAGGCTGAGCCCTACAGCCTAGTTAGAAGACAAGGTGCACCTCAGAACAGTCTCCAAGGTGACTGCTGGCCCTTAGAGGTGCATCAGGACATCTTGGCCTGAAAGCCCTTTCCATCAACAACGGCCATCAACACCCCCAACCAGCCCAATCCATCCCCAGGGTGCTGCCAGCCTGCAAAAGCGCTGGCTTATACCACCCTGCCACCTCGTGAGCGGCCTGGTGGGGAAAGCAGAATGGGAACTACAGAGCTCTCTTCACAGATGGGGCCACTAAGACCCAAAGACAGGCAGGACTTGGGGCGCCTGGGTGGCTTAGTCGGTTAAGCGTCCGACTTTCGCTTAGGTCATGATCTCGCGGTTCGTGGGTTCGAGCCCCGCGTCGGGCTCTGTGCTGACTGCCAGCTCAGAGCCTGGAGCCTGTTTCAGTCTGTGACTCCCTCTCTCTCTGACCCTCCCTGCTCGCGCTGTCTCTCTCTCTCCTAGAAATAAATAAAAATATTTAAAAAAAAAACTTAAAAAAAAAAAAGACAGGCAGGACTCGCCAAAGGCCACACAGGTACAAGACAAGAAACCTGGAAATCCAAAGGCCTGGATCCTACCTCCACATTCTTTCAACCCCACTGTCATGAATGGGTTGAAAACAACAACAAAAGTAAGGATGAATTTCTTAGCATCTCACTACTCCTGGTACATCTCTGTCAGTACCAACAAAGCTGAAAACACCTCACATTTGTCTGGGCTTTCGTGAAATGCCATCTTCGTAATTATTTTCAACTCCCATTTATTGTCTGGGCTCCCCCCGTGAGCCTCTCAGGGTGGTATTAACTCCACACTTTACAGAGTTTGAGCTGAGGCCCAGCAAGGTCTGTGGCTCGCTCAAGGTCACATGGAAGCAGGGGTTGTGCCTCTTGACTCCCAACCCAGGGCGCCATGTTCTCCACCCAGCAGTCCCCAGACCTAACTGAAAATCCCACTTTGCATTCCTTACCCATTACCTGTTGTCGGAGGGGCCGTTCTGTCCCCTCCAGACCTCTTCCTGGCTGATTTCAGCCCACTGTCCTTAAGTTAACAGAATGCATGCCTCTTGACCATGGGGCCTCCGGGAGTTCCCAGGAACGTACCTGAATACACCTGGCAAACATCACAGCCATCACACCGTCCTTCAATCCCGCCCAGACCACAGGCAACAATGCCTCCTGAGGGGTGAGGGGGGCACTGACGACAAAACCAAGTCCAGAGGAGCCGGATGGCATAGGGGTGAATGGACAAAACGTACAGACCCAGTCCAGTCTTCTGGACAGGCCTGGGCTCACCTCAGCATTACCCATCAATCTGTCACTGTCTAGCCAGCATCTCAACCTGCTCATTTCTGCAGACCCCAGCAGGCCCAGAGGCTTCACTCAGCCTCAGCTTCATCCCAGACCTTCAGCCCAAGCATCACAGGCTTATAATCCCCATTTCCAGGCTGGTCTGTGGTCACTGGTCAAGGGCAAACACTTGGGAAACCTTCTCCTGTCTCCAGGACATCCAGCAGACAAGCCCAAGCCAGGAGTGGAATGTGCAGACGATGGTCCAGGAAGCTGACCCGGGGCGCGCTGAGGCTGGCCCAACAGCACCGGGCAGAGGCACCGGAGTAACTCAACGGACAAGAGGCCAGTTCTCAGCGGAGGGCTTGAGCTGACCCTGGAGGAACGGGACAAGGCAGGGAGTTAAGGTCTACAGATATTTGGAACGAGCCAACACCCAGGAAAGGCACAATTATCTTGCCACGTAGCCAAGTATTTTACGACATCAGGTGAGACCGTGACCATAACTCACTCTCTGTCTATATATGAAAGTCTTGCCAGGGATGGAGGAGTTGGCTACACGCTGGACCTCCCAGGCGGCACAGAGTAGACATGGGCATGTCTGTCTGCCGACACCACCCTGAGAGGATTTCCTGGGGCGAACAGTAAACAAGACTCAATGTGGGCAGTCTCCATATCAGCCTAGACGCCGGGCTCCTAGGAAGTGGGAGAAGAGGTGTCCGGTGCACCTCCCTATAGGAGGTGGTTCTCACCCCAGCAGAATCTGCCAGCAGAGAATCCGCCACCACAAGGCTCCCGGAATCCTGAGCTGCTCACATGGATGGAAAAAGTGAGGCCCAGAGAGGGTCAGGGACCTGCCTCAGTCACACAGCACACAACCAGGGTAGTACCCTGCTCCGTCAGCGAGGTCCTTGCAGGTCTTAGTTTCCCCTGGGGCCCCTCCCAGGCTGCTCTGCCCATTACGTAACCGCTGACAAGTGGTCCCGGAGTGTATGTCACCTGAGCCCTCTGCTTCAGCAAGAGAGCTTTCCTGTGAAAGGCTCCTCACTCCCCTTAACATGGTCTGTCCAGGGCTGGCGGCACAGAGCAGGGCACACACCCAGAGAAAGGACAGGAAAATGGGTATAAAATTACATAATAACATCTGATTCACACACAAAGGAAAGGAACGTTCTCTCAACCATGAAGATCCACTGGGAAAAGTCAAGGCAAGATGACCAAAGGTTTGATGGGTCTTTTAAACCTGAGTTTGGTCGAAATGTTTGCTCTTATTTTAAAAACTTCTTTGTCGCAGATAAAATTGTTCTCTAATTTGGTCATACATTTGGATTTCATTATTTTCAGAATGTATTCCAGACATCTAAAATTAAACAGATGTCATCAACCCCGTTTAGGCCTAAAAGACTTGTAACCAAACAGTGACTTCAGCTCCGATGCAATACCGATTTGGAACACTGTGTTTTAGTCATTAAAAGTTTTAAAACTCTGCTCCATTTTTCTCATTTCCTATAATGAGATCTCTTCCCCCTCCTTGAAATACGCCAATTCTTCAAGGGTCAGTGGAAAGTCAAACCAGAGAGTAAAGCAAATTTAAATATGAAAAATGAAAGAGCAAAGTATGAAATCCTTTATCCACCGAAGCCGTCACCGAGAAAGGCACCCCGGCTTCACTGCAGACGGGGGGAGATGCAAAGGGAGAGATACAGAAACGGTGCAAGCGCAGGAAGGGGATTTGGCTTCTAAAGCCTGAATTGTTTTATCGTTCCTTTTCTGACAGGGATTAGATTAGCGAGAATCCTCCAAGCCTGCTCAAGGCGTCCTGGGGACAGTTAAAAAAAGACAATTCTTTCTCTCCTCCGATCCTCATCTCTGAGCTTGCCCCCAAATGAATTTGTTAAATAACCAGGTCAGAGCCAAGCGCCTGTTTGAGATGCCCAGATTCACAAGCAGGGGCATGTGGCCCCCAGGACATGCCTGCGGAGTGGGGGTGGAGACTCTACATATGGGGTGTGGAGGTCACGTACTGGGGTCTGACCGTCTTCATCACATCAATTTCTTAAGCAAACTGGAGAGAATAAAAGAGAGAAAGGGGACGAGAAGCGACAGACTCCAGAGAGGACCTTTGCCTCTCCCTTTGGGGGGACCTCCCGCCCTTGGGGTCTGAATAAGGAGGCAGGAGGCCTGTGTCAAACCCTGCCCCCACTCTACAGAGCTGGGAAGTCCCAACCAAATGCCATGCTGCCTACTTAGCTCCTCACTCCAGATCTCAGCTGGGGCCCCACATGGCAGGCCCTTCTTTCCTGAGACACCCAACACTGGAGGAAGGGAGGTGAGAAGGATCCAGAGCCAGAGGCATGTTCTCTCCATCACCCCCTCCTCAGGTAACTCTTAGTCCTCACTCCTCTGCCTGGAGCACCTCTGAGCAGAGAAGCTTCTCCAAAGACGGGAAGCCAGCTTGCTTCTCAAGGATGACACACCCAAGGGCACACAGCTCCAAATCCTTGTTCCAGAGAAAGCTCTCGGGCCCCAGGACCTAGGAAGGGACATGGCCACAGCTGTGGATCTGTTTTGGCAGGAAGTGGCAGGATCCTTGATGCAATCTACTGTGTTCATCCCAGGAGGGGAGGCAAGCAAGCAGAGGGACACAAACACAATGACCTCTCTCAGAGGACAAAGTCAAGGGCCCCTGAGGAGATGCGCAGGCAAGAAAGCTGATGCCTTTGGAACAAAAGAATGGCCCATTCTGGTCCAGAGTTAGACCAGCTTGGTACGTTCCTAACATGAGAACCCACCCAAACAACGTTTCCAAAGCCAGCTGTCAGTTTAGAGGTGCACTCACCTCCCAAGTCTTGGGCGAGTCAGATTCCCCGGGCCTTGATTCTCTGGTCCGCACCTCCCAGATGATTTGTGAGGATTTATTTCCAGGACTGGCAAACAGTTTCAGCCCTGAACCAAACCTCAATAGCTTAGTCCTGGCGGGCTATCCAACTGCTCTGCTGAGAAGGACTTCATTCTTGGAGCTCATTAGGGAGGTCTGCCTTTGCTGGGGAAGGACAGAGAGAGACAACATTTAGTTCCCTACTGCCAACCCAGAATCAACCCATCTTGTTTCATGGATGGAGAAAATAAAGCCCAGGGAAGTGAGATGAACCTATGCATGAAGGTTACACATTAGAACAGAAGATCAAGGTCCATCTCGGTGGCTCAGGCAGTTGAGCATCTGATTCCTTGTTTCTGCTCAGGTCATTATCTCACAGTTTGTGGGTTCGAGCCCTGTCCCAGGCTCTGTGCTGACAGCTGTGGAGCCTGCTTGGGACTCTCTGTCTCCCTCTCTCTCTGCCCCTCCCCCTCTCCTCTATCCCTCCCTCCCTCCCTTTCTCTCTTTCTCAAAAAAAAAAAAAATTAAAAACTGGAAGATCAAGCATTTGAACATCATACTAGAAGACTAGAATTTGCTAACTGGTATATTTCAAACCTCAGCCTTCCCAGGATTTGAACACTACTTCCGAGAGAGCCCCACACACCTGTAAGAGATGTATCAGGCCGGAGACTGAGCTCAGAAGTTGAAGTCCCACTCCAGCTTACACAGAGAGCCAGTGACAAAACCAGGATGAAAACCCAAGCCAACCTTCCCATGAGACCACCTGCCCATCAAGCTGGCATTTCCCCCATCCATGCTGACAGGCTAGGGCTGTAGAGGGCATTTATATGTCTGAGAGGGGGTCCGGTGGGAGTGGGAGAAGATGCACAGAATTAGCTCTCCAACCCAATGGAGAGTTTGGAAATGGTGACAATTTGTTTGTGGGAAATACCAAATGCTCTCTGCATCACTTCTGAGACTTGGAGGCAGAACCAGGTGACTAAGAAGACCTACCATCACCAGGGCCCCTTGACGTCACTCCCACAAGGACGTTCTGGCCGGCTGGTGCCATCCATTTCTCTAATAGATGGGCAACGAAGTTCTTTCAGTCCATACAATAAACTGAAGTCACAGAAGGGACAAATCAGCTGATAATTATTTGCTTTACCAAAAGACTGTTTTTTCTTTACCACAGGGCTCCTGTAAACAACAAAAGCCCTTCCACGAGCAACTGTGTAGAATCCCATTCACAAAGACCGTCCAGGGAAGGCACACCAGCCACACAGAGACACAAAGCTATTGTAGCTCAGGATTTGATGAGTGCTCTGCATAAACCACCAGGTGAACGGCTCATGTCTGGTCTCAACACCAAACCTGCCCCAAAGATGACCCAGGTGGTGGGAAACGAGGCTGACCAGGCAAAAGACACCAAGGAAATTAGGCATGCGCTCCAAGACAGTCCCCAAAGGGGAGGCTGGGAAAGTCCTGGTCCTTGTTAAAACTTCGCTCTAAGTACTCTTTCCACAGGCATGGGTGGCATACCTCCTACATACCTGGCTTCACACAAGACACTGGGTGAAACACTGAACAAACCCAACAAGACTTGTACTGTTCTGGAGCTTACAGTGTGTGGGATGTCAAGACAGCTGTCAATCAAACAGCCATGCTCAAGAATGCCTACCTGCAAACTCAGCCAGGGACCCTGCAGGAAAGGAACTCTGGCCGAGGAGAGCTTCTGTTGGTAGCAATGGTGGTGGGGTTTTTTGTTTATTTATCTATTTTTGAGAGAGATGGGGGAGGGGCAGAGAGAGAGTCCCAAGCAGGCTCCACACTATCCACACAGAGCCTGACACAGGGCTCAAACTCACGAACCAGGAGATCCTGACCTGAGCAGAAATCAAGAGTCAGAGGCTTAACCAGGGAGAGTCCAGGTGTTCCTAAGAGAGATTTTCATAATGGCACAGGAGCTAGTCTGAGGGCCAGGGAAAGCTTTGCCAGAAGTACCCACTGAGTTGACATCTAAGGGGACAGCTAACCTGGTAGACTCGGGTAGAGCAGAAACGGGTCCAGGAAGAGATGAGAGCATGTGTCAGGGCCCTGGGGTAGGAGAGAAAGTGGCATGTTTGAGGAAATGGGAGAAGGTGGCCAAAGCACCTGGGAAACAGAGAGCAAGGGGCAGCGTGACCATAGTTCACACAAAGGAGTTGGTCTTTATACAAAGGATCATGGGATGCCAATGGAAGGCTAAAGCAGGCAAGTGCAGGCATCAGTTTGTTTGGCAGAGCTGGCTCTGGGTGCTGAATGGGGAACACACTCGGGGACTGGGGGGCAAGGCAAAAGTGGATGGGTGGCTAGAATGTTGTGGCAGCTGTGGAGGGACAAACAAAGGCAACTGGACTAGGTGACAGCTGTGAAGACAGGCAGAAGGGGACAGAGTCAAGGGCTGTAGGACATCAAAGTAACAAGACTTCGGGCTGGATTGCCCGAGGAGCCGGAGACAGGGTGTGCCAGAGGTGCCTCCCAGGGGCCCAGCTGTGTGAACAGACGGACAGAGATCCATGCCCTGAGCTCTGGGGCCCTGGAGGAGGGGCAAGGAGAGTGTGCTGGAGTCACAGGGTCAGAGTGTATCTTGGATTCCTCTGAAATAGCCACACGGAGATATGGAGCACATGACGGAGGACAGAAGTCCCAAGGGTGGATATGGGCATGTACAGCAATGTGGTCCCTTCCAAAGGCTGTTAAAGGACAAATCCCAGGACGTTACCCCTCGATCCTCAGCCCCTCTCATTTCCTCCTCCTGGATCTCCTTACAAAGTGAGTTCATAGGGAGATTGCAACATAGAAGCGCTTGCCACAGAAGTCAGACATCCTTCATGAGCAGAGCCTCCGTCTTTTCCCGCTAAAAAAAGAGCAAAAGAAAATAAGCTTCAAATCTGGTGAGGGGGATTAAGTGTAGACACACAGGAGGACTTCCTGGCTCTGAGGGGCTGACGCTGGAATGCATTAGTAAGCAGGCGTCCGGGCTCTCCTTCCCCTGAGGTCTGGGAGATTGAGGTGGAGTGCCGTCTCTGGGGATTTCTGGAGGCAGGCGCGCCAAGAAGCAGGGATTGGGCCTGATCAGCCGCGGAAGCTCCCTGGGCCCAGGTGACTAAGCCCCCACCACAGGAGCCCTACACACCCGGGGGGGCGGGGGGGGGCAACTGCTCCATTCACCGAGTCCTCCCCATGAGCTGGTACAGTGTCCGGGGTTTACCCACATTCCTTCACCTCATTCTCACAATGCCCCCTGGGTAAGCAGGAGCCATGTGTCACAGACACTGACACAGAGGCTCAGAGAGGTTAGGGAACCTACCTAAAACCACACAGGGAGGAGGGTACCCTATTGGGATCTGAACCCTTGACTGAAACCAAACCCCACTTTTCTTCTTCCATCCTATCCCCACTCCTTTTCTTTTTCTACTGAAATACAGGGGGACATACAACACTATATCAGTTTCCACACACAACAGAGTGATTCAACATTTATATACAGGGCTCACCGCACACCTATACTTATCATCTGTCACTACACAAAAGTGATACAATATTACTGACTATATTCCCTGCGCTGTACTTTACATCCCCATGATTTATTTATCTTATAACTAGAAGTCTGTACCTCTTGATCCCCTTCGCCTATTTTCCCCATTGCTCCCCTGACCCCTCTCTCTTGCCTTTAATCCTGAGAACAGGTGGTATTAAAGTGCTCTTGGAAATGTTAGTGACTTAGGTGACCCCAAGACCCCAAGGGATCCCAAGAAGGGTAGATACTATGTGCAACAGCATTTCAGGACCAACCATTATGAAATATACCAATATAATAAACATTGTAACAAATATATTACACAACGGTACCTACAGAAGAAAAATTTGCTGCTCACTACCAGGATAAAAAACAAGGGGGAGAAAAAACACTGTAAGAAAGAGAGCCATGCAGAAACAGACAAAAGATAAAGCATTGTACCTATTTTCAAGGGCACGTATTTTAATGTTTGCCAAAGTGCCTTTCAGAAACACTGTAGCCATTTGTCCCCAGGATTATGGGAGGATTGGTAGCCACCTCCCATCCTCCAAAGACACCTATACTTATTCGTAAGAAAGTACCCATGCTCTTGGTCTATCATATAATGCAAATCATGTAATTTCCCTACTTGTCCTTTGTCTTTATTATATTTGAGGTTCCTTTCTAGAAATTCACCTTTAGTAACCTAGTTTACAGAGTTGCTTAAATCCCTAATTTAAAGCAAAAGTCAAAGGATCTGTCACCTGCAAAGACTCTCCTTTGCAGGATTTTATACTCTGCTCTCTGTGGTTGACAACGTTACCCTGTCTGATGCACTAATAGGAGGGAAACCCTCAGAAGGGAAGCAGGTGTGCCCTGGGCCTGGGGCTCACCCAGAGCGGTGGCTGGTGAGTGCGAGCCCTTCCAGAGCACTGGACTTCACGTGGCCTCTGCCCTAGAGCCAGCTGGCACTCCTGGACCTTTGCATCGAGAGGTCCCGAGCCTCAGGGGGCAGCATGGCACCCAAATAAGAGAGCCACACAGGAGCCCAACACCTCTTGACAGGCAGCTCTACTCTTATTCTGGACCTTTCCCTGAACCAGTTCCCCATCACAAAGATACGTGCACACACACACATGCCCATCTCAAGTCCTCAAAAAAGCAACTGGTCAAAATGAGCCCATGCCACCCCAAGTCTGCTCAAGGGCTGTAGAGCGCAGAGCAGGGAAACTGAGGCACCCAGCTTTGCTGCAAGGCTGCGAGCCAATGGCATGTCTTCAAAACACAGTTTTTGGCCCTTTACCCTGTATTGTGGGAAAAGGGCACCAGGAAAAAGCTGAAATGCATGTAGCCATGCACCTCAATGGTTGCAGAGGGACCAGCTTAGGGGTGTCCCTGCACTGTAACCCATCCTTCCTTCTGCATCATTTGCTGCAGGGTGACATGATGGTCTCAAAGAGCAGCAGGGAGTGGCTTTGCTCAAGTAGCTGCCCACGGGTGTCGGAGCTTACAGACACAGACAGTCCACCATGGGCTGTGAGAAAGGTGCCTCCAGAAAGAGGCCTGCCCCGGCCAGGGCTGGGACACTAGTCACCAGGCTTCGCCATGAACTGAGCATCTGTTCCTTACTGGAAACAGGGCCTCTGAAGCCCCTTTGTGACTGTGCAGCATTTGCTCTCCACCTTGACCCCCTCCCCAAGTTGCCCTGCTCTGCAAACAAAGGCATGTTTGGGGGGAAGAATGGTGCTCATATTTAATAACCCTCAAATCCGGCTCCACATGTGGCTATTGTTAGGTAGATTTAACCAGCAATTACGGAGGTACCTCCTTCCTCCTCAGCAACGATCTCGGCCCTTAATCCAGCTAAGACCCAGAGAGTTGAGCTCACTGAGATGAAGGTACCAGCTTAGGAAGGGCCCGCTCCAGGCTAGGGAAGCTGGATGTGAGAGCACGGCTCCCCCAAATGTACTCCTTCTTGCCAACAAAAAAAATAAGAATGTGGAGCAAGTGGGGAGTAGGGCAGGTCAAGAAGGGACTACCTGGCTGAAGTCTCCATGACAACTCGGCTTCCAGGGAATTCACATTTGGACTGAGAATCGAGAAAGAAAGCCAGCATGCCCCACGGAAGCCCCAAGAGGGGGCTGAGACCAGGCCCAGGAGACTGGGACATCCTGGAACCCTACAGCCCTGGCCCTTATCTGAGCAGGAGACAATCCTACCACCTCAGCTTGTAGTCAAGCTGCCTACGGTCCGGCCAGAGGAGAAGGTAAGTTTCCACAGGGGAAACATGGCTGGAGACACAGGACCGGGACCTGAGCATAGGAAGAAACCTAATGCTAAGCCACAAGCAGGCCATGTGCATATCCGCCCAGAGATACTTCCCCTGCCAGGCTGGCCCTGCCATCTCTCACTGGCTGGCTCCCTCCCTGTAAGGCCCAGTGTCCAGGGTCCCACTGCCTCCCTGGAGTTTAGCCCTCCATGATACCACCCCTGCTGTCTACACAGGCTTGTGGGGCTCACAGTGCAATTTGTCCTCAAGGGCATCAGGAGAGGCAGAGAAAGATGGAAGGCTGCGGCTTCGCTCTGCTAGCCTGGGCTGCCGGCATCAAACCAATCTCCACTTTAAAAAGGAAGCCCCTTCACACAGCCCCAAGGTCAGAGGAGGGAGTGAGCTCTCAGACCTCCCCTCCCTCAGCCCCAGCCAGGAGCCCCCTTGCTGGAGGTACCGCAGGATCCCAAGTGGAAGCTACGCAAATGCATGCAGCCCCTCCTGGCCAACAACATTGTGATGGGTCAGCACCCAGCCCCCTCCCCAGCCTCTCAAGTCTGGATTTTTTCATCCAACTTTTCTGTTTTATCACAGAAGAGTAACGAAAACCACTCGGTGTCAACTGTCATCTTGGATAAAGACCCAACTTGGGTCTAAAGAGGTATAGGGACCAGAGACAGCATTTACTGAGAACCTCAGCCCGGCCAGGCAGTCACTCCATCAGGACTCACACCTATCTTTACACAGGATCCAGTAACCATGGCTTTGCACAGCACAGACCTGGATTTGAATCCCAGCTTCGTCTCGCAGGGTCTGTGTGATCCGGGGCAAGTTACTTCACGCTCCAATTCTTAATTTCCTCATCGGCAGAGTGACAATTACAACAATCCCAGGTTTAAGGGGTTGTCACGATGACTGAATTAAATGAGCTCCATGCAGTGATTCTCAGAGTGTGGACCTAGGGCCAACAGCATCAAAAATCACCTGGTAACTTGTTAGAAATGCAGATTCTCAGGCCCCACCTTAGAATGGGAACTCCAGAGGTGGGGCTCGGGGAGTGGCTGTGAGGCACACTCAAGTTTGAGAATCACCGACCCACTCAGGGAAGTCGCTCAACACATTACTGCCAAGCAAGCTATAGTCACTGCTCCGGGAATGACTGTCCGACTCTCCCCCTCCTCCCCTAATGGACCCAAGGCTCGGGGAAGTTAAGCTATTTCTCCAAAGCCAAACAGCTAGAAGCCAGGCCACATGGCCCTGGAGGCCACAGAGTCCTCACTACACGTTCCTGCCTCCCACGGGAGGCCCACACCCTAAAGCCACGAAGTACTGACGATGTTCTCCACAGCACCACCCAGAGGCTAGCATGGTAAAAGTTGTGAACACTTCCCGCAAACCTGCAAGGAAAGCAAAGACAATAAGGAAAAAAATGATCCCTCCAAAAATTTGAGGGTGCAGAGCCTCTCAGGCCAGAGATGACTCCCTTCCTTGGAAATAAAGGTCACGGGATACACAACCCCAGGGTTCTCCAGGATGCACCTGCCGGAGGCTCCCAGGAACAGTCAGCCATCTTCATGGCACCAAAGGTAGGTATTTAAGCTGTGCAGGTCAAGGCATCCATTGCTTTAAAAACTTTTCAAACAAGAAATCGAAAAGAGAATTCTCAGCTAGTCAAGAAATGGTGATGTGCTCCTCAGGACTCAATTTCGCTACCTACATGGAGGAGAAGTGACAAGCACCCAGTGGGCTATAGCTTTAAGAAGTACTGTTTGTAAGGGTCCCTGGGTGGCTCAGTTGGTTAAGTGGCTGACTTCTGGGTTGAGCCCGGTGTCAGGCTCTGTGCTGAGAGCTCAGAGCTTGGAGCCTGCTTCAGATTCTGTGTCTCCTCTCTCTCTGTCCCTCTCTCTGTCCCTCCCCTGCTCTCTCTGTCTCTAAAAAATAATAAACTTTTTTTTTTTTAATTAACAAACACAACAACAAAAAACCCCTAAGAAGTGCTGTTTGCTCCACCACATCTTCAGGTGGGGCCGAGGCCTCTGTGCCTTCTGTGCCTTAACGCAGACCTCGCCCCCTCTAAGGATAGGGTCCCCAGGGCTCACATCCCCCAGAGTCTGGGTGTACCACACACCTGCTGTGTGTGCATGGCACTAGCCACAGGGGCAATGAGAACCCCAACAAGCCCCAGGCCCAGGCTGGCAGGCAGAAGGGGGATTGGTGGAAAGGAGTGGTGCCTTCTGGGAACTCACGGCAGCCAGGGCTACTGCTGCTGCTCCATTTCCTGGTCTCCCCACATTACCCACAAGTACAGATCCCCAGGGATTCCTGTGTGCTTCCAAGGGATAGGTCCTAAGTTTCACCCGCCTCAGAACATGGCACAATGCCTGGCAAGCACAAGGCTCCCTATAAATGCTTATAATACACCAGATGTTCATAAAGCAACGGTGCACCACA
The DNA here is from genome assembly GCA_017311185.1 of Proteles cristata cristata. Lineage (NCBI taxonomy): Eukaryota > Metazoa > Chordata > Mammalia > Carnivora > Hyaenidae > Proteles > Proteles cristata. The sequence goes on from JAESUZ010002509.1 coordinate 639,054, forward strand.
CCGACCGCCTGTTAAACCTCCTTGCCTTATCTGAACCTGGGAAGCTCCTCTCTGCACCAGCCTGCTACCGCCATAGGAATAGTCTCAGCTTGCTGTCACTCACTTGACAGCCAGCTGTACCAATGGTTTTCATGCAACAAGGGAACCAAGCTCTGCTCCACCCCAGGGACTTTGCATATGCCAATCTCTCTTTCCCCATTCTTCACTTTTTTTAACAAAAATTTTTAATGTTTTATTTATTTTTGAAAGAGAGAGAGATAGAAACAGCATGCGCAGGGGAGGGTCAGAGAAAGAGGGAGACACAGAATCTAAAACAGGCTCCAGGCTCTGAGCTATCCGTCAGCACAGAGCCCAACACGGGGCTCGAACCCACGAACCGTGAGATCATGACCTGAGCCGAAGCTGGACACTTAACCGACTGAGCCACCCAGGCGCCCCACCCCTATTCTTCAGTTGATGGATTCCTTCTTAATCTTTAGGTCTCAGCTCAGTCACCTCCTCAGAAAAGCCATTCTATGTAGACTAGCTGTCTCCTGTTGCCTCAGTAGCACTGTCCCCAACTTGTCATTCTTTCCATCTCTTCTGTTTTCTCCGACTGTGCTCCCACTTCCAGTGAAATGTCAGTTCCAGGGATTTGGGACCATAACTATCCTGCTTCCCCCTGTATTCCCAGGGCCTGGCATGCTGTAGATACAAACTACATCTTTTTTGGATTGGGTGGGTGAATGAATGAATGACTTCACACAGAGGGAAAAAAAGAAAAGAAAAGCAGTAACAATGAATGAGGAGAGTGACAGAGTTCCCTGGATGCAGACAGGGCAGGGTACAGGCAGGACAGGCCAGTGCCTCACTCCGAGAGCCTGGTTGGGGGCAGACGAGACAGTCACGGTGGATTTGCATCTGCAGCAGGCAGAGAAGGCCACGGGAGAGTGTACCAGACTGATGGTGATGCCCTGCCTTGCTTGTCACCAGATGCTCCCAAATCAGGGCATCTCAAACACCTGGTGGGCCATGACCACCATGCCCGGGCTGGGGGCTGAGCCCTAAGGAAGGAGACCTTTTCCTTCCCCGCCAACCTGTACTGTCTCAAAGTCTGCTGTGCGTCAAGGAGAGTGGCAGAGGTTGGGGAAGGGCATCCCTAAGCGGGAAGGAGCCACTGGCACTCTGTTGGCCCCAACAGGTCCCCAACGGGAGCGTGGTCTCATGCATTCCCTACTGGAAGCAAAACAAAACAAAACACAGTTCTCTGGGTGAGGGGAGCTCTACAGGTGTGTGTGGGGGCACTTAACGAGACTATCAGACGCCCTATCCCAGCCCTGGGGATAGATCCCAGCCAGGGTTTCCAGTCTGTGAGTTCCTCTAGGCAGACGTGTGCCAGACTGGGCTGGACTGTCACTGTAACATTTGCCTTTCATGGGAGTCTGACCTTCTCCTTCCCAGACTTATATTTGAAACAAGCCATGATGGATGTCCCTGCTAATAGGAACACTAACAGCTGGTCACCATTTATTTATGCGAAGAATCTCAGGCAGGGGGAGTCTTCTACATACCACACTGCCAACCAAAAACCGTCCTGTTACCGCGTACAGGCCGGCTGCGGGTGGCTTACCCCTGAACTAGAACACTCACCTCCATCGATTCTCGGCCAACGAACGCTATACTGCGGAGGGGAGCATCTCTTCCTGTCCCTGTCCTCGCTGGCTTGGTGGCCTTAGGCCAGGGTATTTATACAGGCTCTGACTGCTTACAGCCAGTGAAGTCCATTAGGAGGATGTAAATAGCTCTCAGCTCTTCAAAGGCTGAGCGAGCCATTCTGTGAGGTCTGAGTCAGCCCCGCCAGGGTCTTGCATTTCAAGCCTTATTCATCTTCCTGATAACTTCCATAAAGGGCCAATCCGCCTTTTTGGTATGCAGGGCCTGCCAACGGGGCCCCAGAGGGATTTTCACAAGAAATTGGTATTTGCTAAGCTCCAAGTGTATCTGCGACTCTGTCCCAGTCACTCTGGGGAGAGAAAAAGACAACACAACTTACTTCGCTTCTTTCTCCACTTTCACTACTTTCAAGGAAACAAGGCATGCGCGGGTAGGAGTTACTGTGGGTCAAATCACAAAGGGCCATATGAAACCCAAGTCGGGCAGTGCCATGAGGCACGGCAGGGGGGTCGGGCGGGAGTCCAGCCTAGTGGCCAAGCACACGCCCCTTGTTGTCGGAGAGACTGGGCTTTTGAATCCTAACTCTGCCTCTTTTTATGACCTGGGACAAGGGCGTAACCCCGCTGGGCCTGTTTCCCTGCCTGGACAACAGACGTAGAAATGGTAACAAGACTCTTCTCGAGAGGATTCAAGGAATCAGTACATGCGGAGGACGTGGGAAGCATCTGGCGAGAGTAAGAAAGATCAGCCGCGGCACACTGCGAGAGCAGCTTTCTGGAGAAGGCCCGCTTTGAGTTCTTGGAAGAAGAGAGAAACATGGGTCCATACACCAGCTTGGTCCATACTTGGCCCTGTGGGGTGGTGACATCTGATCTGGAGTCAGAGAAGACAGAAGGACCAAGGACAGATAAAACCATTTCTGGGATGGCCAACAGACACATGAAACGATGCTCAGCATCCCTCCTCACCAGGGAAATACAAATCAAAACCACACTGAGATACCACCTCACGCCAGTCAGAGTGGCTAAAATGAGCCAATCAGAGAACTCTAGATGCTGGCGAGGATGTGGAGAAACGGGCACCCTCCTACACTGTTGGTGGGAATGGAAACTGGTACAGCCCCTCTGGAAAACAGTGTGGAGGTTCCTCAGGAAACTAACAATAGAACTCCCTTAGGACCCAGCAATAGCACTGCTAGGAATTTACCCAAGGGATACAGAAATGCTGAGGCATAGGAGCACATGTACCCCAATGGTCATAGCAGCACTCTCCACAATAGCTAAAACATGGAAAGAGCCTAAGTGTCCATCAACAGATGAATGGATCAAGAAGATGTGGTTTATCTATATGATGGAATACTACATGGCAATGAGAAAGAATGAAATCTGGCCATGTGTAGCAACATGGATGGACCTTGAGGGTGTTATGCTGAGCGAAATAAGTCAGGCAGAGAGGGACAAATATCATATGTTTGCACGTATAGGAGGATTAGGAGGAACTTGACGGAGGAACAAGGGGGAGAAGAAGGGCGGAAATGGTGGGGGAAAGGGAGAGAGGCAAACCATGAGAGATTCTTGAATGCTGACAAAAACTGAGGACTGGTGGATGTGGGGGGAGGAGGGGTGGGCATGGAGGAGGACACTTGTGGGGATGAGCACTGGGTGTTATGTGGAAACTAATTTGACAATAAACTATTTGTAAAAAAAAAAAAAAGGAAAAAAAAACCATTTCTGAGAGCCATTCAGCCTTCCAGGATGAAGGAGTCTCAAATCCCACAGCAAATTGGCCCTGCGGAAAAGACTACCCAAAAGCAGAGGGCCAGACAGGCCTTGGTCTGGGGTAGCCCTGTCACTCAGGGAAATTGAGTCTGAGCGGTGGGTCAGGACAAGTGAGGAGTGCAGGGAGACAGCACCCTGGCTGGCAGCAATCCCCCTGTCCTCACTGCAGGGGGGTCCGGAGGAGGGGAGCACGAGCCTTGTACTCTGACAGGGCACATCTCTGGCTTCCATCTCAAGCACCTGCCTGCACTACATCTCAGGACACACTCACGGCTGCCCTGTGGGGCAGGTGGAAAAGGTATGAGTGTCATTGGCAGTTTGCAAGGAAAAACTTGAAGATGAGAGAGACTAAGCAATTGCCCAAGGTGACACGGCAAGGCAGGGGCCAGCCTGGAACTCAAACCCATCTCCCAGTGCCTGATCCTGTCCTCGTGGCCTTCCTCACCTGGCTCTCTCCCCACAGCGGCCAAAACCCAGGACGTTAGGACCATGGAAGTATACACTGTAACCCAGAAAAACCTTCGACCCAGCATGAGACTCTATGGAAGCCAATGACATATTGCACATGGCAACTTCCCAGATGTTCTCAAGATGGGAAGAGAATTCCCAGGGGGAATCTTGACAACATTGTCAAGACGGAAGCAACTGATATTTTTGGCAAGCGGGAATGGCAAGATAAACTATAATATGTCCACGCTGTGGCATACGAGTGGCCACAAAAAAAGAATGAGGTTGATCTTGAGGTACTGGCATGGAAACAACACCAGAAGGGTGATGAGTGAAAGCCACAAGTTGCTGAATGAGGCACGATATATGACTCCACGTATATCCAGTGAAAACAAAACCAACAGGGTCTCTGGATTCATCAACACACATGCAAATACCCAGGGAAACTTCTGGAAAAACCCACAGTCTACCAGCTCTCTGCCACATGCCCCTGCAGATCCACTCTCGGCTCTGCTCTGTGTCCGGGGAGGCTGGCCCCTATGAACTGCCATGGCTCCCAGCCAACGGGGAGCACCAGCCGGAGATCAAAAGCATGGACGGGGCGCCTGGGTGGCTCAGTCGGTTAAGTGTCCGACTTCAGCTCAGGTCATGATCTCACGGTTCGTGGGTTCGAGCCCTGTGTCAGGCTTTGTGCTGACAGCTCAGAGCCTGGAGCTTGCTTCTGATTCTGTGTCTCCCTCTCTCTCTGACCCTCCCCTGCTCACACTGCCTGTCTCTTTCTCAGAAATAAATAAAACATAAAAAAAAAAAAAAAAGCATGGACGAGAAGGAGACTGGAGTATGCATTCTCCTAGGCCCTACCTATGAGGTCTCCAAAAACTGGCCACAACCCCCAGCCAAAGGTCATAGCTTCTTTCAAGGTGTCCCACTCTCTTCTCCCAGGTTTTGCTTCCCTGGGCCTAAAGGTGAGAAACGCTTCCTGCTACAGCAAGCCCTGGGGTGTTGTACTGGGCTTTGTGGATTCCCCATACCATACATACTGTTCTTCTGTTAAAACCTCAAATTGTCCTATGGGGTGGCTGGGGGGGCTCAGTCTGTTAAGTGTCCAACTCTTTCTATTGGCTCAGGTTATGATCTCACAGAACATGGGTTTGAGCCCTGCATCCGGCTCTGCACTGACAGTACAGAGCCTGCTTGGGATTCTCTCCCTCTTCCCCCATCTCTGCCCCTTTCTTACTTGTTCTCTCTCTCAAAAAATCCACAAAAACAAAAACCCCTGAAGTTAAGTTAGTTGTGACATGCCATTGTTTTCTCCTAAGATAAAACCCAAACTGGTAACAGTGGTCAACTGGGGAGAGTGGGGAAAGAGTGGGGTGAACCCCAGCATCTGAGGCTTAGTGATTGGCAGTGATTTTCAGTAATTATGTACTGTGAGTTTCATTCTTGTTGCAAAAAATTTCAAGCATGTGAAAAATAGAGAAAACACTCTAACAAGGTTCTAGGTATCCATTCCCCAGCTGCAAAACCCATCAGTTCATGACCAATCTGGTTTCAGCTATGGCCCCGGCCACTTCCTATTCTTTACTGTTTTTTTTTTTTCATATTTTTATTTATTTCTAGGAGAGAGAGACAGACAGTGTGAGCAGGGGAGGGTCAGAGAGAGAGGGAGACACAGACTCTGAAATAGGCTACAGGCTCTGAGCTGGCAGTCAGCACAGAGCCCGACACGGGACTCAAACCCACGAACCGCGAGATCATGACCTAAACGAAAGTCGGACGCTTAACCAACTAAGCCACCCAGGTGCCCCATTCCTTACTGTTTTAAACCAAATGCAAGACATCATATCATCTGTAAAGTTTTAAATTTACAAGGAAACTATATTTCTATATTGCCTGGGTATTTAAAAAATTAATGAGAAACAAAGGAATTCTCAAAGCTAGAACTTTTGAGGGTGAGGAAGCTCTGTTCTGGTTTTAATTTGTGCCAAGGTTAAGGCTTTCCCCTTGCCAGCTGTCCCAGCAACATGGTCCAGAGGCTGGCCAGGTGGCTGTGCTGGCCACCTCAGCAGGCCAGGGGCCCGGCTGGCCCCAAATGTCCCTGTCAACCCGTCCTACGTGTGGCGGATACATGATGACACAAAGCTATAGGAAGGCCACTCAATGAGCATCAGCTTTTGGGTTCTGCTCACACTAGTTTTTTTGGTTTTGTCTCTGTTTGAACTTTTTACTGAGGTGCAACTGTATGTATGTGAGCTGCACTGTATATTATCACCCATCATTGTAGACTATTGCTTTTCACTCCATTATAGCATTCCACTGTGTGAATATATACGTGTATATATACTGCAATTCATTTATCCATTCTACTCTTGCTGGAAATCTGGATTGTTTCCAGATTGGAGCTATTAAAAATATTGTTAGGGATATTCTACCACACCTTTGAATGGTCCTATGCATGCATTTCTGTTGAATATATATCTAGAATGGAAAGGCTAGAACAGAGAAGGCCTACATTTTACCTCAGTTCATACCAACAGTTGTCCAAAGCAGATGTGATTTCCAGTATTCAACATCCTTGTCAACACCTGGGTATCTTATGGGTTTGTTTCTTTGTTCCACTGTTCTCATTCTGGTGGATAGAGTGTATCTCCCTGTGGTTTTAATTTGCATTTCCCTGAGGACTAATGAAGCTCAACATTATTTCTGTTTCATGGCCATTGGATATTCTCCTTTATGAAATATCTTTTCAAGTCTTTTGTACATTTTTCCAGTGGGGGGGGGGGTCTTCCTTTTCCTCTCAATTTAAAAAAGTTACTTATGTATTTTAGATGCAAGTCATTGGCTGGATGTAGGTGCTCAAATGTCTTCTTCCATTCTGTAGACTGCCTATTTGCCTTCCTAATGGTGTCTTCTGATGAAGTTTTTAAGTTTAAAGGTCAAATTTATTAACTTATTTTCTTGTATGGTTAACAGTTTATGTGTCTTGGTTAAGAAATATTTGCCTACACTGCTCTCACTTTTATGAAGATTCTTTCAGGGGAAAAAAAAAAACCTATTAGAAATTGAGTAAGAAAAACCCTAGGAAACCACTGAATGGAAACACGGCATCAGCAGCTCTAAGAAGCAATTGATCTGTGGTTGCCTCAATAGAAAGACCACCTCCTGATTTTTTTTTAATTCCTTTGTTAGCAGCTGCTTAGAATAATCCAGGCTCTTCTCACCTGGGAAAATGAAGAGGGACAGTTCAGACTGAACTCATCCCCATCAAGAAAAAAGTAAGTGTTCAGAGCATTTCTTTGTATGCTAAAAAATAAAAAAATTACTGAAAACTTAACGCTATGCCAATGAACAGCAAAAAGGATGAGAGCAGGGGTTTTTGAGTATAGGAATAGTAGGAAAATGCTGGCATTAAACTTGAAATAGCTTCAGGATAAGTGTCTGTAAGAAGAGCAAGTCTCCTTCTCTAGAGGCTTGATTTCTCCCAGGAGAGGTTTACATCCTGTTTTGTATAAAACAATCTCTGAAAACTTGCACCATGGGGCCTTTCTCCCACTGAAAATAATAAATGAAAACATGACTAACACACTTAATGGTCTTATCACCAAATACATTAATCCAAGTAATCTGAAAAGCATTTGTTGAAATGATGAAAGTTCCTTTGAAAATCACTGTTTTCATTGTTTAGTCAGAAATAAGATTGGATGGTAATGGCGACTTCCTAAATCCGAACAACTCCTCATAAAGGGAAGATGGGGCGCCTGGGTGGCTTAGTCGGTTAAGCGTCTGACTTTCGCGTAGGTCATGATCTCACGGTTCGTGGGTTCAAGCCCCACATCGGGCTCTGTGCTGACTGCCAGCTCAGAGCCTGGAGCCTGTTTCAGTCTGTGACTCCCTCTCTCTCTGACCCTCCCCTGCTCACGCTGTCTCTCTCTCTCTCCCTCCCAGAAATAAATAAAACATTTTAAAAAAATAAAATAAAAATTAAAGGGAAGAAAAAAGCTACAATCAACAAGGGAAAAAACAAGCCACGCTCACAAAAATCTACACATGACCCATACTTTGAGCCTCACTAACTGGCTAATACTATCAACTTCAAATAACATGTAAGCAGAGAGATACGTGCCAAGCTCCAGCAGAACACCTACCATTACTACAAGTCTGTGGATAGAGGCAGCAGAAAGAGGGAGCCTTAAGAAATCCTATGATGAAAAGGAAAGGGGAGAGGAGAACATGGCTGAAACATAGAATCATTCCAGAAAGGCAAAGTCCAGCCTAAATACAAAAATAGTTCTCAATTATATCTCAGTAAAGCTTTTTTAAAAAAGCCACCAAATGCAAAATAATGACGTAGGTCTGAAACCTAATAGTTCACAATACCGGCTGCAGGGAAGTTACTCAAAGTGAGTAGGGTTGGAGGTGGCAATGTTAAGAAGTACAATTCTCAGAGGAGAAAGAAATAAATGAACAAGAAGTGTTGCTCCTTTGAGATGTGGCAGTCAATGAAATAAAGGAAGAGGAGAAAACAAAGAACCTTGCAGGAAAAAAAAAATAGTAAGAAAAACAAAATACACCAAGCCCTCCCTCTCTGCACTTCCAGAACTACTCAATCAGCTGCAATTCACTGTACTGACAGGAGAGGGTGCCCGTGAAGCAGGAACCTTTTCCACAAAATGCTGAGGGGTGGCAAAGAGAAAAATCAGACTAATTTCACACTAAGATACTATACAAAGAAATGATAAAATATAAATCAAGACATTTTAGCTAATGAAAAGTCCACCCTCAACAATATCAACCAAGAAGCAGAAGAAAAGTATCAACTTTCAAATTGAATATTATAAAACAAGCATGTAAGGAGTAAAACAAAAACTAGATTCACTTATAAAATCTAAGAATAGAAAAGGACTTATAAGATCAAGAAGAAATTTAATGAGGCTTTGTCAAATTCAGGGAAAAATTTTTGCAGAAAAGGTCAAAATTATTTCAGAAATAAAGACTAAATTACAAGATGGCCAAGATAGAGTAGGTCTAAATAAAAATCTAGTAAGAGACAATGAAGGTAACAAGACATAAAGCAAGATGAAAATGAGTTTAAAAAGTGAAAACAATCAGGGAGAAAGTAGTTGAAATGGAAGGCGGGCAACAACGGTCCAACATATGTATAACTGGAGTCCATGAAGAGACATGTAAAAGAACAGAACAGAAATAATATTCAGAAATATAATCCAAAAAAATTCCAGAGATAAAATCTTAAATCAACATATTCAAGATGCCTACTTTGTGCCTTGGAAAATTAATCTAGAATGATCAACTCAGACATCTATGCTAGTAAAATGAATAGACTCTAAAGACAAAGAACAAAACCCTCGGGATCTTTTGGCAAAAATATCGAATTATTATTCAAGTAAGAAATTTAGGCTGGCTTAAGACTTGCTAACAACAACATACAGATGAGGGCAGGAATGAAGCAGCATTTTCAAGACACAAAGAGACAGAGTGCAAGTCAAGGATTTTATATCGAACCTCCATCCAACAAAGCTTTATCCTACAAGAGATAACTAGGGGAGCTTCAGCAAAAGAACTGAGGGGGATTATTTAATTACAGAGCCAAGACAAAAACAAGTATGAGTCAAACTAACATAAAAGTGTAAACATTACACATTCTGACGAAGTTCAAAGAATGTAACGTTAAAAATGGTAACAAAGGGAAGGCAAAATATGACCAGAGGTCATTGATCAGATTATAGGTGGGGGCCAAAAGATACCATTTAAAACTGACAGTCCAGATAGTAAAAGTTTAAGAAAAGGAGGGATGAAAGGCAGCATAAAAGGTATAAATACAAAGGTAACCTGTAGATACAAAATACGAACTTTTCTAAATACCAAGGAATTTTTATTTTTTTAATTTTTTGTAATGTTTATTTATTTTTGAGAGAGAGAGAGAGAGAAAGCATGAGTCAGAGTGGGGCAGAGAGACAGGGAGACACAGAATCTGAAGCAGGGTCCAGGATCTGAGCTGTCGGCACAGGGCCTGAAGCAGGGCTCGAACTCACGAACCACGAGATCATGACCTGAACCGAAGTCCAACGTTAAACCGACTGAGCCAGCCAGGCGCCTCAACAAATGGATTTTTAGACAATGATGGAAATGCATCACACTCCAAGACAGGACTCAGTACACATAGTACGCACAATTCCAAGCCAGTCCTCAGCAACCTAGCACATTCATTAGTGGGGAAACACCAGAGACATCCACACCTGTGGGGAAGGATAAGACACAGATGCCCACTTTTCCATTACTAACACTGTGCTGGTAGTACTAGCTAATGCAATTAGGAGAAGATAGTAAAAGGCTTGAGAACTGGAAAATAAGTAAAGCAGACTTGATTGAGGAGAACAGGCCAGCATAACTAGAGAACTAGAGATGAAATGCTCAAGCAGAATTTCTCAAAATCTTTGATAAAGCAGAACCCCTTCACGCTCTTAAAATTATTAAGGACCTCAAACAGCCTGTGTTCATGTGCATTATATCTTTTTATATTACTGGATTAGAACTTAAAGCTGATGAAAATTTAAATGTTGATCCATTTATTTGTAAGTAACAATAATGAACAAGTTAACATAAGTACTGCATTTTCTGAAAAATAAGCATAAACAAAAACCTTCAGGGACGAGAAGGACATTGTTTTACATTTCTGCACATCTCTTTGTTATTGAGCTTAATAGAAAACAGCTGGATTTTCATTCTGCTTCTGCAATCTGTTATGATATCACACATGATGTAGATTCTGGAAAACTCTACCATACACTCAAGAGAGAATGAAAGCTATAAGGGCAAATTATGTCTTAGTATTATTATGAAAATTGTTTTGACCTTGTGAATCCACTAAATGGGTCTCGGGAACCCCAAAGGAACTCAGACCACATAGTGAGAGCCATTGAACTAACTCCAACAATAAAATAACTCCGTACGGCCATGGGATGTAAAATTAGCAGCAAGAGTCCACAGCCTTCATAGGCACAAATAATAACCAAGTGTAAGACATAACAAAAGAGAAACGCCTCATTTACAACAGCAGTAGAAAAGATAAAACACTTACAAATAAACCTAAAAAGAAATGTTGAAAACCAATAGGAAGAAAGCCGTAACACACGTCTGAAACAACAGAAAAGTAGACATGAACAAATGGAAAAGACATCCCTTGTTCATGGTTGGGCTGTCTCAAGATCATTAACATGTCAGCTCTCTCTAAGTTCAGTTATCAACTTAATATGATCCCGATAAAAATTTCAACAGATATTCCTCTGCAGCTAGACAAGTTGATACTAAGGTTCATACAGAAAAATTAATGTGTAAGAAGAGGGAGGCAAACAATTGAAAAGAGACCTAGCCCTACCACATATTGTGAAAAATTACAAAGCCTCTATCATTAAAACAGTGTGGTAATGGCACAACAGACGAATGGAATAAACTGCCAAGTCCAGAAATAAGCCAAACTGCTCGTGAAAATCTAGTGTTTCATCTCAAAGCACTCTGACAGAGACGGGTGTTATAATCAAGGGTATTGGTACACTAGATAGACATTTGGAAGAAAATAATAATTATTAGATCCATTCCTGGGCGCCTGGGTGGCTCAGTTGGTTAAGCACCCCACTCTTGGTTTTGGGTCAGAACACAATCCTGCATTTTTCCTGAGTTCGGACAGTGCAGAGCCTGCTTGGGATTCTCTGTCTCTCCCTCCTCTCTGCCCCTCTCCTGCTGCACTGTTTCTCTCAAAATAAGTAAATAAACTTTAGAAAAGAATGTGTTGTTTAAAAAATAGATCCAGGGGCGCTTGGGTGGCCTAGTCGGTTAAGCGTCCGACTTTCGCTTAGGTCATGATCTCGCGGTTCGTGAGTTCGAGCCCCGCGTCGGGCTCTGTGCTGACTGCCAGCTCGGAGCCTGGAGCCTGTTTCAGTCTGTGACTCCCTCTCTCTCTGACCCTCGCCTGCTCCGCTGTCTCTCTCTCTCTCCTAGAAATAAATTTAAATATATATATTTTTTTTTAAAAAAAAATTAAAAATAAAAATAAAAAATAGATCCATTCCTTACATCACATACAAAAGTAAATTCCAAATAGGCTAGAGATCTAACTATGAAAAACTCAATCATACTGGTATGAAAAGAAAATATGAGTGAATTTTGTAACTGAGGGATAGCAAAACTTTGAGTCAAAAATCTGACGAAATCAAATAAAATTGTTACTTTTGACTACAAACTATTTAAGTTTTGCAGAGCAAAAAAGGGAAAAGAAAAAAAGAAAAAAGAAAACAACCACCACATGCAAAATCAAAGACAAACATCACACTGGTAGACAATATTTACAACATATATCAGAGATAAAGGGCTAATATAGCTTTAAAGACACTGAAAGCCTTGAGAAAAGTGAGCAAAGACACAAACAGGCATTTCACCAAAAGACATTAAAATGCTTCTGGAACCTACAAAAAAAATGTTCAACATCACACATCTCAGAGAAATGCAATCAAATTAAGACTTCACTGACACATTGTTTTTCACTTATCAGAATGGTAAAAATTCAAAATCTTGACAATATACCCTGTTGGCAGAGCTATAAGGAAACAAGCAATCTTAAACACTGCTGGTAGGAAAGCACATTACAGGACCCCTAAGGAGAAGAATTAGAAAACAGTACCAAAAGTTCCTATTTATTTACCTGGACTCAGCAATCCTACTTCCAAGAAATTACCCTAAAGATACACCACCAACCATAAATATATACACACATGAAGCTTTTTCATTGCCGCATAATACTGGAAACTACCTAAATTCTCAAAAACAGGATACTGATATCACAGGAGTGATATGCTGCTGTAAAAAAAAATGGGAAAAATCTCCGTGAACAGATAAGGAGTGACTTCTAAAATATATTGGGCAGAAAAAGCGAGATGACCAAGAAAATATATAGTATTCTAACTTTTGTGCAAAAAATGGAGAAATAGGAAAACAAGCAGTTGCTTGCTGATCTTTGCCAAGAAGAAACACAGGAAGAGAAGAAATAGAAAAAATAAGATTGGTTCCCTCTAAGGGAGGGGGGAGGCAACAGGAAAGGGCTGTGGGAAGAGATAACACTTCTCCAAGGATACTTCTTTATAGCTTTGACTTTTGAGAGCATCTTGAGATTCTACAGAATTAACACTGAAATCAACAAGGATGAAGAGAACAAAACTACAGCTGAAGTAAATGAACCAAACTGTATTTTAAGTAAACCTAATTAGGAGAAACCACTGAACCCAAATTGAAAACCACACTGAAGAGGAAAAGAAATAAGAATTAATGTAAGGGCACCTAGGTGGCTAAGTCGGTTAAGCCTCTGACTTACGGTTTTGGCTCAGGTCATGATCTCACAGTCCGTGGGCTCGAGACCCACATCAGGCTCTGTGCTGTCAGTATGGAGTCTTCTTGGGCATTCTTCACCACCACCACCACCCCACTGTTCTCCCTCTCGCTCTCTCACTCTCAAAATAAATAGACTCTAAAAATTTTTTTAATTTTTTTAAAATGTTTATTTTTGAGACAGAGAAACAGAGCATGAGTAAGGGAGGGACAGAGACAGGGAGTCACAGAATCTGAAGCAGGCTCCAGGCTCTGAGCTGTCAGCACAGAGCCCGACATGGGACTTGAACCCATGGACCGTGAGATCATGACCTGAGCCAAAGTCAGACACTTAACCGACTGAGCCACCCAGGCGCCCCTAAACTCTAAAAAAAAAAATCTTTAAAAAAAAGAATTAATCTAAGTAATTTTGAACAAAGTACTTTATCTGTATTTCCATGGTCTAGAGGGAAAAAGAGCTGCGAACTAATCATGAACTCTCTCAATCGGGCTTGTTCTCCATAGTGGTACAGGTGTAGCAATTTGCAACTATTTCAGATATACTGCAGGATATGTGTAAGTGTGTGATAGTTCTGGGAGCCAAGATTATCACTGTGGAAGAATCAAAATTTGAATACAGGATAAGGAGCGGCAATGAGGAACACACAAGGATGGAACGAATCAGAGGATAACGGCATGAAATCATGATATATATATATATATATATATATATATACATATATATATATATATACACACATACATTGCACGCGTGCGTGTGTGTGTGTGTGTGTGTGTGTATTATATTGGGCTTGCTCTTCTTCAAAGGGGAATGCCATCCCAAAAATGAGGACAAAGGAAGAATTACATATATTTATATGTGTGTGTGTATATATATGTATATATATTATATTGTATGTTATATATAATATATATGTATGTATATTTTATGTAGATGTATATATGTCATATATTATATATATGCATGTGTAAAATTTTGAATATGTGTATATAATTTCAAATGTATATATATATATATATTTATAGGTTTCGAACCTAGCATGCATGAGTGTGTGTGAGCATATAATATACAGATCCTAGACTTGAACAGGTCGGTAGCACTGGGCACCCCTAGATATTGGGTTTTAAGTATCTTTTCCCAGGAAAAAGAAACAGCAAATTGCCTGATTAGCAAATTGCCTTATTCCAAGACCAGGACAGGAGAGGTACACAAAGTAAGCTCTCTTAGTATGAGGAAGGAAACTCAAAGCCATCACTGGGGCATTTCAAAAGGACACAGGAGCCAAGATGAAGGGTATCTCACTTGCTACATGTGAGACAACTGAAGCACCAAAATCAAAAATGGTAGTAATAGACTATAACTTGCTGAGTAAAAAAGAAATCGATTAGGGGCACCTGGATGGCTCAGGGGGTTCAGCATCCAACTTCAGCTCAGGTCATGATCTCATGGTGCATGAGTTTGAACCCCGTGTTGGGCTCTCTGCTATCAGCCAAGAGCCTGCTTCGGGTCCCCTGTGGCCCTCTCTCTCTAACCCTCCTCTGCTCATGCTCTGTCTCTCTCCCCCTCAAAAATAAATATGTTTTAAAAATCTACGAGACCATATTGTTGAGAGGCAGGAGAGGCAGCAGAGTGGATGTAGAAGCAGAAGAAGGGAAGGAGGGGCCAGAAAGGAGCGGGAGGAAGAAGGAAGGAAGGAGAATGCCATCCCATAAATGAGGACAGAGCAGTGGAACTGGAAAATCACCACTGTGTGAGCAACACCACGACTGGCTGGGGAAGAATGATCAACTAGTGCTGAACTGGGTAGATGGGAGGGAGCTGATGGGGAGGATATATGCACATCAGTGTCTCCACAGACTGCTGATCAGTTACAAGGGGGAAGATCAAGTACCCAGGGGAGTAACCAGATATCTTGCCCAGGAAGTCCAGGCGAACACCACCAGTGAGGGGTAGACAGACAGCACGTGCCTCTGGATGCCGTGTCCCGAGGAAATGCAACAGACCAGCCAGGGATGTAACGACCTGAACCGAGTCATGAAAAGGGACCTGACAAATCCAATCTGAGGAACAGGTGCATTCCGACCTGTTCCTCAGCACAACCTCAGTGTTGTGAGGGACAAAGAAGGATTGAAGAACGGTTCCAAAGTAATTGTTGACTAGAAGAGAGCTGACAACACAATGCAGTATGTGATCATGGACAGGTCTCCTAGTGAAAGGAAAAATCTGGAATAGGTGTCATATGGGAAGGTCAACAACATACAGTTAACTGTTCAATGGCAGGAGTTTTCCAATTGTGAAGGAGACTTTTGAAACCTGGCTTTAGAAAGTTTAGCAAATTTACTGTAGCAAATAGCCCAAAGTGTTCTTCCTCACGGCCATATCACCTTCACTGATGAATAAGCAGGTCTTCCTGGAAGGGCAGCCACTCGGCATCCAGAGAGGCCAGCCCCCGACTCACCAACTTTAATCTGTCCAAAAAGTGCATGTAACTTAAATGGGCCCCATCTTGTTACAGTGGATACACTTGGCAAGAACACCCAAGGACCTCCAGAAGAGTGGAGGCCATTGCGGAGGCCTGGAATCAAAGCCTATTATCTGGTTGTGACCCTCAGCCAGAATGGACACGGCCCCAAAGGCAAAAACCCAAAACTCTCCCAGCCAGAGCTCAAAGGCCAATGTAGATCTGGTCTTGGCATGTCCCTGTGACCCTCCTCCCAATCATGACCAGCCAACAGCCATTGTCAGTAGCCACCCCAGTGACTCATCCAATATACAAATGGGAAATGAGTGATCATTCACATTTAGGTGCGTTTTTCTTCCTGGAGATTTATTCTGGATTATTGCATCTGACACCACTCATATACCAAGAATGGCTTTTGCACAAAAAACAAAAGAAAAATGTGAGAGAGCTTTTGTGTTCTTAGAGATTCATTTAGCTGGATTATATCTGGCATCAGCACACCCACACCTCCGTCAGATTGTATTGGCAGGGAAGAGGACAGACCAACCAAGGAGTGTGCATTTTCCATGTCTTCGAATTGCTGTACATTCCAAAATTTCACAACGTTCTCTCCCACAGCCAGGTGAATACGAAGCAATTCCAATAGGGCATGCAGGGGTGAGGGAGAGAGGGAGAAGAGAGGGAATGGAAATTCACAGAGAGGGACCTGAGAAGTATGATGATAGCTTTGTCATCTACTTGAGTTCTTCCAAAAGCCTTTGTTCCTATGCTCTTGAACCTCATTTGAGCTCAGCACGCAATCTGGATTGGAGCTGGTAACAAGGATTTGGTCACAGAGGTCCCTCTGTTAGAGCCAAAGCAATGCTCAGTTGCCTATGCTGACATCACACAGAGCAGAAAAGCAGGGCTGAATTTTCTTTTTTAAATGTTTATCCTTGAAACAGAGGCAGAGAGAGGGGTGACAGAAGATCCAAAGTGGGCTCCGTGTTGACAGCAGAGAGCCAGATGCAGGGCTCGAACTCCCACATGGTGAGATCATGACATGAGCTGAAGTCAGAGGCTTAAACGACAGAGCCACCCAGGTTCCCCTGAATTTTATCTTTAAGATGGAGGTGACCCAGAACACAGCCTCTCCCAGGGATTAAGTGGCTAATAGCAATGACACTCCACAACCAGAGCAAATACTGAGTCCTTGACAACGGGCAACTCAATTGACTGTGTCAAAGCCTGTTTGGTCTTCTACTTCCCTTACAGATCACACTACAATGCATCTCTCCACTGATCATCACAGAGATTCCGGTGTTCTAGAAAAAACAATCTTATCAGCCCCAATCCAAAGCACCACTATACCTCATCACTTCTCACCTTTGTGGACTGGGGAAGCATGCATGTCTTCCTCGACGGCTCCATCTCCCAACCAAGAATGTTCCCACTTAAAAGACTTTCCCACACACCACATTTTTTTTTCACCAGTCTCTGGAACGTGGTATCTCAGGAGAGTGAGAGTTAAAACAAATGAACTTGTAGCAGTTGGGGAGGAAGACGGATTGACTCAGGTGTCCTTCCACTTCACCCCAGACAGGGTCATTTCCTCCCCAGTTGTAGGGAAGGTCGAACACTAGCTGCACCTTCAAGCTGCCTGGGATGAGGGGGAGCTGCTGTCCTACTTCAGCGGCTGAACAGATTCACTGCCCGTAAAGTACTTTCCCTAGCTGCCACAACTCAGAAGAAAGGCTGGATGTTCCAGATGCATGCAACTGGGGAAACGGCCCACAGCTTAGTCACCTGCCCCCATTCTCAGACCCCAATGGAGGCTAAAGGTACCACATCAGCACGGTTAGCAACTGCTAGGAGCCGGTGGGGGGGGAGGGCGGGGAGAAGGTGAGGGCAGGGACCACATGAGGGGGGCTTGCAAAACCTCTTGTGTTTGCTGCTGAAGGTGAGAGTCAAGGATCCCACAGCCCCTCCCCCCCACCTCACGCTCATCTCCAAATAATTCTCTGGGCAGAGCAGCTCTAAGCTTTGAGGGTCTGACAAGATTGCTTACCAGAAAGGCCCCCTCAGTTCTCCCACGGCAGCTGCATTCCCTGCCTTGAGAACACTGTGTGGCCCCAGAAAGAAGTCAGCCTGTCAGAATTCCTCTGGAGAGCCTGTGAATGGGGGACAGGGCAGCCAGCTGGCTGGCGGCCATTCCAAGCACAAAGGCAGGAGCGTGTGGTGCCAGGTGTGTTTAAAGTTCGTCTTACCTTTGGTCCCCCAGTACCTGTGTGATGGACGGTATTGTGGGAGGGTGTATTCAGCCACTCATGTATTCCTGTCAGAGTGGCTGGAAATAAAAGGGAGGTGGATGGGAGGGAGGCTACTTTTGTGTTCGGGGTAAATAACCAGCCATCTCGGATTTTTCCTTTTCTTCATGTTCGCAGGGCCTGGAGGACCGGGGGTTTGCACACTTGTCTAGCATTCCTTCTTCTCCATAAAAATGTGAGTCTGAGCTAAGGAGGCTTTCTGTCCCTCCCTGAGCTGGCCATCCTGAGCGATTACAGTGAGCCACTCAGCAGTTACCAAAAGCCCAGACCTGCATAACGAGAAGATTTCCGACTACGGGCGCTGCTCCATACAGAGCTGCTCCAAAGGCAGTCAGCACCCAGGAGGAAACATGCCAAAGAATTTCTCCTACCTTAAATTATGAGGTGAGCTGAAAAAACACAACTAAATCACCCCGAGTCCAAGGCTCACATGAGCCCCTTGACTAAGAAAATAACTTTGCAGGGCTAGGTTCTCAGCAGCCATTTGGCCAAATACCAGAGTCCCTCTCCGTGATTTCAGAGGCCAGGAGGTAAGAATGCTTTTAGCCTTAGACGAGCCAGGAGACAATCGCCTAAAAACAGGCGCCTTTGGCTTTCAAGTCCGACCCCCTCTACAGAGTGGAGAGGAGGTGTTGGGGTTAGACGTAAGTCAGCCAGATGGAAACACCTTGGGCCTTGCCGGCGAGACTAGGATGCCTGAATGGTCCCGTCACGCCACCGAGCCGCACCAAGCACGAGCACCCCGCTGGACATCGGATGCTGTACTTAATGCTCATGGAGGCTGCGGGCTGGTTCGGTTGAGAGGGAGACAGACTTTGTGTATAAACTACCATGGAATGAAAAAACCACTGCATCTCCAACTGGGCCATGGGCCGGTCTGGAGGCCAGCAGCAGCTGTGACTCTCGGCCCCTCCAGCAGAGCAGAGGAGAAAGCCATAGCTCCAGGTCCCCTCTCCAAAACAGGGGCGAGAGCATCACTGCCACACAGAACCTTCGCTTTGAGTGCTCCTGAACCACATGTGACATTTTCAAAGCCAGGCCAAATCCATTCCTAAGACTCAGTCCCTTTGGGACTCGGAAAGAGGTTTACTTTTGCCCCCAGATGGTTCGGAGATCCAAGTTCTACCCTGCTTGTGTCCCAAAAATACCACCAATGGCTACCAAACTAAAGTCTGGCTATGTTAAAGAGTGCCTCGCAGAGCTCTCTGCAAGGGGGAACCCACATGTGTTTGTGGTGGGTTCCCAGCATGGAAGCCTAGGAAGCCTTCTCCTCGGAACAGAGCCGTTCACCTACAATATTTAGGGGCGGCTTCTCATACAATGAAGGGGCCAGGACTTCCGACGAGAGGGCGTTGCACTCTCCTCCACCGCCAACTCCCACACCTTTGCTTCTGACCTTTGACTGAAGTGCCTGTGCTACGTAGTCTATCCACTCCCTAGGAACTCCCTGTGTGAAAAAGGAAATAGGAGACGCCTGTGCAGACCGGCCCCCCCACCTCCCGGCCAAGGAGCAGGAAAGCCCATGTTGGACAGGCTGACGTGGACCCTCTTTGCTCCACCGTCTCAAGGCAGAGCAAGGGCACCTGGCCACATGTCCTACCAGGCCTCTTACCCAGTACACGCCCAGGCCTCTCCAGACACCACTGCCGTCCGAGGATCCAGGGCACATGGACTTCTTTTCTCCGCAAAACTCTCAACGCTTAGATCGGCGCCGTGGCTGTCTGAGAGGCAAGGCAAGGCAAGGCCAGCATAGGAGGCGTCCTCCAGGACCCTAGGACATCACACTCCTGGGCAACTCACTTCATTTGTCAGGGGCCCAGGAAACATAGAGGACGCCAGCCTGCGGAGGCTCGGGGGTACAGCTGCAGGTCTGCCCGCCTGTGGGCCTGAACCAGAGCAAGGATCGTCGTCATTATTCACAGTCCTACACGGGGTGCGGGGCAGAAGCCAGGCCTGGCGGGTCCCACAAGCGTGGCTTCTCCCAGCGTCACCACCGCCAGTGGCCAACAGGTGGCAGGAGAGCTTTGGGAAGCGCTCACCTGTGGGCTGTGGCTGGTGCCATGGCTGCTGCCCGCAAAGGCCCAAGGTGCAGCTCCAGCTCGCGCGGGGAGAGAAGAGCCAGAAGGAGGACGGAGAACGGCGCCCTGGGAACCACACAGCCAGGTGCATCCTGTGGGTCTCCGCGCAGAAAAGACATTCCAGGACTCCAGCCCTGCATCTCCTCACCTGGGGGCTGACCTCGCTTGCCGCAGACCCCCGTGGGAGTCTGGGCCTAGAGGGTCCCTGCGTCAGGGTGCAGATTCCCCCAGGCTCCCGCAACACCCACTCCACCCTGGCAGCCCCTGGGCAGACCCCAGGCCAGGGCCAGTCCCACCCAGGCACCTCCCCTGTCCACAAGCGGGTTTAGAATTACTTGGAAAGACCAAGAATCCAGAGTGGGAAGTAACTGCTGGAGGCGAGAGAGACAGCCCAGAGATAGGGGGGTCGTGGCTGTCACTGGCACCCCTTCTTAGCCTCTTGCTGTAAGCAGTGATGAGAAAATTACGTGTTTTGAGACCCTGAACGGTAACAGAGGAGTTTTTCCTCTTTGTAAATAACTCTAACATTTCCTCCCACCGAATTCCAAAGCTAACAGAGGGAACCCCGCAGAAGTGCCCCGGCACTTTGTTATGTACGGCCTCACACGTTACAGACAGTGAAAGGAATCCATCAGGTTTAATTGGTTCTGCTCTGGTCAGAGCTGAGGTCTCTAGAAGCCTCCCATATACTTTACAATTTCAAGTTTGAGAACCCTAAACTAATGATGTGAAACTAATGTACTGTAACACCAAGTGCCCTCTCTGCCAGTAGGAAATAATTTCTGCAGTGCTTCTAAAAACCAAACCAAACCAAACAAATAAATCAAATGATTTTACAATGTGGAAAAGCCGTGAGAGGGCTGGAGCTCGAGCCCTGTTTGGGGGAAGCAGGCGGTTTGGGCGGCTGGAGTGTCTCAGCCGCCGGCCGCAGGCAGCTCTGCTGGGCTCTCCGAGTGCCTGCAGCTGAGAGCTGCCTTTGAGCCTCCAGCCCAGCACGCTCGGGAAAACAATCTGGGCCGCAAATCCAAAATGACAGTTGTAACAAATACGATTTCAGCATTTATACTGCGATCTAGAGGATGCTGGCCTCACCTGGGAATCGCTATTAAATAATAAGCTTATAACATATTTGCCGATGGCGATATACACCCTGCTTCAAATTAATTTTAAAGCAAGCTGCTGATACGGCTTGTCCTTAGAAGGGAAACAAAGCTGGCTACCGGGTAGGTTTAGTCAAGGGGCAAACGTACAGAAATGTATGCAGAGCTGATGGGTCCTTGGGCTCGCCGAACAACCAATGGAGACTTTAACATCCGAGTTGGTTCTTTAATGATTTACAAGAAAACATTTTCTTCCCTGCCCTGATTAGAATATATAGTCGTAGAATATTAAATGCTTAAATAACACGGAAGGCAGCCTCCAACCCTGAGGATTTGAGCTTCTCACAAGCGTAGCCGTTTTTTCAATGCGTTCTCTTGATTGTGAAATTGCAATTCGTTAATGAAAGAGAATTGGTTGCATCTGTCTGTTTACAAGTTTTTAATATCCACCAGTCATTTGACCAATGTAGAGAGCAAATAAATATTTCCCCCCCATGTCATTTTTTAATTTCCCAGAAACAAGCGTTCCTTTATTATCTGTGACCTACTCAAATGAGAATTACTGTTAAGCAGTTGCAGGTTTTTATATGTGCTCGAGCGTTTAGAGCCCAGCGCGCCGTATTTCTCTGGAGCATTTTTCTTGAGCTGAAATGCAGTCTTACCTGCCTATCTTCTATTCCTTGGGGTTGGGTAACATATTTCGCTTTGGAAAAGCTACACAGGCCACCGTAAAAGAAAATCAATAATTAGTAAAGACGACTTTGGTCGCAGCAAGCAGAAAGGGACTCTTATCCTCACGCTAGGAACTCCGCATTTATTTTGGAAAGCGCAAACAAATAGAGGGGGAAACCTGTGAGGATTAACAAAACCCTCCAATCATACAACCAGCTGTCTGTGGCCCCACGTCTGTACTGGGCTTCAAGGGAAAAGCTCACACAAAACTGGGCTCGCATTTATTGCTGAAATGAAGGTGATCCGAATCGACGCTGACAATGTAGGTCTACAAATCATTTCTTATTCACTTATCCGCCAGAGGGAAAGCGTCTATGGGAACCTTTTACATGTGAGCCCTTGCGTTTCTGAGAGCCCAAGCACAAAAGAGGAGCCTTCGGTGCTGCTGGTTAGAAATGATGACAATTAGAGCTAATACCTGACCACGGCTGACTTCCCTGTCGTTCGTACACCACACTAACATCGGAAGCATGTGATCGGCCCTCCAGATGCCCATTATTAATTGCACGCTCTTTGATGTCTGAACGTCGGTGGAATCTACAAAGGCATTCATGTAAGAAAACGATGCCTCCTGAAATATTCCCAAGTCACTGACTGGTGCCCTGCGGGTTCCCCATTCGCCTGCTCACTTTCAGCGGTGCTGTGAAAATACCCCCGAAGTCCAGACGTGCAGCCAGGAGTTTCAGCAAAAGATGGATTTCAAAGCTGGTCTAAAATTTCCACTTCGAGGGGAGAAAAGAGAAATGGCATGTCTGCCCATTCAAGAAGTATCTATGTAAGCGAAAGCAACACACTTCTAAAACACTTACGGTTCAGAAATTTGCACGAACAGAACTATAAAGAAAGGAAGACAGACACAGCAGGAGGCAGGAAAACAAAGGTGAAACACTTCCAGTGGACAAGTGAATCAAGGCCACCTCGCCACCAATACCTACACTTCCATGATGTTTATTTTCTCCCAAGAGACAGCTTGATTTTTTAAACGGCTTATCAGTAGGGAAATTGCTGACGAGAGGTACATTTCTTTTCTCAGGCAGAACTCAAAGAGAGAGAGAGATTGTTATAACATGGTTTCTTGTGTGCTATTTCAAAACAAACAGACTTTTGTTTTTACAAACCATTTATTTGGGGGGAGTTATTTGAAGAAAAATTTTCCTTCGCAAAGAAAAATTTGTAAAAAGCTACATGTGCAGATTACTTGAGCCGCTGCCTATCATAACATCTTTACACATCTCAAGGATTTAGCACAGTGAAAGGGAAAGGGCAAAGAGGGTTTGAAGGGGAGCCCAGCGTGGCTTGTATGCATAGCTGCTTTCCTATGAGAGCTCAGGAATACATCCATCCCAGAAATATTTGTTTATCATGGGGAAAAGAAAAAAACAACCTTTGAGCCACCAAATATTGAATTCTTTCATATTTTTGGGCAAGGTCTTTTTGCCATCTGGAATTAGGTATTCTTCTGGAGCTTGCATTTTCAAATATTAGATTTTCTATCATTCTCTGAAACCCTCTCCCACACAGAGCTGAACAATCTCACCTTTCCGAAAATGGGAGGGCGGGGGGGGAGGGGGGGGAGGGAACGAGGCAACTAAAAATGTGAACTTTTAAAGAAAAAGTGATCTCTTCCAAAGAGCAAAGCTGAAAAAAATCAGCACACTGTTGTCTCCTCCTTGGAAGGAAACCAAATCCCCTCCGACAGGTCTCTAAAAGAAAGATCGCATCTTTGCCATCCAAAATGATGCACAATTAAAAGCATAGTAAATATTTAAAACAATCTCCCTGCTCCCAAGAAGGACTGGTAAATCAAACATTTGCAGCCAGGATCCTTGGAATCTCGATTCTCCTACTCCTATTTTGCAGGGGTACAAAATAAATGCGGAGATGGGGGTCTCCCCATGTTTCAAGATCCCCTCTGCAAACAGTGTCACAGCCCCTATGTATATGCACAAGCCCTGCAAACATAACGATGTATTGGCTCAGTGTAAACCCTCTCTGAGTTCCCAGTAAATCTAAATATGTACGAAATTAAAATTGAAACAAGGAACAAGTCTAGTGTTAGTCCTTTCAAAATACTAATTTAATAACTCTCCAAGAAATAGAGTGTTTTAGGAAAAGCAACCCAGATGTCAGCATATAAAATCAAGCTATAAAGTGCCTTTCAAATATATTTCAATCATTTTTAAATATTTACATTTAATAAGGACACGTTTTTATGGCAAGAGAGAGGTCATTACACTTATCATTAATGGAAAAATGTAGTTTTAATGGCTTGTATATTGATTCGCAAAGGTGAAATAGTAACCTAAAATATGTCATTGTCTTTTTTCTGCTCCGCAATTTGTTGGGTTTTTTGTTTTGTTTTGTTGTGTTTTTTGTTTGTTTTTTGTTTTTTTTTTGCAAAAGCAGAATATGAAACGCTAGATGTGCTGGTCGGCATTAAGGTTGGCAGGGAGGAAGCCATGGCCAAAAACATAGCCCCTCTCACGCATTCTCCCCTCTTTTCAGGATGTCTCCTGTTATACTAAACTGAAACCCCAAGTATTTGTGCTTTGGGGGATAATTAGGAGAATCTTATCAGACTTTTATAGCCCTTCCTAAATGAGGCTATTTATTTGGCAAACATTAGCCAACAGAAAGATTAGTAACACCTTGAAACTGCTACCCTTCTGCGTGCTGTACACAAAAGCCTATCTTATCAACAGAACAGGCTTGGTGCAGGCGAGCTGTGGCTTCTGAAAATTCACCAGGGGTCAGCCTTCATTAGTCAGAAGCTCTGAGACCCAGGGCAGAGGCAAATTCAGGTTTGGCCACTTTGAGGCCAGCAACCCTGAAGCAACTATGCGCAGGGTTTGCTGAGAAGACAGGAAGGGGCAGGAGCCCAGGAATCACCTGGGTGGGTCCTGGGGGAAATATCACTGACACGCAGTATGCAGTTGCCCCTGGGAAGGGCCCAGGCCTCCAAATCCCAGGGGCCTTCCTCTTTACAAGGAAATAGATACACTTCAGGGATCTCAGAGAACAAAACGAAATAGGCTTCCTCTGCTTTGTCCATGCCAGCGGGGAAAGCGAGGCAAAGGGAACGGGTTGGTTACCTGTTCTAAAATACTGCACTCCTACCCAATGCCGTCTTTCTTTTGAGGCTTTGACATCGTCTCAGGGAAAGGATATTCATTACAAGTGATTTAAAAAGCCATTTAAGATGAATTCATAAATAAAATATTCTCACCTCTGGCAGGGAGGGCAAAGGGCTTTGCATGTCTGGACTGGGAAGTCCTGATACGTTCTGGAACTCTAAGAAGGGCAGACTAGAGAAATAAACAAACCGCTCGGGCCAGCTTTTCAGAATCCGCCAACGTGGAATTCCCAGTCCAAGGCTTCTGACTTCATTTTGGGCAACCTGACTAGAAGGGACAGCCTTGAGGTGGGAGGACAGGGGTTAGGTTTGCAAATGACCTAAGGTAGATAAATATTTGTAAGACACTTTGAGAGTTAACGAGCTACGCAAGCACCCAGCTCCAGAAAAGGCCTCCATTCTGTCACTTAGGAAAGTTTTCAGAGGAGCTCATGTTTGAAGCCCAAACCTAAATGTGGCCTGAACGAGGAGACCCCTAGGGGTCCGTGGCCAGGCTCCGAGGGGCAGATGAGTTCATCAAGAACACTCTACCATGAATTTGCCCCGACACGGCCATTTCTAAACTCTAGTTTCTGCCATAACCAAAGAGCCGCTTTTTCGTCGTCGGTAAACCCACCTGTGGGTTCTCTCTCAGGACTCTAGGGGATCGCTCCTTTCAGGCAAGGCCGTCGGACCCTCACCACAATTCGAGGGCAAAAAGATCTGTCTGGGTGGCTCTCACCCCTCCTCCTGGAGCCAGCCTTGACAGTATCCAGCCCTTGGAAGGCAGGCAGGACTGAGGCTGTCGGCTTGGCCTCGCTCTCTTTGTCTAAGACAGGAGCCCTAACCACAAAAACAACTCTCGCGATTGGCACCGCTTCCATCGCTATAGCAACCGGTGCTTCTAGAAAGGCGAATGCATTGGTTTGGGACTCACAGCCAAATGTAAATTTCTGCAGCTCAGTTTACTCCTAATTCGCCCCTTACCCCTCCTCTGGGACCTTCAAGAGCTCGGGTGCAGGGGCGGCTGGATGACTACATAGCAACGCCGGCCCACAGCTGCCGGGTTTCTCAGAGGATGGGCTGGGCCCCACATGCCCCAAATGCTGAGACAGGTGAGCCCCCCGAAGGCGTCTGCAGGGTTCCTATAGAAACAGGGCACTTGTTGTTGGACAAAGGTGTCCATAGGGTAAGGATAAGCGGGACGATAGTTTTCCATTCCTGCTACAGAAACGGCTGGGTCGGTGAGCATTTAGGCTCGCATGGCCACAGACAGCCACCCTGGGCCTTGCTCCCCAGGGGAAGTAGGCTTGAGATGCCTCGTCATGGATGCTAGCAGACCGGAGAAGAGAAAGGCACTCGGGGCCCCTTCTGCCCCAAAAGGCCACGCCGACTAGATGATACTCAAGTACAGATGTACCCTGAAAGCCTGGGTTCTGCCGACCACACAACCTGAAACCCACAGCGCCTCAAACGTTTACTTGGCCTGATGGCGCGGGCATGCCGGTCCCTCCGCTCTCCCCCAAAAAGCAGTAAGAGAATATCAGGAACGCCCGGGCTCAGCCTCTGGACCAGAGATGTGGAGGTTGGCAAGGACATGAAGAACAACTTGGTCTAGACCTTGGCCTCTTGAACACGTCTTTGGCCGCGTCAGTCTAGCAGGCTGGGCCAGGTATCTGTTCCTGCCTGTCTGAGTCAGTAACAATTTGCAGTGAGGACCTATTCCACAAACTGAGAGAGACTGGAGATGGGCTATTAGCTGCAGCTCTTTTCATGTGGAATTACTTCTCCTGGCACTAATATGCCGTCATTTGAAAGCCTTAACCCAAACGGACGGGCAGCCGCCCCAACCCCGGGCTGCCTGGGCCGAGGCAGCGGTCTCCATGTGCTAGCTATTACCAGGTTGTTTGGTCCCGTCCGCAGTCGGCATTTGTTGCCGCGCACCGAAAAACTGCTGTCAGGAAATGTTCTTTTCTAAATTACATAATTAGGGTATTGGGGAGTGCAGCGAAGGCAGATTAAGGGCATCACTTGCTCTTACTGCAAGCTATGATTCAAAGCACATAAGTAAACACTTAAACTACGTGAATGGTTTAATATTGATTAAACAATGACCTCCGAGACTAAACTCTGAACATGGTAGGTAGAAGGAGCTGGAAGGAGAAGAAACAAAGAGTCGGCTAAAGAGTTACATTGATTTAGAGAGAAGTGTGGACTTTGACCTGACAGATCAAAATCAGGATTTGGAATGATTACCTAAAATGAAGTCCTCGGGTCCCACCCCGGCAAGCCGATGGCGGGGCTGGGGGCTAAATGGTCAGGGTTCGGCGGGAGGGGGATGGGGCAAGTTCTTCCCTCAGAAAGACAAGCTTCTCACCCACACCCACTTCCAGAAACGGGGACTCAGGCAAAGTGCCGGCTCAAATTGCATTTCATTTATTGTTTCTAACTACGGGCCACGGACTTCAACTTGATTAGAAAATTGTGCTGACGCTTCCTGTGAAGTATATCCTGAGCCTTCCAAAGAGAGCTTGGGGGGAGTTTTCTGCACGCGTCCGTTTCCTCTGACAGGCGTTCTCACTGCCTGGCAGTGCCCTTGGCCCTGCATGTGCTCAGATGCCTGGGCAGGTGGAAGGGCCGCCCCAAGAAACAAAAGCCTGTGCAGGAGGCTGATGGGGAGGGTTCTCAGAGTCCCCAGGAGTAGGGGAAGGCAGCCCCTTGCAGGGCGTGGCTCAGACAACAGCAAACACCTCCCCACTCGTTTCTGGGAACCTTCCACCCAGCTGGTGACAGGGTCTGAGTTTTTGAAAAGTTATGCCATTTAAGCATCTTAAATTCACTGTTTGTCACAATGAGTCATCACAACTCATTGTGGCAGGTATTGTTATCTGTCCCCATTTTTCAGATGGTAAAAGTGAGGCTCAGTAAGGGTAACTGGCCCCAGGTCACATCATTTTTTTAAGTTTATTTTGAGAGAGAGAGAAAGAGAGCAAGGGAGGGGCAGAGAAAGAGGGAGAGAGAGAATCCTAAGCAGGCTTCACATTGCCAGCACACAGCCTGATGCAGGGCTCGAACCCACGAACCCGGAGATCATGACCTGAGCTGAAATCAAGAGTCAGACACTTAACTGACTGAGCCACCCAGGCACCCCCAAATCACAGCATTGTTAGACATTTTATTTATTTAACAGACCCTTACATAGCTCTAATTTTGTGCCTGGGGTCATTCTAAACATATTATAAATATTCACTGATTAAATCCTCAATACAACCTCAAGTAACAGGTATTATTGTCCTCAAGTGAAAATGAACAGGGGTCCCTGGCTGGTTCAGTCAGTTGGGTATCTGACCTTTGGTTTCTGCGCAGGCTGTGATCTCACAGTTCCTGAGTTGGAGCCCCATATCCAACTCTGCAGTGACAGTGTAGAGCCTGCTTGGGATTCTCACCTCCTCTCTCTGCCCCTCCCCTGCTCACACTACCTCTCTAAAAAATAAACATTTTTTAAAAAGGAGAAAATGAAGCGGACACCAAGAGGTTAAGTTAAAGTTACTTGCCCCAGGGCCCACAGCAAGTGTCTAAGACCAGAATCTCAGTGGGACTCGGAAGCCCAAGTTCCTAACCAGTCCACAGGACCGCAGACACTCCTTCACAAGTCCTTTACAAACCAAACCCATCCACCATGTGCAAAGTGGCCCTGTAAGAAGAAACAGCGGTGGCACTGTACTGATGTGAAGGGAGCACTGGATTGAGAGTCGAGAAGCCTGGGCTCCAGCCCCAGCTCTGCTCTGTGCTGATCCATAAAGCACCTCCCTTCTTTGAGCCTAACTACCACTTAGAACCTAAGGAGACTGAAGCCCAGGGACCCTTGATGGTCTCAAACTTAGCCTCCAGAAGATGAATGGAGTGCACAGAATCGGCCAGGAGGCCCAGGAGGTTAGGGAGTGGGAGGAGGTGAGCTGTCCTGCTCCTTCCCAGCCCCTCCCCTCTAAACCTACTCCCTTGAGCCAAGCTCGGGGAGCATTCTCTACAGCGGAAGTCATGGCCACTGCCTTCCTCCCTTCTATCTGCACAGATGCTCGGGCTCCCAGCCGAACACACAATCACCGTCCATGATGCCTCCAGGTCAAATGCGATGCGTAGAGAAGCCATCCAGACGCCTAAGACCAAGCCCTCCATCTCAGCCGCAGCCCTGCCCAGCGCCTCCCTCTGCTCAGGACTGGTCCTGCTCTCCATGTGGCCCAGGGCTCTGCTGCCACCTCCCAACCCTGGCGCAACCCCCCACAGCCGAGCTGGCTCGGAACTTCAGGTCATCTCGCACACACAGCTCATCTTCAGTATTCAGATTCCCCATATGCAAGCTGCCTCCTGGGTAAAACGTGGTACCCCAAGAATCAACAACTGTGGCACTCTGATGATCCCACGTGGACTCGCATAGTGCAGCAACAATGTGGAGTCTCCTGCTACGCACGTTCCCAGCGCAGGCTGAACGAGGCAACCCTCTCTCTGCCTCCTGCATCAGCTCTCATCTGGCAATCAAGTATCCTTATCACCATCTATACAATGCCATGGTTGCCACATACTCGTGGTTTTGGTTGGTGGTTTGGCTGTTTGAAATAGCCCTACGTGTAAGCTCTCAAGGGCTGTCTGGCTTTCCTAAGTGCAGGAAGGCTGTGGTGTGTCTCTTCGAGACAGTACCTGTGTTGGGCAAGCTTCGATCAGGCATCAGTGAGAGTGCTGCTGACCATGAGTTCAAGTCCGTCAAACAAATCGACGTACCAGTCAAATATAGGTTAGTCAGCCAAATATACATTTACGCACACACACCTACTGAAGAAGGCATCTTTCAACAAAACCCCGTTAGGTTATATACTGATCAGTTGATGAAGATAGTGGGACCAGAGGCTCACAGGAATTCAACACTGTATCTCCCCTCGGGACAGCAGGCCAGCACTTGTTATTTCAGGGTCCTGGTGACTTTCTGGAATATAACCACCATGAATAACGAGCATCAGCTGGGGTCTTATTCCTACTGAAGGTGGCTTAAGCCTATCAAGGAATGCAGACTGAAAGGAGGTATAGGTAGGGCCAGTAGCAGGTGTCAGCTACTACTTCTGCTGTCTTGTGACTATAACCCTGTCCTTTTTCATCATAGTGTTTAAAATAGTAATAACAGAGGGGCACCTGGGGGCTCAGTCAGTTGAGTGTCTGGCTGTGGCTCAGGTCATGAGCGCACAGTTCATGGGTTTGAACCCCATGTCAGGCTCTGTGCTGACAGCTCAGAACCTGGAGCTTGCTTTGGATTCTGTGTCTCCCTCTCTCTCTCTCCTTCTCTTTCTCTCACTCTCTCCCTCAAAAATAAACAAACATTTAAAAAAGTAATATTCCCTGGATGCTAAAGAGAAATAAAGTGGCAGCATTAATCCCCTATTTTTTTTTTTTTACATTTTCCAACTAAGGCAGGGTAGCTTGAGCTCCTCAAAAGGACAATACAGGGGCGCCTGGGTGGCTTAGTCAGTTAAGCGTCCGACTTTCGCTTAGGCCATGATCTTGCGGTTCGTGGGTTCAAGCCCCGCGTCGGGCTCTGTGCTGACTGCCAGCTCAGAGCCTGGAGTCTGTTTCAGAGTCTGTGACTCCCTCTCTCTCTGACCTTCCACTGCTCACACACACTCTCTCTCTCTCTCTCCTAGAAATAAAACATTAAAAAATTTTAAAAAAAGGAGAATACAAATTCTCAGAATATGTCTGCCACTGAGCTCCCCATGGAAGGAGGCATACAAGGCATTCGCCGACCCATCGTGTTGCTGATTACCTCCAGGATATGGACAGTGCTGTTCACAGGCAGAGAAAGTGGGGAAAAACTCGGAACGACCACCTGAAAGGGGACAGGAGGGAGCCAGGGACCCCCATCCAGCTGGGCCTCAGAGAAGAGGTAAGCAAACAGGGCTGAGCAGCAGGAGGAGGGCCAGGACAATTCCATCCTCCTGCTGTGAGGCAGGAGCTGTGGCCCTGAAATCCCAACAGCCCCACCTGCCTCTTGGCCGCCCCTGCCGGAAACTGCGCAGGCCAGGCCCGGACAGCAGGAGCCCAGGTAAGCCGCCCCAGGTGCAGCAGTGACCTTGGCTGCAGGAAGTCCTGTCACCCGCCTGCAGCTAATTGCAGCCCCAGCGGAGGAGCCAACCTAATTACCCAAAAGTATGTGGCTCCCACATTCCTGGGCCACCGCACATGCTCACACAGCTCACAGGAGACGCAGCCCCTCACTCGCACTCGGCCCCAGCCTCTCGCCACCGGTTCCACCGAGCCCCCAAAGAGGGTCCTCTCTCCTGCAGCTCTCTAGAAGCTCTTTGGAGCTGCCCCAGCAGCAATTCCCCACTCTCCCTTGCCTGCAGCGGAGGCACTTAACCCTCATCTTTACCTAATGTAAATATTTAATCCTGTACGTTGAGAAGCTGCCCGTCACATGCCCTCACCCTGTCCTGTCCTCATCCAAATGGTCTCCCTGTCGGACCCTGGAGCCAGGATGAGGCATGAGGGGCTCCCCACCCACCAGAGTACCCCACCCACCCAGCCTGGCGCACCGCTGGCGCTTCACCGCCAGCCCTGGACGTGATGAGCACACTTGAGTTCTCCAACCTGCTGGTAGTGTGTGCGATCTGAACTATACTTCTCAGCTGCCCAACAGCCCCGCCACCACCTCCCTCCAAGTTCCTTAGAGGCCAGAATCGAACCTGGTGCCTGGCACATGACAGTCCCTCAACACTCACTGGATGGAGTGTGAGCCTTATGTCTACTCAGCATCAGTGATGGACCAGGACCTTGCACACCTCTGACAGTGCATCCATCCACATGTGTGTGTCCCTCCACCCTGCGCCCACTGCAAGAGAGTTCGAGGTCTGCCCGCCTATTTCCGCCCAGGAGCTGGAGACACTGAGTTGGAGGGTAGGTCCATCTAATCATTAAGAGCTGGGGGAGCATGGGGGGGCACAGAGGAAAAGTTGGGTGTGGGAGGGAACTGCACAGGATAGGGACTCCGCAACCTCAACTTCCCTGCAGAGGACAATCAAGGGACAGCTTTCTCATCACTTCTGGCTATATGACTGTGTGAGGACAGTGTGTAAGGCCCTGGGGCAGTGAGGGTTACATGCCCATTATCTCTTTCAGTGCTCACAACACCCGAGGCACATTTGAGTGTCAGTTAAAAGGATGAGGAAATGGAGGTTCAGAGAGGTTGAACCATTTGCCTGAGGTCACACAGCGGGTGAGAGGGAAAGTCTGAGCAGCTGAGACTGTACTCCTGACCACTCACACTGCTGCGTGCTCTCTGTTCATTACTGCATTACCCTCACACACTGGGGGCAGGGAGATGTGCACTGAGCAAGTCCTGCCAGTTCTCCAGGAAATGCTACTGCACCAATTCACATGGCTGCCCTCACGGGCACCTGAGCCTCCAACTGCAAGGGGGCCGGGCCCCATGAGGACCCATGGAGGAGGGGCAGGCTGGAAGGAGGAACCCCATGCCTCCTAATTCTGCACTAGTTTGGCCCAGTTCAAAACGGCAACGGCGGGGTGGTGACAACTGCCAGGGCCCTGAGCGGGGACGCCATGCGCTGCCCAAGATGGCTAGGAAAGCTAGGGAGGCTTCTGGGAGGAGGCGAACTTTGTCCACCTGGAAGGATGAGGAGAACATCAAAACAGGACAGAGATCTAGTAGAGGAAGCCAGACAGGCGAAGGTGTAGAGGTGAGAGAGCAGCATGGAGGGCACGAGCAGCTGGCAACAATGAGCCCTCAGAGGGTCTGTGCGCCTGCGTGAGAAGCTGGGGTGCCCTGCTGGTGGGGTATTGGCCTTCCTGGGAGCGAGAAGAGCAGAGCTGAGCAGGGACCTGCCTCCCCCTAAGCTAACATCTCCGTCCCTGCCCAGCAGGGGCGCCACTGGCTCCATGTCACTGAGAGCCCTCGGGTCCTCCTGGAAGGGGGTGATGAACAGCATGAGCACCTGAATCCCAGGAAATGCTCCTCCCGCCTTCTGAGGGACTCCTCTCAGAGAAGGTCAAGGCTGTATACTTTAGCGGCACCTTGGTGGCTCGATCCATTAAACATCTGACTCTCAGGAGGCACCTGAGTGACTCAGTCGGTTAAGCGTCCGACTTCAGCTCAGGTCATGATCTCACAGTTCATGGGTTCGGACCCTGCATTGGGCTCTGTGCTGATAGCTCGGAACCTGGATCCTGCTTCCATTCTGTGTCTCCCTCTCTCTCTCTGCCCTTCCCCCACTTGCACTCCCTGTCAAAAATAAATCAACAAACATTTTTAAAAACTTAAGAAGAAAAAGGAAGTCTGACTCTTGTTTTCAGTTCAGGTCATGAGCTCATGATTTTATGAGTTTAAGCCCCGCGTCACACTCTGTGCTGAAGGTGTGGAGACTGCTTGGGATTCTCTCTCTCCTTCTCTCTGCCCCTCCTGTGAGCATTCGCACCCTCTCTCTCAAAATAAGCAAAGAAAGGAAGGAAGGGAGGGAGGGAGGAATATATACTTCAGAGTAAAGAGATGGCATGGGATTGCCCTCACCCCCACCAGCCACCCCTGCCTGTGGAGGGGAGCTCTGGGCCACCACGGGTGGGGTAACACCCCGTCCTCAGTGCTGCCTTGCCTGGTTCCCAGGGCCAGCTTCCCAACGGGGGGGGTGGGGGGGGCTGCAGCCACCGTGTCCACCAAAGGCATGAGCCTTCCCAGAGAAGCCTAGGAGGACTGCAGGGGGCCATCCGTCTCATGTACACTCTCCCTCCCTTACCCGTCTAATCGCTACTCCGTCTTGAGACCTCAACCAGACATGATCTCCCATGCCACTCCTTCCCCCCACCCCCATGCTCCCACAGCTCTCCGTGCCACTCCCTGCTTCTGCCTGGCCATCCTCACAGGAATGTGACCCCCAAGGGCAGAGGCTGGTTTAGCCTCTTCACCCAGGCTGTGTCCCCAACTCTTGCCTGGGCCACCGTCTGTGCTTGATAAGTACCAGCTGAAGCAACAATCCCACAGCCCCACGTCCTGACCTCTGGACCAAAGGGGCCCCATCCCATCTCCCAATTAGACCGGTGGCCCCAGGCATGAGGCCCAACACCCCCTGCCCCTCCGGTGCCTGCCTGGGCCTCAACAGTGCTTCACACAGATGGGAGGCTGGCTAAAGGCTCCAAGTCCCTACACTGCGTGTGCACCCCCACCGTGGACAGGCCCTGCCCTGCCCGGTCTCCCAGGGTGAGATCCTGGGCCTGAGGAGGAAGCACAGTCAGGATCAAAATCCTGTGGGGCAAGCCCCTGACTGCATGGCCAGTGGCCACCCGACTCTTGTCCCGAGCAGCCCAGAGGCCTCTCCTCTGCCCCCACCTCCCTGGTCACGGAGACAGACCCAGAGGCAGGCAGCTGGCCCCCTCCTGCCCTGAGATGATTCTGGTTGTGCTACATCACAGTTCTAAAGGCCCCCTTCAGGCTGACACACACATGGTCCCTTTGCCTTCTTGGACCTCGGTTATTTTCTGTAAAAAGGATTTAACACCCTGATGCACCTTACAAGAATCTGAAGGGGCTTCTGACCCAGAAGAACGTACCCCACCATTGCCTCCTCTGCTGTAAGAAAGTTCCTCTAAAAGCATGCAACCAGGCACAAGGAATGTATGCAGAAGGGGTCAAGGACCACACTGCTTCTACTTGGAAAAGGAAGTCCTTCATGGAATTAGAGGGAAAGGGGGAGACTCCCCTCCCCATATCATTACCACTCTCCCTCACCAGGGGTGCTGTCCCCGTACAGCTGGCCCTGAATAAATCTGTTTGGTCATTTACAACCCCAGCCGATACATAGGTTTTGCTCTAGGCCCGGTCCCACCCGGTCATGTTTCAGTCATGCTCCCTCTCTCTCACATCCAGTGCCCTCCCCACCCCGTATCTGTAGACTGTACCTCTTTCAAGACCCAATTTCCAGTGCCAATTCCAGGATGCTATGTCCTGCCCAACCTAGCCTTTCCTTCCTCATTTCCCATCAGAACTGGGTATAACTGTCCTAACCCACCTGGTTAGGGCCATACTTTATTATCTCACAAGCTGTAAGCTTCTCCGAATTAGGGGGCATACAAAGTCTCATT
Organism: Proteles cristata cristata; assembly: GCA_017311185.1. NCBI lineage: Eukaryota > Metazoa > Chordata > Mammalia > Carnivora > Hyaenidae > Proteles > Proteles cristata. Next base: position 674,246 of record JAESUZ010002509.1, read on the forward strand.
CATGAATTCACCACTACCCTTAGTAGAATCTGGAATAAAATAAAAATTCTAAACGAATGAATGAGGGAGACGTGTGATTAATATTTAAACATTCAGATATTCTTAAGATTATTATCCCTAATATATAAAGAGCTCATATAAATCACTAACAGGAAAAACACTTCATGAGAAAGGAGAAGATGGTGTAGACAGCTAATTCAGGCAATAATAAATATAAGTGGTGAGGAACTATACAAAAATACATTTTAGGTAATGAAAGATTCAAGTTGAAACAAGTAGACATTCACTTTTTTTCTCTAGGAAAACAGAGGAGATATTTAAACCATACACATTTGATGCCACATGTTGGGTAAAGGGAAACAAACACTCTCCAACACTCCTGGTGGGAATGTAAAGTAGTATAACCTTCCTGGAAGGCAACTCAGCAAAAGGCATCAGAAGCTCAAAAAACGCAGACACCTTTTTTACAAATTTAACTCCTGAGCACTTATCTTCAGAAAACAATTGTATGAGTGATGCTCACACAAACATGTTTCTCACAGGGTGGTGGATGAGGGCAGATACACAGAAATAATCACATAACCAAATGAAAGAGTGGTTCTGAGAACCGGACAACATCTATACCACGGGTCACCAAGCAGCCCTCAGAAATGATAGCCCAGAATGTGAAAGGCTCCCGTGATACATGGAGGTACATGCAGTTCTACCATGATATGTTGCTAAGTGAGGACAAGTTATAAAAATGGCTCATACAGTTTTATGTGGAAAAGGAGTATGTATACATACAAAACAAGAAGGCTAGAAGACTTCAAAATGTTAACAAGGGTTACCTCTATTCTTTTTCCAGTTCTTCTAAAATTTAACATATATTACTTACACAGAATATCAGCTGTTCACGGATAAAGCCACTGACCAGAAGTCAAGACCAGCAAAGTCTTCCACTAATACTCCCAGGTCACCTTCATCCTAACACACACACACACACACACACGTTGACTCAGTCATAACCTAGGTCACCGCATGTACTTACACTCCCTACCCATCCAGGCTAGGTCACTAGCCACCAGTCACTAGCCCAAAGCTTGTTTTGAACCTCACCTGTAGCTACTCACTAAGCAATATAACCCACTGCATCCCCAAGCAGATTCCTAATAGCTCCCAACCGATGCCCTTTACAGGAAGCCCCCAGCAGTCTCCTGCAAGAGGTGTAGCAGACAGCTATCCTCTGGACAGTGGCTGCTGACTACAGGGGTCCACAGACCTCCAGAGCCACATGGTAATAAAAATGATATGGTGGAATGAGCTATGGGTGTAACCCAGCCAGTAAGAACCCTCATGTATTAATTATTGTTACACTAATTCACTTAAGAGCTGATGACTTTGTCCATCACAAAGAAGCCCAGTAAGTACTTTCCTTGGGTCTTCCTCATTCTTGCAGCATGGGGCAGAGGGGACACTGAGTGCATCTTGACCAAGCCTCCTGGCCCAGCCCAGCCCCCAGGTGGGAACGGATGGTGATGCAATGCTAATTCCACACCAGGCACACTGATTGCACTTCATGCACTAAAACCTTCAGAGGCGCTTGGCAAGGAGAGGCGGGCACCCTAGCATTCTCATCTCTAATTTGGGGACAGGAAGCAGTTTTCAGACTTTCTCAAGATCACACAAGGAAGAGGCTGAGCTGAAATTGGAACTCTGATCTTCTGGTCTCTTCCATGATACCATTTCCCAGATTGTAGACTCTGCTCCCCAACCACATGACTTCCACCACAAGAGCTCAGGAAGCCCGTGGCACTGGAATCAAAGCCGACGGAAGTACACAAACCCATGGCCAATGCCGCTCTCCCAGCCCCGCCTTTGCTCACAAACGGAAGAGCCTGGGGCCATCCCACGGCCATCTTGTGCTAAAGACAGTATCACGGATTGGGGGGGGGGAATGGGGAGTATCAAGAAAGTGCTCACCTGGTCCAAAAGCTGCCAGCCACCTGGTCTCATCACAGCATCATGGCCCTGTCCAAAGTGTCAGGGGGCCCCCTGAGTGCTGCTGGCGGGGCCCTGGCCCTGCTATTTGAGTGGACCTGGGTGGGTGGTGCCAGTGAGGGAGAGGAGAGCAAAGGGGGCCCACTGCGCAGGACGCTGCTGCTGAAACCACGAAGCAAAATATTTTCATTCATGAGTTCATCCAGCCTAAACATGCATCTAATCCCCAGAAACTGACAGTTCAAAACGGCTCCCAGGCGGGAAAGAGACAGAATGCTTAGTTCAAAGGCAGGAGGAGCCAGGCTGTACCTCTTATCGCCCAGTGACCATCAGCAGAGTCAAGGAGCTGCCTCGGCTTACCGGCTTACCGTCTCCACACCAGCCAGGAGGCCAGTGTCTTAAAGGGCCAAGAGCCTAGCACCATTAGCTCTCAGTCTGCCCTCCCTCCTCCTTACCTGGGCCCTGGGACAGAAGAAGGAGCCTTATTGCTTGGTTGGCTGGGGGGTGGGGGGGCGGTTACAGCCTCACTTTTCAAGATGGGCCCTGGTGTATGCAGTGGCCCAGGGAAGAGAGGGTACATATCAGCTCTGCCCAAGTGGCCCCCTGATTTCTGCTAGGAAGGGCCTTCATGTACCCAGTGACCAAGGTTGGAAGGAGGGAGAGAAGAAGGGAAGCTAGGCATCTACAAAGCTGGGCACCTATAAGCCACAAGCAATGATCAGCATCACTGGCTTTCCCTGCAAGCCTGAGGCCACTCTGAGCCCCAAGGGCCACCCCTGGGGCCTGGTCTGCCGGGCAGGCCCACTTCTCTACCTGGGAAACAGGCTGGCAGGAATAAGATCTCCCATAGACACTTCCTGCACAGAGTGTTTATACAATCCAGAATTGGCAATCTCTTCTGGAAGGCTAGGTTGCCTTAGGGACTTTCGGGGGTGGACAAAAAGCGATACCCTTTTGGTCCCTGCTTGACTGATACTTTTGAAAATATTAGATGACATAACAAGGCAGCCCCTTAAGAAACCAACTTTGTATGAAGGTGACGTTAGGTGTATTTTTTCCCACAGGGGTCTCTCTCCAGCTCAGCAGGAGCCTTCTCTGAGTACTTGGGAGTCTCGCAACACCCTCCTAGCATTTTCCTATTAGTGATTTATAGGAGCTCTTTATATATTAAGGATAATAATTTTATGAATATCTGAATGTTTATTTATCATACATCTCCCTCGTTCATTCATTTAGAATTCTTTTTTATTCCAGATTCTATTAAGAGTAGTGTGTACACTGATTTTCTGGTGGGAAAACCCAAGCACCCAGACCAGACATGCCATTTGTATCCAGAGAGAACAGAGTCCTGCTTCCTGCCCTGCAGGCTTGGGACCCCAGGCTGCAGCTTTCTTCCTGGTCTTCCAATTCCCGTTGTAGAGACAAGGAGCACCCCAAAGAACAAGTAAGCCCGAGAGTTACTGTATCACCAGATGCCAGGTGTTTCACATGTTCTGGTCTAACCCCTCCCCCTGCAAGGTAAAGTCCCATTTTACAGGTGAGAAAACCGGGGTTTAGAGAGGTGACACAAGGTGCCCCAGAGCACAAAGGCAGTAAATACAAGTTTGAGGATATGGCCCACTGCTCTAAAAGCCACGGGAGCCTAGAGACAAGACCCAGGCAAAGCCATGATCTGCTTTCTGTTAGGAATCCTGCCTGGTGCCATCTGTTCCCAGGCATCCAGAGAAAACCCAGGGAAGAACTGTAAATATAACCATGATACCAGGCTCAAGTATCAGCTCCGCCTGTAATCTCAGGGAAGCCACTCGGCCCATCTGAGGCTCAGTGGGCCCCTCTATGAAGTGGAGAGGACCATCTTGGGGCTCTCAGCTCACAGTGTTGGCACAAAAGACTGCCACAAAATGAGACCAGGCTGCAGCTGGGATGTAGGCTTCAGGGATGTTCCCAGAATCAGAGACCATGTCCTCACATCAGGGTACTAGTATCCCCCAAGTACCCCCAGGACTCACCTCCTCTCCAAAATGTGCCCCAGAGAGAAACCCAAGGCCATGATTCCCCAGGGATTCTCACGGTCCTCGTGGTCATTGCTGACTCGGCCCTGGGATACTGAGCTTCAAGAGGAGCAGTGTCATGAGGCTGCAGTTGAATAATGTAGGATAGAGGTCATGGGGATGCGGAGGGGCCTTTAACCCAGCCTGTCCGATTATAGGTCTCAGCTCTGCTCCATTTTAGCTGTGTGACCCTGACCAAGTTACTGCACCACTCGGAGATCCATGCTCCTTATATTTTAAGTGGAATAACAGTATCTACCTCACAGGACTCTTGGGAGAACAGGAAACACATGAAGGTCATAGCACAGAGTCTGGCACATTAAATTATGTAACAGCCTCAGACTTGAACAAGGGTCACAGAACAGTCTAGATCAACACTATCTGATAGAAATATAACGTGAGTCACATAGATTTTTTAATTTTCCAGAAGCCACTTTTTAAATATTTATTTTTGAGAGAGAGAGAGAGAGAGAACAGTTGAGGGTCAGAGAGAGAGGGAGACACAGAATCTGAAGCAGGCTCCAGGCTCTGAGCTGTCAGCACAGAGCCTGATGCGGGGCTCAGACCCAAGAACTGAAAGATCATGACCTGAGCTGAAGTCAGACACTCAACCAACTGAGCCACCCAGGCACTCCGAGAAGCCACTTTTTTTATTTTTTTACACATAGTTTATTGTCAAGTTGGTTTCCATACAACACCCAGTGCTCATCCCCACAAGTGCCCCCCTCTGTGCCCATCTCCCCCCTCCCCCCCCACATCCATCAGTCCTCAGTTAAGAAGCCACTTTTTTTTAAAGTCTTTTGAGAGAGAGAGAGGGAGAGCATGTTTGTATGCAGTTTCCCTGCTGTCAGTGCAAAACCCTACAAGGGACTCAGTCTCAAAAACCAGGAGATCATGACCGAAGCCAAAATCAAGAGTCAGATGCTTAACCCACTGAACGACCCAGGTACTTTAAAAAAAAAAAAATTAAACATAGTAGGGGTGCCTGGATGGCTCAGTCATTTGAGCCTCTGACTCTTGATTTTGGCTGGGGGCATGATCCTAGGCTTGTGGGATTGAGCCCCATGTCAGGCCCCGTGCTCAGCTCAGACCCTGCTCAAAATTCTCTCTCTCCCCTTCTGCACCTCTCCCCTGCTCACGCTCTCTTCTATCTTTCAAAAAGATAAAAAATAAAAAGTAAACATAGTAAACCACTGAGATTAATCTTAATGCATGTTCTTTAACCCAATATATACCAAATATTGCCACTTTAATATGTAACAAACATAAAACATTACTAATGGGATGTTTTACCATTTTTTTAATAAGTTGTTTTTGGACTCCAATGTGTATTTTACAATTTACAGCACATGTCAACTCAGATGCTAGATCTTCCTCAGAAGTACATGACCCACATTTAGGTCTCCTAAAATGTATAGTTGTACAAGGAAATCCACATACCCAAGTTGTTCCTAACATACCTCAAAGTTTACCAATCACTTTTGGGGTTCTTGGGTCAGCTTTTGATCATTTCTGGTCTCCTCCCTGCTGACAGGCTGAACTTTTTTAAAACTTGAATTTAAATTAATTAAAATCTCTAAATACTAAGAATTCCTCTCCTCAGCCCCCCTAGTCACTATTAAAGGTTCAAAAGCCACACACAGCCAGTGGTCACGGTCTTGGACAGCTCAGGTTTTAGGTGCCCCAGGAAAATGAGACCTCTAGAAGCCCCCAGGAGCTGAGGCCCCATCAGAGCAGAAATTGGCCACTTCTACAGGCCTGGGGCTATAGTGGCCCCCGAGGCAGATGATGCCCCTAAGGGCTCCGTGTAGACCATCTACTCTTGCTGAACTTCCTGTTCTCCCAGCTCCAGCCCAGAAAACATCCTGAGCCACCCACTATGCCAATTTCACAGCTGCCCGGGCCAGGAGAGGTCCCTCAACGGTTCACATGGACGTGCCTCTCTTTCTAGCCAAAGACTTGGCTCACAAACATTCTTGGAACATCAAGGCAAAAATGATGATGATGTTTATCAATGTGCTAACTATTCTTTTCTTTGAAGACACGAGCCAACCCTTGATTGTTTCTATGTGCACCCTAGAAGTATCATTCTCTGGATCTGAAGAGAGTAGGACAGAGCACAAGCTAGGTAGGCCAGCCTGCCAGCAAGGAACTGAGAGAATACTATAAAAAAGCAGACCCCAGGACTCAAAAAGGAGAGCCCCTGGGTCCATTTAGGGCAGGGCAATCAGCATGCCCCACCCTCCAAATCACAGACTAGAATGGCATGGCGATGCCCTGAGTTACGGTGCAAGTTTATCCGATGCACTCTGGCCTTCTGAATCATGGGGAGACATTATGAAAGATTTCTATGAGGAATAGAAAAGGAAGCTGTGAGCTATCCAGGTAGCCCAAAGCTACCTGTTTTCCAGAAAACAAAGATGTGACTGCTGGGGACACAATGACATGTGGGTCCATACATGTATCTATTTTACAACAAAGAATAAAAATAAAAACAAACTACATAAAAGGATACAGCAATTATTTAAATTTGATTGATAAAAAATACTCTTGGGTGCAGCCTGATGTCTGGATACAGGGACTTTTCCCGGGGGAATATAAGCTCCATGCAGGATGGATGGATGGAGGGACAGACAGATGGGCAGACAAATGGGTGGGTGGGTGGATGGATTTATTCTAAGCCTTGCCCTAAACTCAACAGCCTTTGAACATTCAAGAGGTATTTGCTTTCCCAGAAGTCACCCCAAGTTTTGCACGGATCACATTTTCCTTACTGAGAACATCCTAGACATTCAGCTCAAAAAAACTACACATGAATATCACTTACCCGCATCAGGCTCCAAACTGTCCCCAGTGTCCTCTGTCTCCAAACCACAGAAAGAAGGGGTCAACACAGCCACCTCTCCCTGGCCAGGGGCACAGAATGTGTGGCTGTCAGCAGCAGGCCCCTACATCCCCCATACCTGGGCAGTCAGACTCTAGACTTGGGTGGAGGACGGAAACGGCCCCAATTCTCCTCTGGGAGCCCCTGTCACCACAAGCCAGAAGACCTTCCTGCCACAGAGCTCCCTCTTTCATCTCAGAGGAGTCAAGTCAGGGCTTGGCGATTCCACATGATCTGCATGTGGTGGGTCCGTAAAATGGAGCTGCGTGTACCGCAGCCTTTATACCTGTGTTTAATTTCTGCTTAATAAGACACGTAAAATATTCTACCTAAAGGCCAGCTGACGGCAGGACACACATTTCCGGATTAACAGTTCTGTTAGAGATGTTTCCAGCAAGCCAATGACCTCTCTGTGATGTCTGTAATTATATCCACATAACATATAAATCTCAACACACTTTTAATAAGCAGTTAATACTCTGATGTAAAATATTTACATCTCGACCAAATTCATCCTGCGTGGAGCAGTCCTGGTTTAGTGAGTTATTAAATCCGCGGCCATCAATCAGTCCCCGCCTCGCTAAACAGAGACCTAAGGACTAAAGCAAGCTTCCTTCCCACGCTCAGCAGAGGCTGAAGCCTTCCTAGCCCCGGAGTTTCTTCATCACCCAGTGTCTTGTCCATTATCTTCTTGTGAGTGGCAGGACCTCCATCGTGGCAAAGCCATACCCCCAGCATGTAAGCCAAAAGCCTGTGAAACCATACAGACCCTCCACCTGCCCTCCCGCTTGGCAGAGATTTTTCATGAGCACCTAGCATGGGGCATAGGCTGGCTGCCAGAGCTCCCACGTGGCCAGCCAACTGTCTCGCAAGGACAATCCCAGCATCACCTCCTGTGGGAAATCTCCCTGTGAGTACCCACCCTGTCTCACAGGGCAGCTAGACCACTGCAGCCGGCCACCCTTGACGCCTCCTCCTTGCACCCCACATCCAATCCGGCAGCAATTCCTCCCGGCCCTGCCTTCAAAATACATCCACATTCACCCCCTTCTCCCGACCTCTACTACTACCACGCTGGCCAGAGTCTCCACCGTGTACCACCTTGACCACTATAACTGCCTCCACCCTGATCCCTGCCCCAGTCTTAGGGCAACAGAGCAGCCAGAATTGCCCTTTTCAAATCTAAATCACATCTTCAAGCTGTGCAATCCTGCAATGGCTCCCCAATCCATAGGGTCAACCTTCTTAGGGCAGGTTCCCAGACTCCATACCATGACTTCTTCCTCATCTTTGGGCCATGGACCAGCTCCCCACCCCACTGCCCCCACAGCATTTGGAGGAAGCCAAAAGACTTTGTCTTAGATAAATGTTTTACATGCATCAAGATTCCACAGTATTACAAATGAAACCAGTTACACTGAAATAATAATTGTTTAAAATGTGTGACACAGTGATGCATGTGCATTAAATCCTAAGATACTGTGGCTGTCAATTCCAACTAGTGAGGAGAAGAAATACTTCAAGGTTTCTGATACAATTTTAAAGATTTTTTAAAAATGTTTATTTCTGAGAGAGAGAGAGAGACAGACAGACAGACAGACAGACAGCCTGAGCAGGGGAGGGTCAGAGAGAGAGGGAGATACAGAATCTGAAGCAGGCTCCAGGCTCTGAGCTAGCTGTCAGCACAGAGCCGGACACAGGGCTCGGACCCACGAACCATGAGATCATGACCTGAGCTGAAGTCGGACGCTTAACTGACTGAGCCACCCAAGCACCCCAAATAAGTAAAGAAATGTCTATAACTCCCTTTGTTGATAAAGTCATAGATGGTTCTTCTGGAGGGGTGGGGAGAGGTGCCTTTCGTCATAACTGAAAGGTAAGCTGATTTTCAGTTAAAGGTTAATGAAAGTACAGATGTAATTTTCTCCAAGCTCAGAGATGCCCTGGGAGGGGTCGAAGGGTAGGAGGATGAAACCTCAGCTGTCCCTGGTCAGCAGCCCCTCTTACCTCTGCCCTGCCCAGTCCTCTCCACGGCACTATTTCTCTCCAGGCTCACCCACCACCCACCGTTTCCCTACCATCCCACATAATACTCTGCCCTTAGAATCTACCCCTATCTGCACGGTCACTTCTTCACCTCCTTCAAATCTCTGCTCACACCCTAGGGCTCAGAAGAGGTGCCCCGACCCCCAACAGCAATTCCCACACCTCTTGTCCTGCTCCATTTCTTCCTTCCTTCCTTTTTTCTTTTTCTCTTCTCTCCTCACTCCCTTCCTCTTTCTTTTCTTTTTCTTCCTTTTCATCTCCTTTCCTTTTCTTCTTTCCTTCCTTCTTCCTTTCTTTTTCTTCTCTTTTTTCTTCCTTCATATTTCTCTTCCTTCCTTCCCTCTTTCCCTCCCTTTCTTTTCTTTCTTTCAATACCATTTACGACCTTCTGACACGCTACATCATTCCCTTATGTTAGTTAGGTATTCTCATCCCTTCCTCTTCTTTCTCTTCTCCCCCTCCACCTCCTCCCTCCCTTCTTTCCACTCTTTCCCTCCATCAGTCTCTCTTAAAACACAGGCTCCTGGAGAGCAGAGGTTTTGTGTCTTTTGTTTAAGGAAGCATCCCTAGCTTCTACAACAAGGCCTGGCAGTTAGGAGGAAATTAAATACTCATCCATCCTTCCTCACTGCCAGATCCGGTCAACCCACTCATCTCCTAAGACTTGTCGGGAGCCTACTTCCCCTCTGCATGGAGGCTGGCCTCCTCAGCAGCCTCTCCAAGCCCTTCACACACCCAGCTCTCCCATCCTACCCCAACCTTTCATCCTGAACATTCCCATTTCTCTGTACCTAATGCTGATTTACTGTTTTGCATTTGTGTCTGTCTCTGTGACAGACCTCACCCCCACGTCCCTAGCATCCAGCTCCAGGCCTGGTGCCGGCTGGGGCCCAGGGACTGTCGGATGGATGCATGAACGAGTGAATAAACTATCAGTTGAAACCAGAGCGGAAGCCAGCCTGGCTGCCACACAGGGACCAGGCACGCTGACACCAGGCACACACCCCGGGTGTGGCCCATCACCCTGGCTCCTGACTGAACATTTCACAGGGGACCCACAGAAGCTGGTTCTCAGTTTAAAGAGATAATCCAGCTAATAACAGGATTAGTTCAGGCACATCCCCTAAACCATAAGCTTGAAACCTCTACCTGGGCAAATGTTTGGCCAGCCTCCACCAGGATCCTTGCCCTTACCAACCACAGGCTGTCCCCCATCACACAGAGCCCCTCAGCTCTGCCAAGCCACCATGGGGCCATCGTGGGGGCTCAGAGATGAGCAGCCTGCTTCAGGGGGCCCTGGCATCCCTGATGCCCCAACCCCCACTACAGAGCCCTGTCAACCTCCACCCGTGACAGCACCTGCTCTTACCTGTGCCAAGAAAGGTGATTATGCAGACACGACAGAAAAGGAGACCCCAAGAGGGCAAACACCAGTGGCTCTGAACTGACAAGTGATAGCAGGTGCCAAACAGGTGATAACTGTGCCAAACCCACGTGGGGCACACAGGTGCTACAATGACATCTGAGGTGGCAGCATCTAGAGGTTGTGTCCAAGAGGAACCAGCCCGGGCAACACTGGCTTCTGTTACCTCAAACATACCCCAATCTCTTACTGGCTCCCTGAAAATTGTGGACTATAGTAGAGCCCAACTCCAGGGTGGGGGGCCAGGGAGGGGCGGGGGACAGCCATTTCTGTAGCTTCTGGAGGAGCTACAGAAAAGGCTTACAGGAGTTGACTTAGCCAATGGCCAGATGGCAGAGGGAAGTGAAATGTTCAAGGCTGGGCCAGGGTCAAGGAGTAGTGTCCACAAAAGCAAGTCACAGAAAATATGCTGAATTCCAGACCCCTTCTCTATTAGCGACTAGTTCTGACACAGTCAGACCTCAGACAACTCAAGCTCTAAGGGCTCTGCTATCTGTTACAGTAGCTGCTAGTCACACATAAGTAGTTAAATTTAAATGAACATTAATTAAAATTAAGTATGTTTAGTTCCTCAGTCATACTAGCCACTTTTCAAATGCTCACAAACCACACATGGCCAGTGGCTACCATACTGGACAGAACAAAACATTTCCTTCATCACAAATGAAGTTAATTAACACAATTGATATTGGGGGTGGGAAGCCCAGAACATGGTAGGTGTTCAATACCTGTAACTTCTAGTCACTCCTATGACCATGCCACCTCTTGAAGCCCTCCTGGGGTAGCAGTTACTCAGTCCACACAGCATGCCTCTCTCAGGGTTGGGAGATGGATCAGTATTCCCTTTGTTCTCCACTGCCACTTGGTAACTGTGCTGCTGTCACACCTTTTATAGATGGAGAAATGGAAACCCAAAGAGGAAAAGAAAGTTACTCATCGTCAGGGTATTGGTAGCTTATGAAATTATTCAAAAAAGATAAAAGAGGTTTATCTGGAGGTGGGGCCTCCAGAAAGACTTTCAGAACCCCACTGAGCCTACCTGCCAATCTGAAGGCAGGTGTGCCCAACAGAGTAACGGCCTCCCAAGTATATCCAGGTCTTAAACCACAGAACATGTGAATGCATAGTTTACATTTTATGGCAAAGGAGAATTACGGTAACAGATGGACTTAAGATTTCAAATTGGACGACTTTAGAACAGAGAGATTAGCCTGGATTATCGGAATGGGCCCAATGAAATTTTGAGGGTCCTTAAATGCAGCAGAGAAAGGAAGAAGAGTCCATGTGACAATGATGCTATGTGATAAAGACACACAGGTATTGTTGGCTTTGATGATGCAAGGGCTCATGAGCCAGGGAATGTAACCCTCCAGAATCTGGAAAGGCAAGAAAGTAGATTTCCCCCTAGATCTTCCAGAAGGTAATAAAATCCTGCTGGCACCTTCCATTCTAGATTTATAACCTGCTGAACTGTAAGATAATAAACTTGTAATAGTTTTCTATGGCTGCTGTAACAAATTTAAAAATTCTTTGGGAGCAGAAGTTGGAGGAGAGGGCTCCTCTAACAAATACCATAAAGACTAGAAGAATTCTGAGGAATATGCTAGAAAAAGACTATATTGGCTTGAACAGAACATAGTAGAAATACAGATGTTAACAGCTCAACTAGTAAGTACTCAGAAGGAATGAGGAACATGGTAGGGAAAACCTAAATCATCTTAGAGAATCCTTAAATTGTTGTGAACAGACTGTTGGTATAAATATGGATGTTAAAGGTACTGCCAGGAAGAGCTCAGGAGGAAATGAGGAAATGTCACTGGAAACTGGAAGAAAGAGGATCCTTGTTACAGAGCAGCAGAAAACTTGGTGGAATTGTACCCTGTAGTGATGTGGAAAGCACAGTTTGCAAGTGATGAACCTGGATGTTTACCCATGCCAACTTTCAAGGAGTGTTGGAGGTAGGGTCAGGTTTATTCTTGCTGTTTAGTAAAAAGGCAAAAGGAAAGAAATAAACTGGAGGAAGGAATAGTAAACACGAAGGAACTTGGGCTTGGTGATTTTGGGAATTCTCAGCCTATCCAGACTGCAAAAGACACTAAAAATAAAAACTTCGCTGTCAGGAAAGCATGTTTTACGGTAAAAACTGAAAGCATGGCTGGACAATCTTTTTTTAATACCTCAGAAAGATCAAAAGGTCAGAGCATTTAGTCACACAAAAAGGCTCTTTGAAAAGTTTGTGACTCATAGGTCCCCTCAGCCACCTCAGCAGAAGCCAAAAGAGAGATGAGATTATCTATAGAGGAGCGGGTCCACAAGATTCTTGAGAAAGTCATACCAGTACAAACAGGGCCAGTTTGCACTGAAAGGGGCAGAGAGGGGACAAATATGAAAGAAAGCTGTATGATGGCCAAACTTCTACAGGTAAGAAGTGGGCAGATAAAACCCCTCAGCTATAAACCGTGCTGCCCTTAATGAAAAAGGAAAGATGACTGACTCAGAGAGTGGAGCCCTGACCCTAAGGAAAGAGCCAAGAATCATAGACGGGGTCTTTAAACCAAAGCTGAAGTTTGCTCTGCTGGATTTCAAAATTGCTTGGGACCAGTAACTTCTTTCCTTTTATCCACCCCCCTGCTCTTTTTCTGAACAGAAATGCCTTTAACTTTTACCCTATGCCTAATCCACCATTGTATTTTCAGAGGAGAAAACTGGTCTCTTTAGTTCTGCAGACTACTAGGTGAAATGGAATTGTACTTCAGGATGGATTATACCCAGAGCCTCATTCGCAATTGATTCAGGGAAAATTAAGAAATTGACAATGGAAAGGACTTCAGGATCGCACTTTCATAACTCTAATTCAGTGGTGTGGAGATGCTACCACTGCCACAATTGCTTGTTAACACCCACAAAACTAGTGACCAGACACCTGAACTCAAACATGGAGAAGTCAACAGCATCACAGCCATGCTTGCTGCGACCAGGCTTGTTGCCGGGGCAACGAAAAGATAATCTCTACCTCATTTCTATCTTCCGAATCTTGCACAAACACATCTAACTAATAGGATCTACTTTCATCTAATTACAACTAGACTTTAGCTATAAAGGAATAAGAAACATAGTCTTTGCCTTATCACCATTCATATACCACAAGGTACACTAGAAGGAGGTTGAAATGAGTACCTAGTGCCCATCCACTTTACCCACAAGTCATCCATTATGCTAAATATCATCTCATTTAATCCTCGAGGCAACCCAATAATTCCAATTTACAAATAAGGAGACTCAGAGTAGTTAAGAGATTCACAGAAGACAATATAGTTAGGAAGGTACAGAGATAAAACTCAAGACTCTCTGAATTTAAAGTTCATGTTCTCATTCGCATGCACGTCAGGATCACACTGGTCCTCAAGCAATCCAAAATGTAAGGTAAAGGATCATTGATTTGCATGTTCAAAATAATGGCAAACAGTTACACAAAAAACAAACTTGGTGGACCAAGTGAAGTGGTAGTCATCACAATCCTAAGTAGTCCTTGATTAAATACTACGTATCAGATATTGCTCTAGATACTAAGGATGTTAGTCAAATAATGACACAAATAAACTCATAAGTACAGCCATTTTGAGTACTTGTAAGGGGAGAGGCATATTTTATCAGTAGAGGATAGAATGAGGGACTCAGACCTATGCAGAAAATCAGAGAAATTACAATTATACCAAGAGATTTCTGCCCTCCTAAAAGGAGCTAGCTAATTGGAACTGAACTCTTATAGTTGACACTGTAAAAACCCTTAATGGAATATTTTTTAATCTTATAAAAAGAATCAAAAAACTAATAAGACAATGAATAATTACCAGGTCAAAATCGCCAAAAAGACAAGGACATAGAAAGATAAGCCAAGCATTCAAAGCTACTTTTGTCCTAAGGTCATTTTCTGATCCAGAAGAAACATATACTAAGTTGAACTATAGTTGTGATGATCTCCTAGGATGAGAGAGATTGAAGTCAAAACCTAGGTCCCACCCAAGGCGGGGAATTTACCTCACCACATACAGTGGGCTGAGCCTCTAAAGGACTTCAGTTTGACAGTGAGGATGAACAAGAAACAAACAAGTCCACCTGTGAGCCTATGGCTCAAGTTCAAGTAACCTGAGAGCTCAAGGAATCTCGAGTTTGAATAACCAGTAGTACCACCATAGCCCAGCAAAATAAAATGAAAATCTTCTCTGAAAAAAGAAATTTGTTCCGAAATATTTTCTATTTAATGACCAGCACAGAGTCAAAAATAACCATGCACATAAGGAAACAAGACACCATGAAACAAACAACTGAAACAGATTTACAAAGATTTTAACTAATAAAATCTTCTCACAATCTAGAAAATAATTGTGTTTAAATGTTCAAAAAAAGTAAAAAACAAGATGGAAAAATACCTACAGGAACAAGTGCTCAAAGAACTGAAGGACTGACAAAAGTTAACTAGGTATGAGGAGCAAGAGAGATGGGATGTGAGAGGAAATGTATTCCCAGCAAAAGGGCCGACAGGCTCCATGTTCTATCCCACCACAAGGCCATTGTATGCTAGATATTGTGGAAAGAGGCCCGCAGGGCCCGAGGGCAGAAAATGAGGGACAAGGCATGGTATAATGTTAAAGAACCAAGATGAGCAGAGCCTAGACTCTGATAATCATTTTGGTCTCTGTCCCGAAAACAACTACTTAAAGTTACCATTTCAGAATTTTAAATAAAAGTTGAAATGAATAAACGTGGGTTTTGAAGGATCGTTCTAGTCTTAGTCTTCTGCTCATCTCTCACAGTCGAGACCCTTTCTCCATTTACCCTGTGGGAACTCAAACAACAATCCTGAGATTTACACTGAGTTAACACTACTGCCCTCACGAGTACATGAGCAAGGCAATAGCCTGTGTCGAGGAACCTGCAGAGTAAACTAAGTCTCTCTGGGCTCATTGCGCCTGAGAATACAACACAGAAAAAATGTAGGTGGGGCAGTCCGTGTTGACAGCCAATAGGGGGTCCCATCACCTGGGGCCTTCTAGGCCTCAATGCCCACATTTGTAGAGAAACTCTTGGTACAGTCTTGGGCAGTCTGAGTTCCCAGCTGACTTAAGTCATGCACCCTCAGCCAGCAAGGCAATGTGCACGTGTGTGTATGCATATATATACACGCATACCCCCACCAACTGAGCTACATATTGTGGGAGGACAAGCATACCTCCGGAGCATCTCATGAAGCTCCTCCTTCTCCAGGCCAGGTGGGAGATGCTATGGATACATCACCCACCTGGGGCCCAGAAACTCCCACCCATACAGCATTCATTAACCCCAGGCCACCCAGTCTTTGTTCTGCCATGTCATGGAGCTACCAGCCCACCCTTTACCCCACACCAGGCTCTCAAAGGATCATGGACAGGTCGTGACCCCATCCAGGACCAAAACCCACCCCTATTCCCTGCTGTGAGCATGCCAAAGGTGTCCCTAGGGGCCAGTGGACAGACCACTGTCAGCCCAGGCACCCCTGGCAGTGGTGGGACCTTTGAGGGGAAAGTTCATTTTGTCAATCAGTCTATTGTTGGCCTGCCAAGCACTGGCTCGTCCTCCCCCGGTGTGTCACTGGGTGCTGTTGACACAGATGTCAACTGTCAATGGTGCCCTCCACCCTCCGCCTCCCTCCTGGGACGTCCTACAGGCTCTGCACACAGGCCTCTGTTGCAATGCTCCCTACTGGCCCCTTGTAATAACCAAGATTGCCACACCTTCGGAATTGCCAAAACTTGACTGGATACTTCATCATGTGGATTGGCCATGGAAGCTGCAGCTGACAAGGACAGGTATGGCAGATACTTGACTGTTTGCCAGGTGACAAATCCCAACTGAGTGAAACCTGCAGACTTCACAGTATCTGCAGTTCATGCTTCCTCCTGCCCTTCCAACAGCAGAAGCTGGCTGTAGCTTTCTGGGGCTCATTTCCAGCAATGGAAAGAAAGGGGCCACATCTCCATAATCTACACATACAGGGCCTCAGCCAGCAGGCTAAAACCACAACACTGGCTGAGCTGCCCCCATCCCCTTTGGACTAACCCCAATGTTGTTTCCAGGAAAGATGGGAACGGTAGGCACAATGGGAATCTATGCACTGGGCTCCCAATAGCTCCCATCATCATCCCGGTCCTTCATGAGTCCCAGTGGACCTCAGGAAAAAGGACAACTATGCCATGATAGTCCATAGGTGGAAAAAAACTATACCATTGCCAGAGCATGATAAAGATTCCCAACATTCACTTAATGCTGGGTCCCAAGGAAAGTCGTTAGAACTCAAAGAAAATAGATGATCCATTCGGCTTCTGCTCAACTGTCATGTTTGTGGTCACCAAAAAGGACCACAAACCCTGCCAAAGAAATGCAAAAAAAGAAAAAAGAAAAGAGCAAAATAGTTGAGATCTAATGCTAGTGTGCTGTCTGGATGGGGAAAGCACACACACGCACGCACACACACACACACACACACACAGTATAGAACAGGTAGGTTATATGCCCCGTGAATGGGTCTGTGGTATTCCTCAGGAAAAGTAATATATCCTGGTATGGACAAGGCAGGCAGGTTTCCTGGTGAAGTTGGATTGTTCCCATTTAACTGGGTGGAATCTAGAAAGAGCAATGGCTTAATCAACTGTAAAACAAGAATGAGCATAGTGCCTTGTGAGGACTTTCAGCCTGGAACCACAGACTGGTGGCAACCTCCTAGTATAAGCTAAATCACCATCATCACTGTTGTTCAAGTAGGGATAATCCATCCTGCATGGAAAGGGACTTCTCCAAGAGCAGTCAGCCAACCAAGTAGGGGCTGGTGCCCAAAGCTTGGCTCCAAAACCAATGTCCCAAAACCAGCCACCACCAAAGGATGCTACACCAATATGCCATGGGGTCCTTCTCACAATATGCAATTCTGCAGAGCCAATGATTCCTTCCCAAGAGTGGGCAAGAGCCCAATCCCACAGAGCTGTAGCAAGAGCTTGAGGAGAAGGTGAAGAGCCAAAGCAGTGTCCTGCCTAGTCCAGGCTAGGATATGTTGACAGTAGATGGTTTTGGGTCCTCTAATTTTGAAACATCTGTAAGACAACCATTTTGAAATCTCATTCGATTTTGAAATTTCTTCAAGATAAAACCCACATCTGACTTGGATGAGTTGATACCTTAAGCACAGGCATAAGATGTGGTAATCAGTCTCCCCTGTCCTCATGACCTTGGGGGCTGGCTACATGAGCCCTCCTCTACAGCCTGTCATAGGATGGGAACTGGCACATCATGGGGCTTTGCCCTAGCAGGAGGCAGCACCCATTAATTCACAGACAAGGCTGCTCAGGCCCCAGATTCCCAGCATCCAGCACAGTGTCTGGCATGCAGCAGTATCTGATGAGCAAGTGTTGCTCTTGCAGTCCTGACATTGTAATTCTCAGTCATTCAAGTGCCCAGTGCCTCAATTTACCTATCAGATGAAATCATCCCACAGTTTCCTTACTCTAAGAAGCTCCACCAGTTGAACAATACCACCGTTAGGGAAGACCTGTACACTATACAGAGCACACAGTTTTTGGTCCTTGACCTGGATCTACATGTATAAGACAAGTCAACAAGGGGCCCAGAGACCAGGGTCTAAAGAAGCTTAAGTGACTTTTTCACTTCAAGAAGCATGTGCCCTGACACCTTCCACAGTAGACCTCAGAAGAGCATATAAAAAGCTGTATGGAAAACTAAGGCGCTGAGGCCACTGACCCTTTGATCTGGGAAGTTTCTCAGAGGCCACATTCCCACAGCCCCATTATACCCTGAATACCAGGTTGACATCAACAATGGTGTCCAGTGGAGAACAACAGCTGTGTTCTGCAGTGCAGTGGCACTGAAGAACATTCTGGAAGACTTGTTTCCAAGTCAGGATTTCTTCCCTGGGAGAGAGAAATTAAGGATGATCATCTACATGAGTGAGATCTTTTAAGGCTGGTGTAAATTATTTGGGTGTAGCAGTGGTAAGTTCCCACCATAAGATGCTTCAACTGACAGCACTTACCTATTTTCTACCTGATGAAAATTTGACCCTTTTTACATTGTGGCAGCTCTACTGGTTGTAGAGCACAAGGTATGGCTCCAGTTCCATGTGCACTGAGCAATTCAGTCATGTCTCAGAGATGCCTCCAAGTAGCGTTCACTTATTCCACAACTTCTCTTGAGTTCCTATTAAGCAGCAAGGATGGAACTAGAGGTGGTCCCAGCACGATGGGAACAGGCAGAGACCTTTCTACTGGAGATGGAGCAAATGGAACTCTCTCGGGCTGTGTCTTTCTCCAGATCTCTGGCCTTGCCCCTCCATCACAGCCATGACTCCCTCTGAGGCCAATAGGAAGAAGACTCACTAAGACCTCTGAGCACGGTCAGGAGACCATGGACTTGGATCCTGAATCAGCCACGCCCACAGCTTCCACTTTCAGAGCCTCAGCTAGCCCATCTGTAGAATGGCGATAAAAGGAGTACCTCCAAGTGCCAATAAGAGGAGGGCCTAACAGCAAAGGTGATGCCTTTTACCATAACTGTTCAGTTCCTTCTACAGAAGAAAGACAGGGAAGCAAGAGACCAGGGTCCCATCTTTAGGAAAGGTTCTCAAATCTGTCCTTGGGTCCTGTCAGTCCCCAACCACTCTAAACAGATCTCCAGGCTGTGACAGGTTCAGTGTCTAGGCCCACCCCACCTCTCCCCAGAGCTGTGAGCAAGTCATCCCTCCCGCCCCAGGCGGAGGCAGGAAGACACCTCAACACCCCGATTAATCCTGCTCCACTTCAGTGCAAAGAAAGAGCTGGGGGGAGGGAGGTGGAAAGAGGCAGCTCTCCATCATGACTCACCTGAAAACAAGGTCACTACCCATGAGTACTAGGCCTGGTATGACCTGGAGGTGACCCTGCGAGGGAAGGAAGGCCCTCTCTCCATCCTAAAACCTCTTTCCCAACACTTCTCATGGCTTCAGTTCTCACTACTAGAGTGAATTTCTTCAGATCCCAAAAACTTGGTCAAACTCAGGAATTCCCTTTTAATAATGAACATTTTTAGC
The DNA here is from genome assembly GCA_017311185.1 of Proteles cristata cristata. NCBI lineage: Eukaryota > Metazoa > Chordata > Mammalia > Carnivora > Hyaenidae > Proteles > Proteles cristata. Next base: position 693,742 of record JAESUZ010002509.1, read on the forward strand.
ACATGTGCTAGTCACAGTTTTAAACACTCTACACAGGTTATTGAATGATTTAATCTTCACCACAACCTATGACTTAGATATTCTTATTCCCATTTTATGTAGGAGGAAAGCAGACTTAGATTAAGATACATGCCCAGGGACGCTTGGATGGCTCAGTCAGCTGAGCATCCAACTTTGGCTCAGGTCCTGATCTCACAGTTCCTGAGTTCAAGCCCTGCATCGGGCTTTCTGCTGTCAGCACAGAGCCTGCTTTGTATCCTCTGTGCCCCCTCTCTGTGCCCCTCCTCCACTCATGCTGTCTCCCTCAAAAATGAATAAACATTTAGGAAAAAAAAAAACAAAAGAAAAAGAATCATGCCCAAAGGTCACAACAGCTAGTGAGTAGAAGATCCAAGAACTGAAACCAGGCAGCCTCATCTTACCGCCCCTTATTTTCTTTTCCACACCTTCGTGGTTATAAACCATGCCAAAGAGCCCTAGACTTGTGTGGTTGTGGCTTGGGAGGCACTAAATGAGGTAGAAAGAGAAGAGGGATAAGCCTCTGGTACCCTCCCCCATCTTAACCAACACAGCTTTCTTAGTGCAGAATCCCAACTACAGACAGTCCAAAGGACTGCAAGAAGTTGGAAGACCAGAATCCAGCTCAGAGCCATAACTTGGGGCCTTGCAAACTAAGGGTCCCTTCTTTAGAACTTTCCTAACCCTCCTAGGGCCCAGAGAAAACAGGATTACAGGTCCAGGATGTAAAGGGTACCAGCAGATGGTTTAGGAAATCAAAACACACACACACTCATACACACACACACACACACACACACACACACACACACATTTTGTCTCTCTCAGTCTGTCCTCAGCAATGCTCCTAGATGGATGAGTTGTCTTTGGCCCCTGATCAGTCACACCCACATACTGGGCATCCTGGGGCATCTATCTGGGAGCCATGACCCAAGATCAAGTCTAGACTCTTGTCTCAGTGGCTGTGTGGCCTGTGACAGTCCATCTGTGCTCTGTGCTACAGACACCCCATCTGTAAGGAAAGTGTTGCAGAAGCTGGTGCCACTGTGTAGGCCCCAGCCCGCTCAGCCTCAGGTGAGAGCTCAGGTACATCTCTCCTCTCCCCCATCACCATCAAGCTCCTAAAGAGCAAGGGGGAGTCTTGCTCATCTCTGAATCCCTTGGGAAGAGCACAAGTCCTCATGGATAACATCTGCTGGACAAGTATATGTGGCTGGGCTATAGTCATCTGTAGAAGCTGACCTCTGGAGCAATGAACCACACAGGGCTTGGCACCGGGTGGGCCTGGGCCAGCCACTTGAGATCCACTTCAAGGTACAACAGACAGGTGACATCCTCAGTCTCTGCTTCCTGTCCCTCCTCACCAGCAACGGTCTCCACCCCTAAGAGGTCCCTCAACTGAAAAGGAGTCTGGGTGGACAGAGGATCATGACTGGTGGAGCCCGAACCTCTCCTCCCTCCCACAAGGACAATGGTGACCATGGGAAGACAAGGCAGGACAGATAGAAGTCTAGGGAGAGAAGGTCAAGACCACCTCTCTCATCCCAGCCTGCTGCTGGGCACACGAAAGATCCTGGAGCAAAGCAGACAAAATCCCTGCTCCCAACTGTGTTTTACCTCCATTCCCTCTCCTGCTCCCCCCACCCCCAACACTTCCTAGAGCCTCCACAAACCACTCAGTCAGGAACTCTGGGGAAAGAGCCAGGTTCCTTCTTGCTTTCCAACCTCAAACTACCCACCTCAATCAGAGGACACCAAAACCTGGGGAAGCAGGTAACATCTGTAGCCAGATGGTGACTGCACAGAGCAAAGACAGGGCACAGCCACTTCAAGGGACCCAACACACTGTTTCCAAAATACTCCCATGTGACTCGGTCACTTCCAAGAGGACCAAGGGCCTCTCACCCTCCACCTCACACACCCCCAGTGATGAGCAACACTCGACCTAAGACGCTTCTATGCACTGTGTCAAGGCACTCGTGTTGCACGGGATCCGGAGCATGGTTTGGTTTGAATAGAGGAACGCTGCAATGGAAGGTCCACACCCCATGGAAGGTGAGTTCTGTCACCCCAACTACTACTCCAACCTCTCACCAAGAACACCTCAATCTCATCTGACCAAAGCTAGAGCAGAAGGCAGCTGGGAGGGACGGAGGGTATCGGGTCAGCCGCCCATCTTCAGGGTGAAGCAGGGACAGCCAGGGAGTAGAAGAGCCCAAAAAGGCCATGACATCGGTCCTTGAGACCCCCCAGACATCTTTGCCCCCGTACTCCCCCACACCTGCAGCACCCCCAGAGTAACCCCCCTCCCTCCTCTGATGACACCCAAGGAAAGATGTTCAAGACACACCCCTCCTGTCTGAATGAAGGAGCCCGCTCTCCCTGATTGATCTGCCTCCCCATAATAAGGGCTCAAACAAGGTCCCTCCCCCGCTCCCAAACGGACACCTTTTTCTAACCCCACACTGGCAATTACTCCCAATTACACGATGTGACAAGGTGCTGGGGCCAGAGCACTTAACTGGGGTCCTACATTATGCAATGTTTTTAATCCTCTTACTTAAGGTGGAAAACCGATATGGCACTCTGGGTTCACGTGAATGGCTGGAAAAATAATTCTAAGAAATAAAAACTTCGCCAACATATCACCTTACAGGCTCCCCAAAAGGATTAAAAGGATGCATAGTCTGAATTTTCAAATGCCCTCTGCTGAACTCTTCTGGAGTCTTTTCGAGGCAAAGGCTCCTCAGAGAGGGTCCAAGTGAGGATCCCCTGAACAAAACAGCCATTCCTCTCTTGTTTTGGGTGACTCCTATCAGCTAGGAGCCTAAGACCCTCCAGGGTATGCCCAAGGCCACAGCCCAGGGCTCACACCTGAGCCCACTGCAACCCCAGAGAATGCAGGGTGCAAGGTGAGTGCTCCCCCATCCATGCAAAACCATCCAGAGCCCAAGCCTCATACCTCCTTCAGCCCTAAGACAGGTCCCACCTATAGTGGAAAGATCCTCCACTAACCTTGCGGACACACCCACAGACCCAGAAGCCACAGAGAATAGCCCCCATCAAGGACAGAGATTCTTGGAACAGCTCAGGCCTTGGACAAGATAGAGAGGACCTCCTATCTCCCATCAAAAGGTCCTTAGCACACAATGGGCTCCTCATGTTCTCCCTGATGAACTCAGCTATCCATCTTTCCAGGCTACCACTCCACAATGTACTCACTTAAGGTCACTGGACACTCCAGTTACCATCTAGCAATAAATGGGCAGGTGGGCAAGCAATGGGCCCTGCCTTCTGACACCCTTGCCTCAGCCCAGAGCCTGGCCTTTGGATGGGAGGGAACAGCCCGACGCTAGCAGGTACAATTACAGTGGCTGGGCCCATTAAACCTTGGGAATAAAGAGCTGGCCCGGTAATTACCCCTAATCCCCTTCGAGCCTTTGTCTGCTAGCAGCACTGCCATAAGCCTAATGGTGTGAGATAAGTAGCCAGACTCCCTAGCCCTCCCCAGAACTGCCTCAGGCAAGGCTAAGGTGGGGGCACTCAGTTCAAGCCCCCCAGGATGCCATTCCTAAAAGGTTCCCTCCACAGGACCCTCCACAAAGAGGCAGATCCTCACGGCCCTCACAGGATGAGGAGGCCCCTGGGGCTACAAGATGGTGGCAGCTGTGGCGGCAGAAGAGGAGGGGGAAGGTTGCAGAGGCCCGGAGGTTTGAACAAGGAAAAGCCAACCAACCAATGGCCACCTGGATCCAACATCCATTTCCATAACCACACTCTGGTGGAATTCCTGTACCCAAGGAATTGTGTGCAGGACGTAGACTATGGTATGGAGTGACTCACCAGTAAAGCGCCTGGCCCTCAAAACTGATGAATGGATGGATGCCTGTCTGTTACAAAGGACACAGAAGCTCCCACTCGTGGTGGTCAGCCTCACTGCTCTTTACAAAAGCCCCAAGAAGTGGAGGGGGCACCTGTGACTGCAGACAGCACGCCCTTTGTCCTCTGGATCCCATGAGCCCACTGGATACATGCTGAGGGGCAGAGGTCACAAAAAGGGAAGTCCCCAAGGTGCACCTCGACAAAAGACAAGTCCTACCCATGCACATTCTCCTCTTCCTGAAAATACAATCCCCCCAGCCTCTCTCTTTTTCTTTGATAAAAATATATGTCCTGGCCCATTTAAAGAGGAGAGTTCCTGGGGACTGTTGCAAAATTTCCCTATTTCTCTCGACAAATCAGAAATTCCACGTTTTAGCTACAATATCCCAACTTTTAAATATCAGCAGCCAATGGGGCGCCTGGGTGGCTCAGTCAGTTAAGTGTCTGACTTCGGATCAGGTCATGATCTCAGACCTCAGAGCCTACTTCAGATTTTCTGTCTCCCTCTCTCTCTGGCCCTCCCCAACTTGGGCTCTCTGTCTCTCAAAAAGAAACAAACATTACCAAAAATTTTTAAAAAATAATAGTAATAAATAAATACCAGCAACCAATTCCACTGATTTAAAACATGGGATGAACCAAACTTGTCTGCAGGCACACACACATCACACTTGCAAGCTCAATCATCCTCAGTTTGCTTGGTTTTAGGTCCTCTAACCTACCTCAAATCAAGCTCTGACAGCAAGAACCACACCACTTTCACCTCTATAGCCCTGGCACCTAACAGAGGCTGGCATACAAGACATACTCATTAAATATTGGGTAAGTGACTGAATGAATGACAAAGACACTAGGGTGGATGGTTAAGTCACCTATGCAAGGTGCCCCAGCTGTTAAGGACAAAGCAACGACAAGCAGCCAATCCCAGGCTCCTGGCTAATTGTGCCTGCCACAGCTACATATTGCTTTGCTCGGCCCCAGTCAACATTAATTAATAGAAACAGTCCTTCTTTCCATCTGTAATTGTGATCTGCATCTAAAGTTTCAATTCCAGTATTTCAAGTACATTTTCCATCCCCGAATCTACCCAGTCTAGGAGAGGTGGGCTGCAGACCCCTTCCAAGCATGATATTTGGGGATGCATCGTCCATGAGCTGAGTGCAAAGGTTTCCAGACCTCAGCCACCCATAACACAGAAGAACGGCCCCCTCATGAGGAGCCCCTCTCAGAACTTACGAGGCCGATGTGGTCTAGTCTTTTGAATTCTGTCACCACCAGTAGCCAATGTAAATGGAGTCTTTAATCAACAGCTTCCTGCTCTGGAGCTATAGCCCTGAAGGGCTACATATGCAGCTATACCTGGCTATCAGCCCATGGGGCCGAAGTGGGACACCTAGTCTTCCAGCTGAACCTGGCAGCTCAAATACCGCCTGCAAGAGCTCTATGCTGGCACACAACCACATGACAAAGCTGCAGAAAAAGGGTCTGCTGGAACTGCAACCTCATTTTAAGGCTCCAACAGGGAAGGACTGAGCTCTTACCATCTTACGTGGTTGCTGGTATAAGTCAGTTATTGCAGCCCACTGACACGGGGGTTTCTTGCTGGCTTTCAGTCAAAAGCCATTCTCAGTTCCTAGCTGGCTGTTGGCTGGAGACCGCCCTCAGTTCCTTGCCGGGTGGGCCTCCCACATAGCTTCATCAAAACCAGCAAGGAGGAGAGCCTTCTAGCAAAGCTGATGTTCGCAATCCCATGGAAGCCATCATGGAAGTGATATCCCATCACCTTTGCCACATTCCAGTAGTTGGACAGATGTCACAGGTCCCTAATGATCATATTCAAGAGAGGAGGGGATCGTCCAAGGGCATGAGTCCCAGGAAAAAAAGATAATTGGGGGTCAACTTATACTGTCCCCCCACACTGCCTAACTACAAAGTCAACAATTCTTTATTTGCATAAATTACAATGATTTACTGTGTAACTCCAAAATGACCAAGAGAAAGGAAAAGGAAACAATAGTAGATAAGAGATGTCAACACCGCTTTGGAAGCCAGCAAGTAAATGGATGAGCGATGCTCACTTAGGCTCCAGCATTCTGCAGTCTGCTAAGCCTGCACTGGGCCAGCCTTCAAGAAGCAAGCTGCTGTGTTCAGAAGCTCAGAAGTTCAAGTGAATTAGAGGTAATGATGCCTTTGAAGGCAGCAGAGGTGCAGCTGAAATGGAAAAGAGAATGAATAAAAAGTCTTTAAAAGGAACGGGTGAGCCCTGCCTCTCTAGATACTTTCCCTAATCCTCATCAGCCACATTATTATTTCTCTCCCAAACTTTCAGAAGACGGTTCTATCCTACGGATTCAGAGACAACAAAACTCAGAAGTGATGGGGTGCCATTCTATGAAAACTGATATACGGAGCAGCAAAACCCCCCAGTCTCCTTTGTCCTTTTGCATCTACGAGTTACATGTGCCATAATGGAACCTTTTTCCCTGAAACTAACCAGCCTCTGAAAAAAAACCCTCCAGATAACTTTATGTGAGGGTCCCCAACTGGCTCTTACCCAATCACATTACAGAGAAGTCCATTTGTCAACAAGTCCCACCTATAATCAGAGGACTTCAAACCAGCATGTTGGTGCCTCTTAAGTATAAACCAAGAATCACCAGACACTGGTTAGAGCCTCCAACACACACGCGTGGGCATGCGCACCAGCACGCGCGCGCACATGCACACAGACACACAGACACACACACACACACACACACTACAACCAAGAGGACAACAATGTATAAAACAGGAACTAGAAGCTGCAAAGAACAAAAAAGAGCTCTAAGAAATCAAAACCTGGAAAGCCAGAGATAAAAAGTTTATTATACGTTTGTAAGATAAAGTTGAAAACATAGTCTAGAATAGCAATTTGCAAACTGTAGTCTTCAGACACCTCAGGGCTCCTGAAGCCCTGTCAGGGGCTCCATAAAATTGGAAGTATTTTCATAATAACACTAAGCCATTATTTGTTTTTTCCACTGTGTTAACATTTACTCTGATGATGCAAGGGCAACTGAGGGTAAAACTCTTGATGCCGTAACAAAAATTAAGACCATGGCGGCAAAATGTACTAGGAGTCCTATATTCTTCACCATTATGCACTCACAGTAAAAATAAATGTCAAGAAATCTTTTCTTGAAAAATGAACAAAGTCAGCCTTTCAACGCAAGGAAAACAACTGCTAATATTCGTTACTAACAATCTAAGCTGAACTTTCAAGCAAAACTAGAATTGTAGGTAATTTATCTACTGTCATAAGCTTCAGAATATACTTTTCAGACTGGTAGTGATATTTACCTAACTGTTTGATATTATATAAAGAAACATATCAACATTGAACAGATCTGTATAAATCAGTGAACCAATATTTGCCACAAGATCAAGGAATGATGTTACAAAATGAGGCACAGGTAAAATCCACTCAAAGCTCAAGACACAATGGCTTTTAATCTAACAGAGAATATAAAATTCAGTGATCAAGTTTCAGATCCCACACTGAAACTAATCATTAAGAATTTACCAGTGTAGAGTTCTGGTATAACATCAAAGAAGAGAACCCACGACTGTATGAAAGTGTAGTAAAAATACTCTTCCTTTTTCCAACTACGCATTTGAATCAAACTAGACTTTCTTCACAGACTTCAATAAAAACGTATCACACAGATTGCAAGGCAGAACAACCTGGTGAGAATAGAGCTATTCCTATGAAGCCACACATTACAAACAGTGGCCAAAACAGAAAACACTACCACATTTCTCACTAAACTTTTGCTTTCAAAAAATAGTCATACTTTCATAAATTATGTTATGTATGTTCGCATGCAGTGGGTTTATTACAATTTTTCATAAATTACCCTATAGATCTCTGTTTTAATGTCTTTAATTTCTAATATCAATAGATGGAATCTACATGGACAAAGGCTCACTCATGGGGATTCTCAGTGATCTTTACGAATGTGAACAGATCCTGGGGCACCTGTGTGGCTCAGTTGGTTAAGCGTCCGACTTTGGCTCAGGTCATGAACTCGTGGTTTGTGAGTTCAAGCCTCACGTCGCACTCTGTGCTGACAGTTCAGAGCCTGGAGTCTGCTTTGGATTCTGTGTTTCCCTCTCTCTCTCTGCCCCTCCCCCACTCAGGCTTACTCTCATGTGCGCGCTCTATCTCTCTCTCTAAAGTAATAAAAACATTAAAAAAGAGTTGAACAGATCCTGAGACGAGAAAGGGACCAGAGGCCAAAAAATCTGAGAAATGCTGCACTACAAAGAAGATGAATCAAAAGATGGAAACTAGGAGAAAAGGTTAATCAGAGAATCCATTCAGGAGGCTCAGTCAAAAAAATAAAAATAAAAGAGGAATTTTATCATATACATAAGTCACTAGAGCTGCTGACTGTAAGTATCCACCAAGTGCCAAAAGCAATGCCTTTTTATTTTTTAAGTATTCAAAGTAAGCAATGGAAATGTGAATTTTGGTACCCTGGTGAAAAAGAGACAATCCTCTAAGCTCCTCGGTGGGAAAGGGTGGGCAGATGGGGGGGGGGAGGGGGGAGCAGGGAATATGTGTAAATGGTCACATGCTGAGAAGTGGGACACAGAAGAGCACCTGACTTGCCAGACAATGGACAAGTTTCTAAGGGAAAACAGTTTCAACCTAGGATTTGATATTTAGCCAAAATAGTCATCAAGAATAGAAGTCACACAAACATATTTTCAGTCATGGGAGATCTCTAAATTTTTATATCCCATATACTCTTTCTCGGGAAGATCCTGGAAGGTCTGCTCCTTGAAGGTGAGACTAAACCTGAGAAGAGCAAGGCATGAAGCCCAGGAGAGAGGCAAGGCAGCAGGATTCCTCGCACAAAGGTGAATGGGGTACTCAGTTCAGCAGCAGGGTTCAAGGAGCCCATCCAGATGTCCAAAAGAAACAAGTATTACCTGATGCCTTTGAACATATTCAGGATATATTTCCAGTTTAATCAGAGAACTGGAGAATAAATAGAAAACCAAGTCAACTGAGAAGCAAGTTGGCTGCTACGTACCTAATTCCAAGGAAAACAAAAAGTCTATAGGAAACAAAAAGTGATCACAGGATGCTACCTGGATCCTGGCATCATTCAGGTATTTACGCCACTATAAGCTGGGTGTTGCCACGTTTTGGCAAGACTGGGAAAGACTGAGAAAACGAAGTGTATTCTTACCTCTTCAGATCACAAGAGAAGTGATCTAGGAAAACTTAATGACCCATCTCTCATAACAAAGTCAAAAAACAAAGTGAAAAATCAAACACGAGGCAGTATATGTAAATTACCTCGAAATATGGGAGATACCAACACAACTGAAAGAATTGAAAACAGTCACCTCTAGAAAGCAAAACCATGATGGGAGGCATAGGCGCAGGGAGCTGCTGCTTTTCATTATGAGCTTATTACTGCTTGGCTATGAATATGTATTCCTTTGATAAAAATAAAAGTTAAATTAAAAACTACCCAGGCACCAGAAGAGCCAAACCCCCCTTCTCAGTCTCAGCCTCTAATAAACATTCCTTGAATTTTTATGTGCCTCTACCCCTTAACCATGGGGCCAGTTCTAAATAGCCAGCCTGGCATCATTAGGGGGTAGAGGAAGTTTGGGTCCCTCAATTCAAATGCGTTACCTGCCTCTCCTGTGGCTAATACTGAAGCCACCCCAGTGAGCCCTGTCGTTGTCATCACCACTCACTGGGTCCTCATACAGGGCTTGGCTCACAATAGGTGCCTCCAAAGTATTATATCACCCACTAAGCCAGGCACCATCATTCACCTCCTTCATCCAGATGAGACTAATGCTTAACCAAGCTAAGAGGCAGGGCCTACTCCCTGGGGTTCCCCAGCTGCAGAGCTGGAATGTGAACCCAGGTGCTCAGTTCATGTCTCATACCCATGTTGTTCTTCCAAACTGGCTGTCGCCTCTTTCCCGGAGGTTCCCGCATCCTCACCACCTCAGAGTATCACCTGCTCCACTCAGGAGACTTTCACAGGTCTGCCCATCATCCCAGAGACCCTCGATTACTCACATTTTTATTTTTATTTTTTATTTTTTTAAAAATATTTTTATTTCTAGGAGAGAGAGAGAGAGAGAGACAGCATGAGCAGGGGAGGGTCAGAGAGAAAGGGAGTCACAGACTGAAACAGGCTCCAGGCTCCGAGCTGGCAGTCAGCACAGAGCCCGACGCGGGGCTCGAACCCACGAACCGCGAGATCATGACCTGAGCGAAAGTCGGACGCTTCACCGACTAAGCCACCCGGGCGCCCCGATTACTCACATTTTTAAAAGAGAAAGCTGACATGTGCCCCTGGAACATCACTGTGGCAGACAAGGACCCAGGACCAGCAGAATTACCCGTCATCTGAGAGAGAAGGAGGTTTAGACCAGGGAGAAGGGAACTGTCTCAAGTCACAAAACAGGTACCCAGCTGGCCTGACTCACCTTCCGGCATCCCTTCAGCTCTACCCAAAATAGGCCCCTTCCTTGTTCTCATTCAAGCTTTGGGGTTGGCCCAGTTTGTAAGAAGGAAGAACCATTCATGGGTTTCCCAAGTCCAGCTTTGAGCTTACCCCTCAGTGACAACAGTGGCGAGGGGATGCCAACAGACACCGTAATCCAGTGCGGTTGGGTCCAGTCAAGAGGAGAACACATTGGGGCTCGGCTGCGAGGGAGCGGGGCTGAGGTCCAGGTCCCCAGATGCTCCGGCTTGGCAAGTCTGCTGCCGGGAAGCCCAAGAGGACAAAGACACACCTGGGTGTCAAAGTGACCCACAGGCTTTAGGGGAAATACTTGGCTTCCCAGAGAGGTCCAGAGCTGGTCCTGAGGACCAAGTGGAGCCAAGGGCATGGGGGGGGGGGGGCATGGTGGCGGGCCAGCATCCCTATGCCAAGTACTACATCATTTATTCCCCAAACTGCCATACAGGGCACCCCAGCTGGCTACAAAGAAATGTTCCTCCAACATTTACCACCTTGAACTGTGCTAGAAACATCCCGAGAGCCTTTCCTGATGTGGAAGATGGGTCACTCACAGGGCTGGGCACAGAGTGCCTGCTGAATGAATATGTAAATCCACAGTGCTCCGTGTGCCAGCAAGCTGGTCCTGCCCACTTTATAAGAGGTTCTAGCTTTTTCTTTAAAACAAAACAAACAAAAAACACACACAAGGAAATTGTTCCATGGATACCCAAGTCTTTTTTTCACTCTATCAAAGGCATGAATGGTCAATTCTCAGACCCAAAGGGGTTCTCTAAAGAACCCCTCATCTCCCACTAAAGTCGACATGCTTCTCTCTCTAGGTCATAGCTTCTCAGGTGTGATCCCACAATCAACAGCGGCATCACCCCAGGAACTTGTTAAAAATGTGAATTTCCAGGACCACCCCAGACCTAATAAATCAGAAATTCTGAAGGTGCATGGGACCTGGAAATCTGTTTTAACAAGCTCTGGAGGTGATTCTGAAGCAAGATGGTTTGAGAACCACTGCTCTGGATAACAACCTGCCCACAAACCCTGTACAAAGCAAGTTTCTTCCTCTAAATCAGGAAAAAAAAAAGTTATCTTTTAAAAAAAATTTTTTTAATGTTTTATTTATTTCTAGGTGTGAGAGAGAGAGAGACAGCGTGAGCAGGGAAGGGTCAGAGAGAGAGGGAGACACAGACTCTGAAACAGGCTTCAGGCCCTGAACTGGCAGTCAGCACAGAGCCCGACGCGGGGCTCAAACAGTCAGCACAGAGCCCGACGCGGGGCTCGAACCCACGAACCACGAGATCATGACCTAAGCAAAAGTCAGACGCTCAACCGATTAAGCCACCCAGGTGCCCCTGATATCTTGATGTCATAGATTACCCATTATTAGCATCATATCCAATTCCTCCAGAATCATTTATTGAGTACCCGATCGATGTACATGTACATATACCTACAGATACACAAGTACATATAATATAGAAGGGAAATACACATAAGCACATGAACATATGCACAGTCATTGTTGCAAGTTGTGTTTATGTGCTTTTGCCACTTATTCCCTAAGCTCCTCTCCGGTCCCTGAGCCTGGCACTCAGTTAGCTTTCCCTGGAACATGGGCCCACCCCTGAGGGTCTGCCCAAATGGCTGTTCAGTCCACTCTAAGGGAGCGAGAAGTGAAGCGAGCCAGGATCCCTGCAGAGTTCACACCCAGCCTGGCACCCGGGCTTACAGTCCAAGACACACGTGAAAGCCCCCCTCACCCCCTTAGCACATAAGATCCCGTCCTCTTGGATACTTTCTGCCTCTCTCCTCGCCCTCTTCCAGCTCAGGGAGTCCCGACTCACACACTGTGGAACATGGAACAGCAAAGCGCACGTCTCCTGCCCCACCTTCGTCTGTAGCCACTGACTGGGCCTCGACATCTGGTTCCTCTCTCCCCTTTTCCCCAACTAACCTCGCCCAGTCAGCTTCAAGATGATCATGGCTCAGGCTGCCTCACTGTTCAGAGTGTGACACTGCATTTCCTTGTCCCCCATCAATCTGTTATGGGCCCATGGCTACTGAAGGACAAGTCGGCCCAGCCCATGTATTCACAAGGTCCCCCTAGGAGCGTGCCACAGACAAGCCCAGCTGGAGACCTGGGGCTGCGATGTGGACCCCTCCGAAAGCCTCATGAAAGCATTCCAGGATGTAATAAACCCGTCAGGCCCTGGCTAATTTATATCGAAGCGGATGCTTTCCCATTTTTCAGAATGTAAATGTTTAGATTGCTGCATTCCCCTGCCACGCCATCCAAGGTCCTGGCACGTAAAAAGCAAAATCAGCCGGCTTTCCCTCAGGGATCCTTAGATGGAAGAGCCACGATGCCAGCCTTCCCAACTAGAAAGAGCTTCCTGCCTTCCCGCGGCCCCATGCAAACCCCACCCAAAGGCAGCCCATGCTCCCGGTCCCTCTCATTTTTACAGGGAGGGAGGGGAGAAATGGTGCTTTGGAAGGCAAGACCTCAGAGCCAAGAGCCACCCAGATTAGCTAGGTACTCCAAGATCTCATTTGTCTTCTATTTCCTTCCATAATGTTCCTCTTTTGCTCTGGCCTCAAATACATTTTATTAGATCTTTGCAATGTATAAACAGGCAAGAGAAGTAGATTAGCGGGAATAAATAGAATGCAACAATCCAAGAAAACAGTCCAGTTCAGCCGACTGAACCCAATCATCCCACCGCCCGCTCCATCCAGGGCTGCAGGGACTAACCCATGAGACCCCACCAGCCAACACCCTGGGTGGTCCACCAGCATAGACAGTCCCCAGGAAAGAGAAGCTCTCTGGCAAGGGTGCCAGGAGCCCAGATCACTAACCTCTCCTTGGGTTCCAGACACAGGACAGCCAGCTCGCCAAAACCAAGGGAACCATGGGCAAGAGCCCTCGTGATAAACCGCTGGCATCCAAGAACTTCAACCAAAACATAGCCATCATCCCAGCACCATGTTCCACAGATAGGTGTCAAATAGTTCATGTGTCAAGCAAGCCAATCACTCTTTAAGCTTCCCCACTAGAAAAATGAGGCTGACGATGACCAACTCTCCCCACCTACAAAGAGTGACATGACAAGTCCAGAAATGCCACAGGGGGAAGGCTTAAGAGTTACAGAAGGTCAGAGGAGTCACCCACCCAAGGAGGTAGCAGAAAGCTGTGCCTCACAGCACTGGCTCTGATGTGAGTCACAGTCCCCAGTTTCTATCTACCCTCTCCTGGCTGCGTGTCCTTGGGCAGGTCACCTCACTGAGGCCCCAGCTTCTTAACAATAAGATGGAGATGATATGATATCAACCTTCTAGGTTGTTACTAATACTTAACATGTACTGAGCATCTACTCTCCTAATCCAAAGACAGCCAGGTGAGATCATATGAGTGGACTGGACCTGGATGAATGTTCCACTCCCTTGAGTGCACACTGGCTAGAAGGTGGCAGATGGAACTCAGGCACCATTTTGAGAATGAATTCCAACATGAGGATGGCAGGAGGCAGAGATAAACAAGTCCCGCTCCTACACATAAGCAAAAGGCCACGATCCACCCAAAGGGCCAGGAGTCACCCTGTGCTTTTAAGCTCAAGCCAACACCACCCCCCTTTTTAGATGTAGTAAGGGGCAAAGCAAGATGGCAGAAGTAGGGAGCTCCATACATTTCACTCACCCACATCTCTCAAATGGAGAAGGCCTGAAGCCATAGGAACCTTTACAGAATCCAGGAGTTTGGGAGGAAACAGAGACAGAGTCTGCTGAGAAAACAACCTTATAGTGTGAGTGCAAACTGGGGAAGATAAAAATGGGCTGGGACTGGAGACTCGGAGGGCGGGGAGGGAACCCCTTTTGCGGGGAACTGTGGTGAGTTGAGGGGAAAAGAAAGAGTGGCTGAAACTGCTCAAGAAACTGACCCTGTCCCTGGAGAAGAGAAAACCTCATGAAACAGAGGGATCCAGTTTCCAGCTATGCAGGTGACCTTGAGCTGGACACCCCAGTCCCAGGCGATGGTGGGAGAAACTGTTCCTCTGCTCTCCAGCTCGACCCAGAGGGGAAGTGGAGCACCTAAAGCCACTCTGCCACTCTTCTAGCTCGGCTCCATCCCCAGTGAGGAGGCGACAGTCTTGAAACTGCTCAGAGGGACTCTGCCTGCAGGTTTATTTTGGGCGGTATCAATGGGGTGCATGGATTAAGATCTGGAAACAAGGCATGGCTTGGGACATAGAGTATGGCCCACCTCAGCTACACCTGCAGCACAGGGAGATCGGACCCAAAAGAGTGAGTTGCAATGCTTGGTTTGAGGGGGACTGGGATGCCGCCATTTTTCTCTCCACAACCACCAAGGTGGAACCTCAGGGAATGGCTGGTGGGACCACAGTGGAGGCTAAGACCCGCCTACACCAAACCACGCCCATCCCTGCTGGAGAGCTGTTTTTTATTATACCAGAGCCTGGAGCAAGACCAACATGGATGCACTGCCATGATTAATTCTAGATCAATTGTTTCTATTCAGATATGTTTTCCCTTGTCTCATCCATATCCCTCTCCTCTGCTGTACTGGGCACTCTGGTCACTGGTTTGATTACACATTCACATTTAATCCACTCTCTAGATGTATATTCTACACCTCCACTTTTACCTTTCTATCTCTCACTCTCTGGAGTAATCAGACTATATAGTTTCTCTGAGTAACATTATCTTTGTTTCTTTCTCCGCACCTCCTACCACATTCTCCTCTTTCTCTCTCTGAATTAAGTGTCTTTGTCTCTCTGTCCAGTCATTGTCCAATTTCGCTTCTTCTCCTCCCTGTCATTTGTCTCTTTGTATATGCTCTTCCATTTGCACTGCATGAACCCGGCTCTTTATTTGTAGTTGGGAATTCTGGTTTTATGCTTTTAGACTGTCCTTTGTCTTTTGGGTTTTTTTTTTTTCTTTTCTGTTTTTATTTTTATTATTTGTTTTTCCTCCTTCCTCTTTTTTTCCCTTTTATTTTTTTTCCTTTTTCTTTTTCCCTTTCAGTTTACATGTTTGTTGGATTTGTCTGTGCATTTGTGTGCCTTTGTTCCCTGTGTGTTTGTCTGTCTCTTTTCTTTTCCAGGGCTACCTCAAGAAACAAGCCAAAGTAAACATGGTGGAGAGTCCCAAATACCACTACAAGTAGGGAAATAAAATAACCAAAGTTTCAACAAGAGAGACCAAGAGACACCATTCAAAGAACACTTCCTGGATGGACAGGACCTGGACAGTCAAAGAGCCTTCTTTAATACAGCAGTGCTCACAGGTGCAGAGTGCATAACAAGTTTTTAAAACTAACAAGAGACAGAAAGCTAGCCAAAATGATGAAATGGAAGAACTCTCCTCTAAAGAAATTCCAGGAAGAAATGACAGCTAAAGAACTGCTCAAAACAGATATAAGCAACATAACTGAATAAGAATTTAGAACAACAGTCATAAAATTAATCGCTGGGCTTGAAAAAGGCATGAAGACATTAGAGAAACTATTGCTACAAAGACTTTGGAGCTTAAAAATAGTTGTGATGAATTAAAAAATGCTATAAATGAGGTGCATAATAAAATGGAGGTATCCAATGCACAGATTGAAGAGACAGGAGAATAGGTGAATTAAAAGACACAATTATAGAAAAGAGAAAGCTGAGAAAAAGAGAGATAAACTGATCCAGAAACACAAAAGGAGAGTTTGAGAGCTGAGCGATACAATCAAACAGAACAATATCTGTATCACAGGAATTCCAGAAGAGGAAGAGAGAGGGAAAGGCGCTGATGGAGACCTTGAACAAATTATAGCTGAGAACTTCCCCAATCTGGGAAAGGAAACAGACATTGAAATCCAAGAGGGACAGAGAACTTCCCTCAGACATAACTTGAATTGACCTTCTGCACGACATATCATAGTGAAACTGGCAAAACATAAGGGCAAAGAGAGAATTCTGAAAGCAGCTAGGGATAAAACGGCTTTAACATACAAAGGAAAACCTATCAGAGTGGTTACAGACCTATCTACTGAAACATGGCAGGCCAGAAAGAAATGGCAGGAAATCTTCAATGTGATGAACAGAAAAAAATATGCAGCCAAAAATCCTCTATCCAGCAAGCCTGTCATTCAGAATAGAAGAAGACAAAAAGTCTTCCCAAATAAACAAAAATTGAAAGAATTTGTCACCACTAAACCAGCCCTACAAGAAACCCTCAGGGGGACTCTATGAGTTAAATGTTGCAAGGAACACAAGGTACCAGAGACACCACCATAAGTATGAATCCTACAAAGAACACAATGACTCTAAACCCATATATTTCAATAGTAACACTGAATGTAAATGGACTAAATGCTCCAATCAAAAGACATAGGGTAGCAGAATGGATAAGAAAAAAATCCATCTATTTGCTGTCTACAAGAAACTCATTTTAGACTTGAGGACACTTTCAGATTGAAAGCAAGGGGATGGAGAAGTATCTATCATGCTACTGAAAGTCCAAAGAAAGCTGGAGTAGCCATACTTATATTGGACAAACTGGATTTTAAAGTAAAGACAGTAATAAGTGTTGAAGAAGGACATTATATTATAATTACAGGGTCTATCCATCAGGAAGAGCTAACAATTATAAAATGTCTATGCACCAAATACAGCAGCACCCAAATACAGAAAACAATTAATCACAATCTTATGGATAAGAATGTGCTAATAGCAGGGAACTTTAATACCCCACTTACAGTAATGAATAGATCAATTAGACAGAAACTCACTAAAGAAACAATGGTCTTGAATGACACATTGGACCAGATGGATTTGACAGATATATTTAGAACTCTACATCCTGAAGCCATGGAATTCACTTTCTGCTCAAGTGCGCATGGCACATTCTCTAAGACAGATCACATACTGGGACATAAAGCAGCCCTCAATAAATATAAAAGAATTGAGATCATACCATGCTCACTTTCAGATCACAATGCTATGACACTTGAAATCAACCACAAGAAGAAGTCTGGAAAACCTCCAAAAACATGGAGTTTAAAAAACACCCTACTAAAGAATGAATGAGCCAATCAGACAATTAGAGAAGATATTAAAAAATATACGGAAAGAAATGAAAATGAAAATACAACGTATCAAACTCTATGGGATGTGGCAAAGGCAGTCCTAAGAGGAAACTATATTGCACTCAAGGCCTATTTTAAGAAATTAGAAAAAGGCAGAAGTACAAAAATCTAACAGCGCACCTAAAGGAACTAGAGGGAGAGCAAAAAGAGCACCCCAAACCCAGTAGGAGAAGAGAAATAATCAGGGCAGAAATAAACAATATAGAATCCAAAAAAAGAAAAAAACTAGTTGAACAGATCGATGTAACCAAGAATTGGTTTTTTAAAAAAATAAACAAAATTGACAAACCTATAGCCATGCTTCTCAAAATAAGAGAACACTCAAGTAGACAAAATCATGAATGAAAATGGACATATTACAACCAACCCCTCAGAAAAACAAACAATTATCAGGGAATACTATGAAAAATTATATGCCAACAAACTGGACAACTTAGAAGAAATGGACAAATTCCTAAACACACACTCACTACCAAAATTCACACAGAATGAGGTAGAAAATCTGAACAGACCCAAAACTAGTCAAGAAATTGAATCAGTTATCAAAAATTTCCCAACAAAGAAGAGCCCTGGGCCAGATGGCCTCCCTGAGAAATTTTACCGGACATTTAAAACAGAATTAATACCCATTCTTCTCACGCTATTACAAAAATCGAAGGAAAACTTCCAGACTCATTTTACGAAGCCAGCATCACTTTAATTTCCAAGCCAGACAGAGACCCAGCCAAAAAAGAGAACTACAGGCCAATATCCTTGATGAATACGGATGCAAAAATCCTCAATAAGATACCTGCAAATCGAATTCAACAGCAGATAGAAAGAATTATCCACCATGATCACGTGGGAGTCATTCCTGGGTTACAGGGCTGGTTCAATATTCACAAATCAATGTGATACATCACATTAACAAAAGAAAAGATAAAAACCATATGATCCTGGGGTGCCTGGGTGGCTCAGTCGGTTAAGCATCTGACTTTGGCTCAGATCATGATCTCACGGTTCGTGGGCTCAAGCCCCACGTTGGGCTAGCTGACAGCTAGCTCAGAGCCTGGAGCCTGCTTCAGATTCTCTACCTCCCTCTGTCTCTGACCCTCCACTGCTCACGCTGTCTCTCTCACTCTCAGAAATAAATTTTGAAAAAACCATATGATCCTGTCAATAGATGCAGGAAAAGCATTTGACAAAATACAGCATCCCTTCTTAATAAAGACCCTCGAGAAAGTCGGGATAGAAGGAGCTTACTTAAACATCATAAAAGCCATCTATGAGAAGCCCTCAGCTAACATCATCCTCAACGGGGAAAAACTGAGAGCTTTCCCCCTGTAATCAGGAATAGGACAGGGATGTCCACCCTCACCACTGTTGTTTAACATAGTGCTGGAAGTCCTAGCATCAGCCATCAGACAACAAAAGGAAATCAAAGGCATCAGAATTGGCAAAGAAGTCGTCAAACTTTCACTTTTCGCAGATGACATGATACTCTACATAGAAAACCTGACAGACTCCACCAGAACCCTTCTAAAACTGATCCACAAATTCAGCAAAGTTGCAGGGTACAAAATCAACATACAGAAATCGGTTGCATTCTTATACACCAATAATGAAGCAACAGAAAGAGAAATCAAGAAACTGATCCCATTTACAACTGCATAAAAAGCCGTACGATACCTAGATAAAATACCTCGGATATAAGAGATCTGTATGATGAAAACTATAGAAAACTTATGAAGGTAATTGAAGAAGACACAAAGAAATGGAAAAACATTCCACGCTCATGGACTGAAAGAATATAGTTAAAATGTCATTACTACCCAAAGCATTCTACACATTCAATGCAATCCCAATCAAAATTGCACCAGCATACTTCTCAAAACTAGAACTATCCTAAAATTTTTATGGAACCACAAAAGACCCCGAATAGTCAAAGTAATACTGAAGAATAAAACCAAAACGGGAGGCATCACCATCCCAGACTTGAGCCTCTACTACAAACCTGTCATCATCAAGACAGTATGGTATTGTCACAGAAACAGACACATAGACCAGTGGAATAGAACAGAGAACTCAGAATTGGGCCCACACATGTATGGCCAACTAATCTTTGACAAAGCAGGAAAGAGTATCCAATGGAAAAAAGACAGCCTCTTTAACAGATGGTGCTGGGAGAACTGGACAGCAACATGCAGAAGAATGAAACTAGATCATTTTCTCACACCATACACAAAAATAAACTCAAAATGGATAAAGGACCTGAATGTGAGACAGGAAACCATCAAAACCCTAGAGGAGAAAGCAGGAAACAACTTCCTTGACCTCAACCGCAGCAATTTCTTACTTGACACATCCCCAAAGGCAAGGGAATCAAGAGCAAAAATGAACTATTGGGACCTCATCAAGATAAAAAGCTTCTGCACGGCAAGGAAACAATAAAACTAATAGGCAACTGACGGAATGGGAAAAGATAGTTGCAAATGACATATCAGATAAAGGGCTAGTATCCAAAATCTATAAGGAACTCACCAAACTCCACACCCGAAAAACAAACAATCCAGTGAAGAAATGGGCAGAAGATATGAACAGACACTTCTCCAAAGAGGACATCCAGATGGCCAACAGACACATGAAACGATGCTCAGCATCCCTCCTCATCAGGGAAATACAAATCAAAACCACACTGAGATACCACCTCATGTCAGTCAGAGTGGCGAAAATGAGCAAATAAGGAGACCCTCGATGTTGGTGAGGATGTGGAGAAGTGGGCACCCTCCTATACTGTTGGCAGGAATATAAACTGGTGCAGCCCCTCTGGAAAACAATGTGGAAGTTCCTCAAAAAATTAACACTAGAACTCCCCTATGACCCAGCAGCAGCACTGCTAGGAATTTACCCAAGGGATACAGGAGTGCTGATGCATAGGGGCACATGTACCCCAAGGTTCATAGCAGCACTCTCCACAATAGCTAAAACATGGAAAGAGCCTAAGTGTCCATCAACGGACGAATGGATCAAGAAAATGTGGTTTATCTATACCATGGAATACTCCATGGCAATGAGAAAGAATGAAATCTGGCCATGTGTTGCAATGTGGATGGAACTCGAGGGTGTTATGCTGAGCGAAATAAGTCAGGCAGAGAAGGACAAATATCATATGTTTGCATGTATAGGAGGATTAGGAGGAACTTACTGGAAGACCGTTGGGGAGAAGAAGGGGAAAAAATAGTTGGGTAGAGGGAGGGAGGCAAACCATGAGAGATTCTTGAATGTTGAGAACAAACTGAGGGCAGATGGGGTGGGGGGAGGGGAATGGGAGTGATGGGCATGGAGGAGGGCACTTATTGGGATGAGCACTGGGTGTTATATGGAAACCAACTTGACAATGAACTATTTAAGAAAAAAATAATAATTAAAAAAAGGAGTAGGAGGAGACGACTGGTAAAATCAGTGATTTGACCTGCTCAACCACAGTACCCCATGTTTATCCTCAGGGCCCACAGCAAAGAGCGTCAAGCCCAGTGGAGGCTGCCCCTCATAGTCAAAGCACCTGAGCTATATCACGTCACCTGAGTACAAGGTCTTCAAGTAAAGGCTCAAAAGTGAGCCCAAGTTCCATCCCAGTTTTGTCCTAGGCCTGAAGCTCACTGGCAGCCTGGAGCTCCATGTCACCCCATCAAGAAACCAAATCCAAGGCCTCCTTTAGGCCTCAAGGCTGGCCAGGGCACCAAAGGGCTTCCTCCGGTCTCAAATCTCTCCAAACCAAGCCTTGTCCAACTTCTTATCCAGCCTCATTTCCCTTTCTGATCTTGGCCAAGGGGACAAAGCTGTGAGGATTAGCAATGACCCCCTAGCCTCCAGTCCAATAATTTGCAGACAGTTTATGCTTCCTCCCCTGGCTTGCACATGATGGCCCCAACACTTGCTGGCCAATCCTGACCACAGAGCAAAAACTCTCCCTGCCTCACCATTGGGCAGCATGGCTAGAGGTTTTATTCCATTAATTTTCATCCTGATAATTAGAAGCAGCTCTCTTTCATGCTCCTGTAGGATTTAACAAGCCACATAACGTCATATTTCCCACTGAGGCAGCTTAAACCTGAATTTCACCCAAGGATGCTGCCATTCCATCCTGCCACCTGGATGTCAAGCTGCCCGGGGTCCCAAGCCCTGCCAATGGCCACCATTTCCTCCTGCCTGGGGTCCAGCCTCAGAGAAAGCCAGGAGCTCAGGTCTCCATAGGGGCCTCCAACAAACAAACCCCTTGGTAGAAAACAGAGTAGAATACTCTTTGGACCCACATCCACATTATGGGTAATAAAGGCCTTTATGTGCCTATAAAGCAAAATTCCTGCAAAGCCTTTCCATCTCAACATGTCACATGCAATAAAGTGACAGCTGCTCGAACATGGCCTTTACATATGCCAGGGTCTACCCACACACACTGCAACCAGGTAATGCCTATACTCACCCTATCTGGGCATGCATAGGGGTCCAAATTCTACCCCTGGCACCTACCAGCTGAGTACTTTGGGCCTCCCACTCATCTCTCCAAGTCTTATCTGCCCCCTCTGGAACATGGGACAGCAGCAACACCTAACTCAACTGCATAATATAAAAATCCAACTTGCATTCTATACATTCATTTAATCATTGAACAAATATCTATTGAGTCAGTACCCCATGCCAGGCTTGTTTTGGGCATAGGAGATAAAACAATGAAAGACAAAATCCATGTCCTCATGGCATCCATTCTAGTGGCAAATAACCAATGAATGGATTTAAATTTCCAATAATGCAGAGTTCATGAAGACAAGGAGACAGGGAGCCATGGTAGTGCTGGGGGTGCTAAAGCAGAGCAGGGGGTAGAGTCAGATCAGGCCATGCAGGGGAGCCCCATGGGGCTAGAAAATATAGCTACCGTAATTTTATCCTATGTTAATATATTAAGAATTATCTATTACTATTAGTTGTGGTGTATGATATGTTATTATCCTACATCACAGTACAGGGGGCTCACTGAATTGTGAGCAAGGCCCCAAAGGTCAGGCAGCCTAATGGAATATGCTGGAATCTCTGAGGCTTTGCTGCTGCCATTTCATTATCAGGGATGATTTCTGAAGGCTCAGCCCAGAGATAGATTATACCCTCCTGCCCTTCCTCAAAGTGAGTCTGTATGATCTCCCACAATTATAAGGTCTAGGACCTCATCTGTCCTGCCCGGTAACAGCACACAGCCAGTGCTCTAGACGGTTAAAGGAGCTCCTCAGCACCCCCTCCAAAATACACCCACCCCACCTGCAGGCGCACAGGGAAGGAATCTCATTTTGTTCCTATTAACAGTAACACCCAGACAGGACAAGAGACTCATGGAATGCCTCTCCATATCCCTCTCTGCCATGACCCTGTCACTCACCCTCAATAAGCAGCTCAGACATGCCTTCGGCCCACCACCACATCCCAGCAGCCAGGGCAATGGGCCAGACCCCAACTGGCAGGTGAGGCAACAGTTGTGCAGTAAGGTCACCCTAAAGTGGCACCGCTGTGCTGCCTATTCTCACAATGAAGCCCTGACCTGTCCACATCTCACCTCCTGCATGGCCAGGTAGGTCTACCTGGACCATGGTGTGGGGTTGGCCTTCTACAGTCTGCCTCCTAGGCAGAGCAGCTCAGCTGGCAACACTAGCTATGCCATCAGGGGGCAGATAATAACCCATCACTTCTTTTTGCCCACAACCTCCATCCACCACCACCCGGCCCTTGTTAGGGTAGCTACTGATGTGGGTGGCCAAGAATTGTACCAAGAATATAGTGACAAGCAGGACCGAGTTTATCTGCTTCCCACGGGAAGAGAGGGGCCAGACATCAAGAAAGGTGTCAGCCCAAGCTTCTGTTGGGTTGGGCTCCTTAAGGTTTTTCATTCTTGGTTTTTAAGGATGGGAAAGGGTAGTAGCTACACCCATAGCAGGGATGGGGAGGGGACCAACTCTCAGCCAGGTAGAGCAGGAGGGGGCAGGTTTCTTCCCCAGGGGCTCAGTCCGGGGCTCATCTGGGATGTGGGTCAGGCTAGAGAAATGTTTTGTAGTTGGGATCTACTTTTCAAAAATGGAGAACCCTGACCTAGAAAAACAAAGAGTTACGGCCAAGTGCAGACACCTGTGACTTTTGTCTGCAAGCCTGGATTGGGGGTAGGGAGTCTTTGAAGAGGTTCCTTTCAGTCCCTCTCTGGAGAAGTCATGCAGAAGCATGTGGCAAGACAGCAAACAGCTACACAGGTGGCAGAGGGTGGCACTGTTAGGGGCAGGGGAAGCCAGACTGCAGGGAAGGCAGGGGACACCAGGGTAAAGGGTAAGGCAGGAGGTGGAGATCCTGGAACCCCCATCCAGTAATGCTCCCCATTATATACAGTTAACCTTAAAAACACAACTCCCAGGGCACCTGGGTGGCTCAGTCAGTTGAACATCCAACATCGGCTAAGGTCATGATCTTACAGCTTCTAAGTGCAAGCCCGGCATCAGACTTTGGGCTGACAGCTCAGAGCCTAGAGCCTGCTTCAGATTCTGTGTGTCTCCCTCTCTCTGCCTCTCCCCCACTCACACTATGTCTCCCTCTCTCTCAAAAACAAACATTTAAAAAAATACAACTCCCCCCAAAAAGTGGGTTTGTTCGGGAATAGGAAAGTACTGCAATCCAGGACAAGGACGGTATGGCAAAACTATAGCCAAGTCTGGAGAACAAAGGAGAAGACTGCTCTTTTATGGAGGAAAAGGGGGAAATCAGGAGCCCTATTATATATAGAAAGTCCACACAGTAAACTGGGAGCTGGAAATACAATGGCTCTTCCCTGGCTGAGCTGTGAATGTCTCTCATTGGCTGGGCTGTTGAGGGGTGGGCAAGACCAGCTCTTCTACCACCTGCTGTGGTAGTAAAGTACTATCCACCTGCAAGGTTCACCACTTCCTGTGGGTCTGCAAATGACAATGAGTGGTAGGCTTGGCCAACCTACTGACTACGCTTTGGTGATGTCACCTTAATTATTTTCAATACCAACAACCTGCCCCCTGGAGGTGACTCTTCTTCGTCCTGCCTTAGGGCCATGCAGAAACACAGGGCCGGTGTATACCTGCATGGGGGTCCATCTGCCAGAGGGGCCATGGGCCCTTTGAGGACAACAAGGTGGCTGCTTCCTTCAGGAAAGCCCATGAGGACGCAGGAGAATGGAAATTCCAAAGGTGGCAGAGGGGGACTGCATGGCATGGCAGAACCAGGGTGCTCAGCTTGTTATGTAGCACATAGAACCGGAGTTTTTACACCCAGCACGGGCACCCCTCAGGGCCCACACCGTGGTCAACTGGGAAACACCCAGTGCCCTAACACTCAACTCAGCCCCTTGGCAGCTGCCTCAAGTCCCATATGTTCCAGATCTCAGCCCACAAGGGCTCACTAAAATCTCTGACAGGGATCTGGCAAATCTAACACCTCCTTCTCCTTTCTGGAATGGTAAGGGATGGGAGTTCACCCATCTCCAGAGATGGCAAGTGGCCCCAAGCTGGCTCCCTAGAAGGCCACTCTGACAGACAACAAGTTCCACCTTAAAGTGAGCAGACATCTGTGTGTCACCAACTTCCATCGAACAGTCTAGATTCTGCCCCCTGAGGGCACATGATCGGATGGCTTCCTCTTTTAGCTGACAGCCCTTCAGCTAGCCCTGGTGGTGCCCAGTGTTCCCTCATTCATTCATTTGTTCATTCCTTCATTCTTCTCTCTCATACATGGACTCTCTCTCTCTTTCACCCTCTAGAACCATCCTGGGGCACTGCCATGCAGCCTGGGAGCCTTCTCCAGCCAGGAATGCCTCTGCCCTCACCTCGCTGGACTCTGGTGCCAAGTAAATTGAGTCAGGGTAGCAGTGAATGGTCCAAGGCACCACCCTAGTAACTTTCTCCCCACCCCCCACCCTCCTAGAGAAGCCATAGCACCTTCTCTGCTGCTTGCAGGTACAGGCTGGGGGCAGAGAGGTGTGGTACCATGGTTCCTGCCCTTGGAGAGATCAGTCTTCTCCCAGATTCTGAAATGACAGTACCATCACCCCTTCCTCCCAGAACTCACTCACTCAATGAATACTTATTAAGCTCCACTCTGCTGTTGGTACTGAGCAAGTGTATTTAAAAGGCACCATCCTGGGGGCACTTCGGTGGCTCAGTCAGTCCCGACTCAGATCACTCATCATGATCTCATGGTGAGTGTGAGCCCCACATGGGGCTCTGCACTGACAGTGGGGAGCCTGCTTGGAATTCTCAATTTCTCTCTCTCTCTGCCCCTTCCCAGTTTGCTCACTCTTGCTCTCTCTCTTTCAAAAGTAAACAGTAAAAAATTTATATAGGGCGCCTGGGTGGCTAAGTCAGTTACGCGTCCGACTTTAGCTCAGGTCATGATCTCATGGTTCATGAGTTCAAGGCCCACGTTGGGCTCTGTGCTGACAGCTCAGAGCCTGAAACCTGCTTTGGATTCTGTGTCTCCCTCTCTCTGCCCCTCCTCTACTCACATCCACTCATAGCCTCTCTCTCTCTCCCCCTCTCTAAAATAAACAAACATTAAATTTTTTAAAAATTTATATTAAAAAGGCATCATCCTTAGCTCATTGCAGTAAATCCCTGTGCCCTTCACCCTCCAATCTATGTACTCATCCAATATGTAGAGGTGTCCCACACTGGACCAGCACTGTTGAACCCACTGGCTAAATATGAATGGGACAATCAGGGTCCTGGCCTTCACACAGCTGATCTTCTCAGAGAGCAGACATACAATAAACAAGTAAACAAACAGGCTAAGTGCTATAAAGATAAATATAGCAAGGTAAAAAAGTGATAGAGGGGGGGAGAGGAACTCAGGATAAAGTGCTCTGAGAGGTGACTTTTAAGCTGAGACCTGAATGAGAAGGAGGCATTCCTTGCAAACATCTGGGGAAATAGAGCTTCACTCAGAGGAAACAAGAAGTGCCAGAGGCCTGAGGTGGGAGCAACAGTGGTTTGTTCAAAGATCAGAAAGCCAGTGTCGGTGCTTAACGAGCAAGAAGACAGTGCAAAAAAACCATGCACTACTTTTCTAAGCTCTGAGGTGTTGATTCTAGGCTGGACACAGGATTTAGTCCCCTTATTTCCCTACCCTTTTGCCATCAGGATGGGCTAGATTATGCCGCAGTTACCAACAACCCCAGACACTCAATGGCTTGAACCCACACAGGGCTCTTTCTTCTCCGTATTACACACTCACCACGGACCAGCTGGGGCTTCTAACTTCCCTTGACTTCACTCTGGGGCTGAGCAGAGAGAACAACCACTCTCTTGAATTCTGCACCAGAGGGAAAGAGAAAGGAAGGCTCATTGAATTCTGGGTTAGTATTTGGCGACATGTAACGTCAAGTGGACAGAAAAATACAGCCTTACTACATTGCCAGGAGAACAGAAATATTTGGGAGGCAGGACTTATAACAACCATGGCAAATGCCTGTTTACTGTGTGGCGTCGTGGGGTCCTGGTGATGCTGGCCTGTGGTCAGTAGGAGTAATGTCATTGACAGGTGCCACTGTCTCCAATGAAAGCAAGGACTCTAGCAATGGGAGAGTGAGTGAGGTCTAAAATTTGCCTGTCCTCCCTTCCTTCCCCACAGTGAACCTTCCCTGTAAGTCTTTTGCTGTGGTGCAGACCCAATCCTGAGGACCCACCCAAGAGGCCCTGCGTGTACCAGACCCACTCCTCCTATCTCTTTCCTTGCCCAGACTGGCCTCCGGATGCACCATGTGAACCCCTTCATGAAGCAGAAGGGGGTTTAAACAGCAGCCCAGAGTTAGAAAGGCATCTTATTCCCCCCCATTCTTCCTGAAAGACTCCAGATTCGCTCCCCTTGCCCTTCTCTCCCTCTACATGGGCCACCAAGGAGAGGACCTCCAATTCTGATGCAACCAGGGCTCCTCTGGGTGAGGCCAAGAGACTTCCAAAACCATAAAGATGTCCAAACATTGGCCCAGCTTCCTCCAAACAGACATAAACTGCCTCACTCACATCCGGGCCCACCACACCCCTGCTCTGGACCTCAGGCACCATCTGGCACCTCTACATGGTGGTGGAAGAGGGAACAGGGGAGAGGGACTTGGCCACACCCAACCCTGGCGCCCCCACTGCTCCACGGGAGAGGCCCCTTTGATGGCGCCTACCTTCACCCCTCGGCGGAGCAGTGACAGCCTCCACGCTAGATTCAGTGCCAAGCCGCGCCAAATCCAGTTATTTTTAGTCTGTTTGTTTATCCCATTTCAAGCTAACTCTGTGTCACCACTTGTTATCATAACAGAGAGCACCTGGATGTGTCTCGAAAAAGCAGCAAATAAGCTCTGGTGAGTGCTGGGGATTGCCAGAAACACCAACGGTGCCTCGAGCCCGATGCCCTAGTTGCAACAAAGCAGATTCCTTTCTTCCCCTCATGTGAAATGCCTAATCCCAATAAGCCAGCCAACAATGGCCGCCTGGCCTCCCAAGACATTCCTTCCCCCTCGGCACCCCTGTGCCTAGTGACAGGACTCACGTCCGGAGATGTCAGCCTGGCACAGGGCTGAGTGCAGGTCCTGGCCAAGCACCAGGTCCCAATACTGTCAATGATTTCCCTCCCCTCCCCCACGAGCCAGCCTCAGGCCATCCTGTCCACCAATGGCCAGAGCAGCCAGGGATCAGGGCCGTCTTGAGGGGCAGGTAAGGTGACATGAGGTGAGGTGACATGGTCGCCTCGTCAGACAGGCCAGCAGGGCACAAACATCATCATCCTGACCATGTCCTGCCAACCCCGTCCCCTGAGAGGCCACAGGCGCTGCGTCAGGGCCGGGCTTCTGCTACCATGGCCACACAGCAGGCCACACAGCAGACCCAGAGGGGCTGGCAAGAGTGGGAGCTCCAACAGTGGATACAGGGTGTCACCGTCACTATGATCTGACTCCTGCAGAGTGAGACACCCCCCCCCCCGCCCTGCATAACTTCTCTCACCACCAACACAGGAGGTGGCATTAGCTAAGCACCTGCTGAGCCCCAGGTTCTGTGCTAGGCTCCTTTCAGACATTACCAGAAGTGATCCTCATGGAAACCCTCATCATCCTCCTATTAACCCTATTCCACAACTTGCCTCCGTCACGGTCTTATGAACAGGAGAACCCGAACACGCCATCTACAGCTTGCTTGGTCTGGCTCTCACCTCTGCTTGAAAAGAAGAAAGTTTGAAAGATAGCCCACTGGGAACGCCTTTCCACCCAGATTCTACCCAAAGTCAGGATCCAGGTCCAACCTCAGCCAGCACCTCCCCAGTGAGCAGCTACTCTGTGCTAGCCATGTGTGAGGCACCGTGTGGGAGGCAGAAGAAGGTGCAGCAGCCAGCCCTGCCCTGCCCTGCCCAGCCTGGTGGGCAGATCTGTGTCCGGCACCCAGAGAGACAAGCCTGGAAGGCACCAGAGTGGCCCCTCCTGCTCCATCAACCTTGCAAGCAGCCTCCTCTTCTCTAGTCCATCCATTCACAATCTGGTAACTCTGCCAATCATGCCATCCTCCTACTCAAATACCTTCAGTGGTTCTCATCTTTCCCACATCCACCAGCTTGTGAGGCCCCACCGTGTGCTAGAGGGAAGAGACCAAAGCTGACATCTTAGTTGAGTAAGCAATTCTCGTTCCCCCTCCTAAGGTGAGACCTTCAGCATCTAAGAGCACGAGTGCCGCAGACTTCAAGGCTCACATCCACCACTCAATGCATGGACTGTCAATCATTTCTACAACTACCACTGCCAGGACTGCTCCCTTGGACCCCGGAGACTGGCCCCAGAGTGACCCCTGGGCAAAGAGAGCATGTAGTGCCGCAGGAGAAGGTCTCCTTGGCGGCTACCTTGCCTTGCATCTCAAGGGATGTGGGTGTGAAACAGGCAAGAGGAAGATCCCAGGCCGGGGGAACAGATGGAACAGGGTGAGCCCCAGGGTAAGTGTGAGGAGGGTGGGCTGGCAGATGTGCAGAGACACGGAGACAAGAGCAACAAGGCAGGGGCCAGCCACAGAGGAGGAGTCTGCACTCTACCCATGAAGCTTCTAGGTGTGCCCAGGACACCATTAGGTGATGGAGTTAGCTAAGGAGCCACAGTGGTCAAGAGGGTGGGAAGAGAATGGAGTTAGGGAGGACAGTGTGAGGAGGGCTGAGGGATGCTCTTGCACCGAGCCAGGGGGTGTGGAAGGGAAGAAGGGAGTGCATCAGGAACAAGCCTCAGTGAGAGCTCACAAGGGTGGGGGAGCTGGGGAGCAGGGCTCTGCCTCCTACAGACACATGTGAGGCTCCCCCACCACATAGGTATGGCCACAGAGCAAGCTCCAGGCAGTGAGGACACACTGGCTTGGAGCCTGGCAGCGAGGAGCAGGGTGTCACCTAGCACCTACCCTAGCCTTCGAAGTCCCAAGGGTGAGACATCTCTCACAGACACAAGGGCATCTATCTCTGTGCTTCCCGGAGGTACTGCCGACCAGGCCCGGCAGGGAGAAAGCAGCACCCTATCCTTCCCTCGGTCTAAAGGGCTGCTCCATTTTTCCAGGGAGACACAGCCATGCCCTCCCCAGCCCCACAGACAGGCATCCCCCTCCTCACCCAGCCCTTGATGGAATGACCCCACCAACCCTGTCCCAGCTCTCCTCTCCCCCTTCCCAGCTGGTGTCTGTAAAGGAATGAGCACTGGGTAGAGGCTTCTAGAGGGAGTAAACCAGCATGCGGGGGGAAGGCCACACCATCACTCACATAGCACTCTGCTTCAACCTGCCTCGGGAGCCACACCTGGCTGTTAATATATGGACAAGGGCTCAACCACAACCAACCAAGCCAACACAAAACTGCAGGAAGGTATGAATTCTCACCAGTCACATTGTCAAAGATCAGCATGTTCGATAATGCTCTGAATGGGTGGAGCTATGGCCAAGCACACCGCTTCCACCCTACTGCTCAGAGAGGAAACTGGTAGAGCCTCCTTGCAGGGCAATATGGTAGCATCGACAAAACTCAAAAACGCATATAAGCCTCAACCAGCATTTCCATTGGCAGGAATTGTTCTACAGGTGTGCATGTTCACTAGAACACCCACTGCGGTGGCATGGCTCACTACAGCCAAGAAAGAAAGCAAATGCAAAGCCCATTAGTGGGGCATAAGTCAAAAAATAAAAAATGTGTGGTCCTGCTTTATAATGTAATAATAGGCAGCCGTTAAAAACGAGGGAACTCTGGGACGCCTGGGTGGCTTAGTCGGTTAAGCGTCCGACTTTTGCTTAGGTCATGATCTCGCGGTTCGTGGGTTCGAGCCCCGCATCGGGCTCTGTGCTGACTGCCAGCTCAGAGCCTGGAGCCTGTTTCGAGTCTGTGTCTCCCTCTCTCTCTGACCCTCCCCTGTTCACGCTGTCTCTCTCTATCCTAGAAATAAAATAAAAATATTTAAAAAAAAAAAAAAAACGAGGGAACTCTGCATGAGCAGGTACAGAATGAAGGCCAAAACAGGCCATGCATGAAAAGGAAAAAAGGCAATGGAGCAGCTTAGCATGTAGAGAAAGCAGCTGTTCATGGAAAAGACAAAGTGATCACAGCTATGCACATCCCTGGCTGCTGGACTGAGCACATCTCTGGGAGGGCACAAGGTGGGCCCGGGAAATGGTACTAGCCCCTGGGAGGAAAGTGTGGCTCCAAGCAGGCAGAGGGATGCTGCTGTCACCTCAAGTACCAACTACCCAACCAGAGTGTCACCATGTGGCCACACTACCTTAAGGTAATCAACAAAGGGGCGCCTAGGTGGCTTGGTGGGTTAAGCATCAGACTCTTGGTTTCGACTCAGGTCATGATCTTGCTGGTCTTTAAGTCTGACCCCACATGAGGCTCAGCGCTGCTGGTGCAGAGCCTGCTTGACTTTCTATCTCTATCTCTCTCTCCCTCTCTACCTCTACCTCTCTCTCTTCTCTTCCCTCTGCTCCTCTCCTTCTCTCTTTCTCTCTCAAAATACTTAAACTTTAAAAAAAAAAAAGTAATCAACGAAGAACTCTCCCATGGGAAATGCTTCTGTTAGGCTCTTCCTGCCCCTACCTCAAGAAGTCAGTAACCAATGTAAACATGGGCTCTTTTCCCTGAATAAAAAATGCCCAACACTCTGCCTGGCACATGGCGTGCTTGGCAAGGAGCTGGCTGGGAAGGCGCCAGCACTTTAAGCTCCAGGGTCTCCATTTATCCCCAACAAGCTGGCAGAGGCCAGAGCTCGCTCATACACCCCGGGCACATAGGGGAAGGCTGCTGGGCCAGGCCACCAGCCCCCAGCTACACTACTCTGCAGTGAGCACCCTGACATCCCCAAAGCATACCCATGACAGTCAGTGCCCCATGTCCTGCAAAGACCACCAGGGTAGGCAGGGTGCCCACACAGTGCCTGCCGAGAGCTGCCTATGGTCCTGGGAATGGCTTCTGTTGACTAATTTCTGTACATAATTCCACCCAGGGTGAGTCAACAGCGTGGCAGACAGGACTCCCAAAGGCTGGCCCCAAAGCTGTTGAGAGGGGTGGGAGGGCAGAGCACTGGGTGCCCCAGCCACGGAGAGAACCCTCCTGCCCCCCTCCCCTGCCGGCCTCCTGCAGATCAGGCCACTTCCATAGGCAGTGGCTTCTGCAGGGATAACCCCCAGGCCCTGGCACAGCACAAAAACCTAGGACGGGGCAGTGCTCCCTGATCGTCAGCGGCCCCTCAGACTGGCCCCTCACTCTGTCTTAGGCCACTGCTCCATCACGTGGGCTGGGCTGGGCCAGGCCAGCCCACTCTACCGGATTCCACCTAACCACCCTTCAGAAGCAAACGCCAATTGTGAAATGCCATCATTTATCAAGTTCTGCACCCCCCAGAAGTCACCGTGACCTGGCAGTAGGCCCAGGGCTGACCCTTCCAGTCCCCACTGGGTACCTGCCTGAACAGACAGGCTCTTCCAGGCACCCAGATGCTGCCCTGCCACTCACTGCCTAGGTCACGTGGGGCCAACTCTTCTGTTTCTGGTGCCTCAAGCTCCTTGCCTGTCAAATGGGCTCAAGACACTCCCCCCTTAGAGGTGTCGTGAAGGGACTCATAAACCCAGTGCGCTTAACACATGCTGAGAGCTCAGTCACTGGCGTCTGCCGTCAGAATTTCTAGAAATCTGTCCCATCCCCATCCCTGCGGCACACAAGCCTGGGCAGGGAGGGGCAAAAGAAGGTCCAGGGAGAGCAGGGCTCCTCCCGCCCGACCTTGGCAGATCATGACCAGTAGCAGCACCTCCGTCCGCACCTTTGTTTGCCTTCCCAGCTCCTCTCCCCTGCACCGGCCTTCCCGGCCCGAGCCAAGCCCCTGCTCCCGGAGCAGCAGCAAATCCTTGTCAGCAAACAGCACATTAATTGCTTCTTGGCCCCGTTTCAAATGATATCACAGAACTGGGCTGCTTAGTTTGAGCAAATGGAAAGGAGGAAGGAGGGGTACCTGGCAACTCGCACAAGAGCCCAGGATGATGGGTAGCTCCAATTACTAATTAATTGACTGCTCACATGGAACAAATCTGAAACCCCAACAGGTTGGGCAGGCGATCCCCAGGCTTCCCGCCAGCCCCTTTCATCAGAGGAGAGCGGAGCTCTGGTGTTGTCCACTTTCAGGAGGGAAACCCCAGAGCCCTGCCGCACACTGGCCAGAGGAGCAGACAGAGCTATGAACAGGACCCTGTTCACTCGGTCACTGGCTCTGCCACCTGTGGAGGTCCCAGTACACACAGTGAGACTGTAAGCTCCAGGAGAGGGGATCTCGACTGCAGTGCTCACGGCTGCACCGCAGCCCTAGCATCCAGCTAGAACAAAAGCTGCTCAATAATTGTCTATCAAGTCAATAAAGAATGAATGAAATGCTCAATAGCAAGTATGAGGCCAGGTTTTTAGGAAATGATACTGAACAAACTCAACACAGGTCCCAGTCCTTATGGGGCTCACAGTCTAATACCAGGAATGCAATTAACTGAATAAGCAGATGATTGAAAACTAAATTGCAAACACAGCAAGGGCCATGAGGATGCCTACCAAGGCAAGACAAAGGTCAGAGTGGAACACATCCCCAACTAGGAAGCCAAGGACCCAGATGCTGAGTGAGGAGGAGGTTGCCTCCTTCCCAGTATGCCAGCCCAGGGTGGCTTCTCCCACCCCCACACTCACTGGCCTCTGCCAGCACAGACACCGGCACCCCCCTCCACCACAGCAGTGTCACCAGCCACCAGGTGGGGCAGGGTGTGGGCTGGAGAAGATTTCCTACAAAGACTCGGTGCCAGGTCTCTGCTCTGCAGTGGGAGAGGCAACAGGCATGAAAGGGCTCACAGGGTCCTTCGATGCCCAGAACAAACAAAACCCCAAACTCCCCAGGCACTTTTGTTTGTCTTGATGACTTTCAAAGACTATCAAACCACCAGTGCCAGCTGTCTCTGGGCTTCCCACTGCCCCCGTCATGATGTGGCACGATCCAGGTCATCTTGCACTCCTAGAAATGGGAAAGTACAAGTTTCTGAAAAAACTCGGGAATGGTGAGGCACAGGCCTGGGCTTGAATCTCATCTCTGCTCCGTCCCAGCTGTGAGATCTGGGATAAACTGTAGCCCTTTTCTAAAAGATGGAGTAAAACTGTCTGCCGAGGAGCAGGCGCCAGGCCCTGGACGCTGGCCATGGAGGACTTTCTTCCATCGGCTTCCTTCTCTGATTACTAGGAGGGTAGAATATGGGAAGCCAATTTCCTGAGCCCCAATTTCTGTTTCTCTCTCCCCATCTTTCCACCTGTCCCACGTTGTAGCAGCCCAGATGTGTGTACAACCAGCTGCTACCTGCATCTTCCCTGAACCAGGAGTCCTGCATACTGGGTCCGGAGTCCTTTCCCACCCATAACTGCGTGTTATTTGGAAAGTGGCACATCATTCTGAAAAACTGCCTGTATCAGTATTAATCCAGGATGGCACTAGAATATCTGCAAGACAGGGACGTTAAGGTGGCCACCTGCTTAGAAAGCAGTCTAGCGACCTGCCCAGAAACAGACTGTGTGTGCGTGGATGGATGAGGTGTTTATTTCAAGTATCTTTCGGGGGTGGTGATGGAGACCAGGACAGGGGTATCTGTGGCGCCAACACTCTTTTCAACAGCTGCTGCCACCACCACTGCCACAGACTGTACGGAGTACTGTGCCAAGAGGTTTGACACACTTAGTGCGAGACACTAAGTAACTTGTCCGAGATCTTGCAGCTGGCTCAAAATAAGAGGCAAGACCCGAACCCAGGTCTGTCACATGGCAAATCCACTGCTGTGGTTAAAGAGATCTGCTGCCCCCCTGCCTTGCTCCCCAGCTGCCCCAGGCTCTGCTCTCCTTCCACTCGGAGGACACCCGTCCCACCCATTCGACCACCCAGGCCGCCAGTCTGCAGCTGGAGGGCTTCAAACTTCAAACTTCCCGCAAATGGATTTCGGAGCAGGAGTTTTGTTTTTTCTTCCCCCCTTGCTGAAAAGACAGTTCCTCTTGGTTACCGCTGTCTAGCACTTTTGAAAACATAAGGGGGGGGGGGGGTCAGTCCAATGCAGGAGGCCACTGGGTACTCCTTCAGGTCTGGGCTCCCGGCTTGGGCTCCTCCCCCCAAGTAAGAGAAGTGTGGGGGCTGCTCCAACCTCTCCCCCCACCGAGGAGTGTGCTCCCTTCTCTAACACACCTGACAGAACTGCATCCACACACATGCTGGCCCAGCCCCTGGGACAGCTCCGTACAATGAGGCCCGCACCTGCAGGAATGTCTGTAAATCCTGGAGCTCTGCGCAGGGCTGCCGGATTGCAGGGAACGGGAGCAGATCCCAGGATAAAAGCCGAAGCCATCCTGTTGACAGTTCATTCCTGTTTCTCCCCCAAATCTATCCACAACAGAACTGCTAAGCTCATGTTTCCTCTCCTGTTGCAAACAATTGTAAAAATGATTGGTATCTGCCCTCCGTGTGGAGCCCATCCGCTTCATCCCCAGGCTAAATCTTTCTGGAAAGGCTGTGTGTGTGAAAACCCTGCATTCCCCAGACACGCGGATAATGGTTCATCTTAGAGACCCTAATCATGGAGCTCAGAGAAATGCAAAGGCTGGCCCACGTCACTGCTGACTTTCTGGAGGTGGAAGCCTATTCCACACTCTGGGCTGGGCACCTGCGGGCAGGAAGGCTCAGGATTGCAACTGGAGCCTGGGCCTACATACAGGGCATCGTTCTGGGGCTTGACCTCCCATAATGGGCCATCCAGCCTCCGGCCATGCGTCTCTCCTTTGTCCATGGCTCTAAAAATCTTTTTGCAAAGGAGAAATTACAGTTGGGGGGATTGTGGAAGGGGGTATAAGGAAGACAGCTCAGACAGGGCCCGGATGCCTGGTTCCAATCCTAGCTTTGACACGGACTAGCTGTACCATCAGGGAAAAGCCTTTGCCTTTCTGGCTTCAGTTCTCTCGTCTGGGCATATGGAACACAAGACATCTAGGGCCCCACACAGCTGACGTCCCATGAGTGAGGCAGGCAGATGGAGAGATGTTTAAGACAGAAAGCACCTAAGAGTCCAGCACCAACAGCCAGTCCCCAGCTAAGCCAGGGAGCCAGCATCTGCAGGGCAATTTGGCCCTAACTGGATATGTAAACACAGTACTGAGGGGGCTGGTGCTGATAACTGAAAACGAAAACATCTTCTGACCTTGAAGGGGCCCCGATTTGGTACATAGATTTTTTTAATATAAGTTGTTATCTTTGATGAAAATACCATGTATTTCCATCATATCCATCTCCCCTGCTTCCAGCAAGGGACTTAATTTTATTGGAGGACCCATCCTTCCCACACTCTCATTCCATATGGAGTGGAGCACACGTCCTACATCTAGGCCGAGGCCTTCCCCTGGTGAAGTAACTGGCTCAGG
The DNA here is from genome assembly GCA_017311185.1 of Proteles cristata cristata. Classification (NCBI taxonomy): domain Eukaryota; kingdom Metazoa; phylum Chordata; class Mammalia; order Carnivora; family Hyaenidae; genus Proteles; species Proteles cristata. The sequence goes on from JAESUZ010002509.1 coordinate 730,312, forward strand.
AGATGACACATGACCAAAGCTGTCCAATCACAGTGAGCCTCAGCATCTCCAGTAGAAATGTTGGGACAAAGAATCTCCGACTATCCCACGGGACCAAATAAGGGAGGATGTGAGGAAAGACCTGATGCGTCGTCTTTTAAACCACATGAGCTTGACAATAGAACTTTGCTTAAAGGAATCAAGGAATGGGGAAAAAAAGAGCCTTGTCGTACAGACAGTTTGGGCATGGGATCAAGCCAAACCTGATCTACCCAAAGATTACTCAGAGATATTAAGGAAATATCCCATGTGATCCCTCACATTCCTAACCTTTCTCTGACAAAGTCGTTTGCCGATTGGGAGATCAGAAGAGATGCCCAGGCACATCCAGCCAATTCCCAGGGCTGGAAACAGATTGACTCAATCATCTGTTGATGCAACAAATATTTACTGAATGTCAACTCTTTGCCATCAGTGGTGGTCAAGGCACAGTCCCTGCCCTGAAGAGCTCTCAGAACGGGGGAGACACCACCTCATGGACTAGCAGTTTTGCTACAGTGTGATGACAACCCAGTGGGAGTACATATGGTGGCCGTGGACACGCAACCTCTAACCCAGTGAAAAATCAAGGAAGACTTGCCAGAGGGTGGGTCAAGGCAGACACTCACCTGCTTAGATTTAGAACCACAAGCCTTTCACCAATAAAAGTCCACAGTCCTCAATGCAACCCTATGTCAGAGGAAGGGGCAATGGCCAATAGATGGACAACAGCCTGTTCAGGCTCACACAAAAGGTCTGGGGCTAAACAGGGAGAAGAATCAGATCTTACAAATCCCACATATCACATCCATCACATTCTTTCTAACTTGATGATGATACGGGTTTCAGAGTTGGCTTTAAAAGGACAAAGATCAGCTATCTGCCCCCAAATAATGTCTGAGACTTCTCAGGAAGGTGCCACGAGAGTCAGAGGCAGGCCACGCATCTGCTGGCCAGGGAGAGGGTCCTGGGTGCGTTGCCACCAGAGTAGCCCTTCTGGTTGTATCACAGACCCAGGCCAGGCTCCAGATAGGGCTTCCTCATCACTGAGGGTCCTGCCAAAGGAGGGAAAATTTCCTAGAGTCACAAGCACTTCACACAAAATCTTCAGTGGAGCCCTGATCAGCCAACTACATTCAATATGGTCCAGGATGATGGCAAAGATTTGTGGCCGCTGACTGGAGAGGAAGGGCTAAACCCCAGAATGATCCCAACACAATCCCTGCTCTGAGAGCAATATATCCAGGATAAGGATGCAAGTATACCTCCCCCTTGCCTTTGTTTTAATGTGACAGGACCAAGACCAAGAGAATATAAAAGCTATTAAAAGAGGTTAAGAGTATGGACCTCACAATCAGAAAGAGTGAAAGACGAGAAGGAGGTGGTCTATATATATAGTGGAATATTACTCGGCCGTAAAAAAGAATGAGGTATCACCATTTCCAACAACATGGATCTATCTGGAGAGTATAATGCTAGGAGAAATAAGTCAAATACCATAGGATTTCACTCATGTGTGGAATTTAAGAAACAAAACAAGTAAACCAAGAAAAAAAGAGACAAAGAAAACACTGACTCTTAAATATAGTGACCTGGTCATTGCCAGACCGGAGGGGGCAGGGAGGATGGGTGAATCAGATGCAGGGGATTAAGAGAACACATCAAGATGAGCACTGAATAATGTATAGAATTATTGGATATTATACACCAGAAACTAATATAACCCTGTACACTAATTATACTTGAATTTTTTAAAGTCCCAAGTTGGAGTACATTTACTATCCTGTGTATCATGTTTCTTCGAATAATATTAACTAGTAATAACAACAATCAGTGAAGATTTCTTCTTTATATTTTAATTCTGGAGTAATCAGTTAGGATTTCTAAAACTCACTTTCCTCATCTATAAAAATGGAGCTAACACCTGCCTCCCGGGGCTCATAGGCAGCCCATGTGAGTAAAGCACAGAGGGATGCATAGTAAATGTTGACCTAACAGTGGTAGTAATCTAACTGACAATACTATCCTTCATTACTATGATTGCTCCCACATACAGATGGGCCACCCTCTGTCCCCTGAATATATGCCCAGCTATAAAATAAAATTAGAAACACATTAAGTCAAAAAGAGAGACAAAGAACCTAGAGACTAGAATACCACCTCTCCAAGCAAAGTATGAAAGCAAAAAAGGTAATTTCACAAAAGCAGCCCATGGTCCCCATAGACCTCCAGAGCCCATGACTGGACAGCTATGGCCTCACCCCTGCTCTGTTTTCCGACACAATCAAATGCAGACCTCCTCCATCAGAGTTATCAAGGCCATGGGGTGCCTGAGTGGCTCAGTCGATTAGGTGACCAACTTCAGCTCAGGTCACAATCTAGTGGTTCAAGAGTTGGAACCCCTAACAGGCTCTGTGCTCAGCTCAGAGCCTAGAGCCTGCTTCGGATTCTGTGTCTCCCTCTCTCTCTCTCTCTTCTGCCTGTGCCTACACTCTGTCTCTCTTTCTCTCAAAACTAAAGATTAAAAAAGATTTTTTTAAAGAGGTATCAAGACCAGATGTCAGAACCCTAACTTTCTCTACCTAGGAGGGAGCTCCAGGCCACTCAAAAGGGGCCTCTTAACACTCCCCTCCACGGTCACCTCCAGGGCTCCCAACCCCACACCTCAGGCCCAGTGTCAGAAGACCTGTCAGGTTTCCCCACATAAGACCTGGGGAAGCCTCTTCTTTCCGCTTTCTCAAAAGCAGGCCCAGCTGGCCATGGTGCCAGCCTCGTGAAGGTTCCTCCTGAAGGTTCCTCCTGAAGGCTTTCATAGCCCGGGTGACTCTAGTGACTGGAGGGAGGCAGGCAGCAAACTCAGCTGTGGAGCCCAGGGCATGGTGGGAAGGCAGCCTCTGTGAACATCAACTTCAATTCACAGATCACACGCCACCATGTCCTGGGAAGGCAAGTCATAGCCTTCGTGGCCGAGGAGGGCTAAGCAGGCTCAAACACCCACCTGGCCTGGTCTCCTCTCACACTGTCCCCAGAATAGGTGGTTTGAGACTCCGGGCAGCCTGAAATCCCAACACTACCCTTCTCTTTGCCCGTCCTCACATAGCTCCCCGCAGCCACGTGACCATCTCAGGCAGCAACCCCACCTGCCCTGCCCCTCATTGGAAGGAACCTGTTTCTCAGAACAGATCGCTGCTCAGTCGGCTCCGCATCTTCTCCACCCTGGGCCTGCCTAGCACCCAAGACAACCATAGAGGGCCCCACCCCTCAGAAGCTCACGGGCAAGTTGGAGCAGCACCAATGATGCCAATACCCTAACAACAGCTGCAACTGAGTGCTTCCCATATGCCAGTCACTTCTCCAGGTGGCTCTTACGGTTTCAAGCTCACCAGTCTGCCAGGCAAGCAGTACGTTCCCCACGATACAGATAAATCAGCTGAGGAGCTGGACAGCGATGGCATCTTCCCAAGGACACACGGAGACCGGCTGCAGGGCAGAAATACGAATTCAGGACGGTCTGTGCAGAAAGGACAATGCCTTCCAGGTCGGCTGTGTGCAAACCTCTTTCACTATTACCGGCTATTTTTCTTTCACAAGACTATTCAACAGCAGTAAAAACCGACACCAACAGAGCATTTATTATATGCCAAGCACTTTCTATTTTTTTTTTTAACATTTTTAACATTTTTTTTAATGTTTTATTTATTTCTAGGAGAGAGAGACAGCGTGAGCAGGGGAGGGTCAGAGAGAGAGGGAGTCACAGACTCTGAAACAGGCTCCAGGCTCTGAGCTGGCTGTTAGCACACAGCCCGACGCGGGGCTCGAACCCATGAACCGCGAGATCATGACCTAAGCGAAAGTCGGACGCTTAACCAACTAAGCCACCCAGGCGCCCCTGCCAAGCACTTTCTAAATGCTTCACATGGACTAACTCACTTAATTCTCACAACCACCTAGAGGGAGGGTATCACTCCAGGAAAGCCTGCCTTGGGGCTCAGAGGACCCGGCTAGGAGACAAAGTGTCCAGAGCCACGGTGGGAGCCTCATCACTCTGGCACTAGGCAGACACCACCAGCCCGATGCTCAGGGACCCAGTGCCGCCTAGAGCAGGGAAAGCAAGGAGGAGGCAGAGGCGAGAGGGGCTTAGATGAGCAGCTCAGAAAGCAGGCCCTCAAAGCACTTCAACTCCATGCCCAGTGTCTTTGGCCCCATGAGGGCCTTGCAGGGGGTTAGCTGAGTCCACAAAGAGCACAGAGGGACAGAGGCTAGGGAGCCACCCTGCAGCTCCTGCAGGGACCACACGCCCCCCCCAGCTGTTTCCATGGCAACAAGAGAGGGTTCTCAAGGTAGACAAACTGTTTTTCTTTATCTAAAAGCTCCCCTCAAACGAGGCACCACTGCCCGTCCTCTAGCCAAGTATTTGTCAAGCCTGAAAGACCAGTCACATCGCCCAAGGAGACCTCACTGCCCCCAGAGCTGAGACACAGTGTCACCTCACACTGCCAGAGGCTCCACCTATGTCCTTCCCAGGCACCAACATGGCAACATCAGTGGGTTGACTTCAAGCAAAGGAGAAATTAGACGGTTTGGCAAACGTCCCTGCTTTCCTACTCCCTCTACTATGTTCTGCCTCAGACACTGTACTAGGTGGTCCCTCGGGTCATTCCCTAGTGTAGCAGGCAGCTAGCAGACACATGGCTAGGGTGCCACCAGGCATCACCTGACCCCATCGAGAAGGGGCAGAATATGCTGATGGTGGAAGGAAAAGGACTTTCAGAGGCCAATGATCTTTTGTACCAAGATTGACCATTTTCACCACCCCTGGACACACCGATGGCCTTGGGTGTTGCTTGATCCTTCACCTTCAACCACTGCTTTCCCTCAATATGCTTGGTGAAAGCCTATTATTCACCTGCTGTTCACGCAGCCATTCTGGCAAGGACTCAATTTTTCCCCAAAACTATTCCCACAGTCCCCGAACCCAAGCTGAAAGCTCCCCAATGACCTACAGAGCAGAGGAATCCATCCATTTTGGCCAAATGGCCCCAAACCATACACATGAAGATCCAGAAACTTCCTTGACAATGCCCTCAATCAGAAAACCCTCTCACAGCTGGCATCTCATGGCAACATCACCACGGCTGCCGCCATCCCCCTTGCTCCCCATCACACACCTCTGCAGCCAGCTTCCCTCCTCCCTTGCCCCAGCCTGAGCCTAGAGAGACATTCCCTCTTCTTCACTCGGCTCTCGCAGCACACATATACCCAGCATGGCCCAGCTTCCAACCACCCACTTCTCACACAGGACCTAGCCATACTGCTGTCTGCTTTTCAGCTACAAATAGATAATAATGGTAGAGGCAGGGGTTCAATACAAGAGCATGACGCCTTTGAAACCCTTGACACATTCGAGAGCACAATCAGGAAGCTGGGGAGGAATGTGCTATGGTATCTACTTCCTGGTAAGCAGCCTCTGGAAACAGCCAGGAGCAAAGATACGGTGTGATCTCAATTCCATCACAGAAATCTCACTGAAGCTCCCCCTCCCACCTTGGAATGAGACTGGCCAGAGCTGGCCCCATGCTTTCCTCAGACGGCAAGCCAGACCTCAGCCACAGCAAAGCTCTCAGGCCCAGACTCTGCAAGAAAGAGAAGCAGTCTGGGGGTGCCTGGGTAGCTCAGTCGGGTAAAGCATCAGACTTCAGCTCAGGGCATGATCTCATGGCTCAGAAGTTTGAGCCCCACCACATGGGGCTCTCTGCTGTCAGCACAGAGCCCACTTCAGATCCTCTGCTCCCCTCTCTCTCTGTCGCTCCCCTGCTTGCACGCTCTCTCTCTCTCACTCACTCAAAAACAAATATTCTTTAAAAAGAAAAGAAGCCTGCTCAGCCTGGGTTTGGACAGTCAACAGCCCCATCCTGCGCTGCTCTCTCCTCTTAGCACCCAACACCATCCTGCACAGCCCTGGGCACAGACGGGGAACGGTCTTCAGCAAAACACCAAGTCCCCAGGAAACCAGGCTGCAGCAGACATAGTGTCAAGAAGCAGGCGCTGGTGTGAACCTCCCAGTGAAAGGCCCGTGCCCGGGAGACTGCCCCGGGTCAGAAGGCAGCTCTACCACTCTAGTTGTTTGACCCCAACAAAGTGGTATTACCTGTGTAAAATAGAAGTAGCAATGTTCACCTCACACACCTGTTGTGAGAGTCAGAAGAACTAATTCCCATGAGGTACCTAGAACCTTGTCTGACCTATTTATAAACACTCTGTTAGCTTTATGACTTTTTTTTTTATTTTAGAGAGAAAGTACGTACAACTGAAATCAAGGGTCAGACGCTCAACCAACTGAGCCACCCAGGCACCCCAGCTTTATCATCTTTTAAGTTTCAATTTAATTATTACTACTTCTCGTCTCCAGAGCGGAGCCTGTCAAACAAACGGCCTCTGTGTCTCCCATGTAAAATCCTAACTTCCCTCCTTCTCACATGCTACCCTAGGATGCACGACGTCCCTAACCACACCTCCCTCTTTGTCCACTATCCCCTTCCAGCACATGGCACGGCTCTGAGCACACAGCCTTGCTGGGTGGTGTCTGCAGAAGCGGTCCAGAGAGATTCGAGGTGCCCCCCACACCCATGAAATTCTGGGTGTCCTTGCTCAGTGTGGCATCAGGGTTTATACGGTCCTCAGGAAGCCCATAAAGGCACAAATGCAACTTTGGAAAACAGGAAATGATGATGAACAGAGCCATGGGGACAAATCCGAAGGGTCCTTGGTTCCCTTGGAGAAGTCACGTGGCTGTCTCCTTGCAAGAAAACCCCACTCAGCACTGGAACTCAGCCCAGGAGCCACCGCGCAGCGATACAGAGCCCCTCCGCTTCCACACACCTATGCCCTGACGAATCATCTCAGCGGCGTGGGGCCGGGCACTACGCAGTCGCCACCTTCAGAGCTGCTTCCCCTGTCAGACACACAGGCTGGAGAATTCCAGAAGGAAGTGCAAGTGCCCGCAGGCCCACACCCTGCATTAGTAATAGAAACGGCGCCCGCCAGTGTCGAGGCCCCACGTCTGTACAGACAGGCACCGAGTGTTTACAGAGGCCTACAAGCCCTTCTTACGTGATCCAAGATACCAGAAGCAGCCATGATTCCCATTGCTCAAGAATTCCTAGAACAAGGCCACAGGGGCCCACACCTCTCTCTTCCGTGCAGGGAAAGCTACAGGGCAGGTCAGCCTTCGGCTTCAGGGGTACTCTTACAAAGCAGCCAAGGCAACCGCCCTGAACAAGGGGCCTCTCTCCCCTTCCCACGTGCCTTTATAAGGGCTCCTAGCACTCACGAGCATCTGCGTGAAGCAAACATGCAGAGACATAAAGCAGCAACAGTGAACTTCCCAGCCCCACACCAGCTTCTGGATAGGCTGGAGCCCAGTAATGTCCGAAGCACGAAATCGTGGGCCCAGCTTCTGAGAGGCACCCTTGCTGGAGAGTAAGAACTTGACCTCAGCCCTGAACTCTCAGACCACATGACAGCTCCCAAGAGGTGCCAGTTAAACATGTTAAACTGAGAAACTGCGACTCATAGAACCCAAGGCTTTGCCTTTTTTATTCAAAAATGTTTACTTCTTGTTTCCCTATTCAATATAAGCAACTTCCCCCTTGTATATATTTGCACCACATCCACACAATGTGTTCCCCATCAACATTTGAATTATGGGCACGGGCCTTGAAATGTTAGTTCTGTGCTAAGATAAATATTGGAATAATATTCACTCTGCTTTTTTGAAGTAGTCGACAACACAAGTTGTGACTGAAGACGAAGGCACCATTTGCTTTGTGAAGTAACAGAAGGGTCACGAGCAATCCTCTCGGGGGAGAGGAATCACCATGGCCTCTGCAACTCTTGTATCTGCTGACAGAGAACCAGCACGGCTTCCTTGAGGGCGTTAGGCAAGGACCCTGAGCCTCTGAGCCTGGCCCGGTGAGGATGGCAGGGTTCACGGTGTGCCTAACACCTGCCACCACCCGCCCCAGCAAGGTAAGGCTAAGGGGCCCAGACGCATGGCCAAACCCAGCCTGCGTTTCCTGACGACTTTACCTGGAGCTCCAGAGAAGAGAGACAGAGAAACACAAGGAGGGAGGTAATGGAGGACTTACAGACAGCCCCCTCCCAGTGCCTCTGTGGTCCACACTGGCCTGACAGTGCGGTGAAGCAGCAGTCCTCTGCCTCCCACAAGTGGTTTGCCGGGTGGCCTGCCTCTGTGGACTACAGGGACATCTCAGAAACACGGCACCCGCTGCTCGCTGTGCAAGATGTACCACGAAAGCCATACCTGGGGAAGCCTCGGGGCTCAAATCCAGGCCCCACACAGGCAGCAGCCCACCGCAGGTTCCAGCAGTTCTGACCATTCTGGTCATTTCTAGCTCAAAGGGTTGCCTGATGTGAGGCAGGAAGCGTCTCCCCCTGCAGGTGATAGCACTCGGGCTGTGAGGATTCAGACAGCACTTTGCTGAGTCCTCTCACCTGGGTTCTTTCTCTCGCCGGCATCAGGAGCCAATCCTGGGAGGCACTCAGGGCAGGGCCTGCGATCACCATCTCACAGATGGGAACACTGAGGCTGAGAGAGCCTTACCTAAGATCCAGGGGCTGGTGAGGAAGATCTCACAGCCCTCTCCCCGGTCTGTGCATTGTATCTGCCTGAGGGATCTGTGTCTATGAATCGCATCTCTGGGACCTCACCTCCGTGCTCTGGGACATCCGAAATCCCAGGGCCAGGGTCTGTCATGCCAGCCCATCTTATAGTCTCTCAGCACCCCAGTTCCCGGAGTTGTAAAATAAGGGCACTGCCCTAACTGGCACTGTGACTTTTACTGTCACCAGAAGATTCATACTTCATGATCCCTTGCAAACCTAGCTTTCTCTCTTACTGTGACCATCCTTTGAAATTAGAGAGCTAGGCCCAGCTGAGGGCTATGGATCTCCTACAGGGAGCACCTGCTACCCTGGCCCCTTCTTCTAGAAGCACCCTGAGTGCTCCTGGCCCGCTGGCCCGCACCCCCAGAAACTCAACCAACGAGGCAGTGCAAAGCAGAGCCAGGCTGTGAATGGCCCGGCGAGCAAGGCTGGCGGCTTCTCCCCACCCCACAGAGCACGCTTGCTCCCCTGTGGGAAAAATGCGACGAGGCTGGGTCTGCCATGAAGAGCATTAGGTTATGATAATTTGAGCTCCATGCAATTATTCCTATTAAATGCATGAGCAGAACACTGGAGCTGGTGGGCTGGATTCTTGTGAAGAAAAATAAGTGGCTTTAGATTTCAAACTGGAAGACAACGTGAACCAAAGGATCCAAATGAATCCAGTAACTTTAGACCCTTTCTTCTTCGGCCGTGCTTTCCTCGCGAGAGAAATGTGCCTCGTTTACCACGATTCCAGGCCCAGCCTGGTCATGTGCTCAGCCTAACCCAGCTAATTAAATTAAGCCATAGCCACCTCTTTCATAACCGGGAGAGAGGGGGCCCATAAATTATGCTGCCCTGAGCTCCCCACAAATTGCCTCTCCCCGAAGAGGGCTTCGCCATTTGAAAAAAAGCATCCAAGGCGGTGCGTGGCGGCGCAGCCCTGGTAATTGGCCCTCCCTTTGGCGCGGCCTCTCCCACTCACCCGGAGTGGAGAAATAATGAGCTGCCAAAGTTTGGGGAGGCTCGGCAAACAGGGTGAGGAAGAGGGCTTGTGCTCCAGAACCCAGGCCAGCCGGCCAGTCTTGCTCCAGCCAGCCCAGAGTCTCAGGGAGGCAGTGGGGGCAGGGCAGTCTGGAACCTTCTCCCGGGTGTGGCTCTGCCGCTCCATCTTGGACATACTTCTCCTAGCACACAAGCCACGCTAGCATGTGGTGACCTGGACAGGGGGCAGTCAGCAGGTCCTGTGGGTACTGCACGTTGCACAGCCCCTGGGGCGCCATGGGTGAACAGCTGTGTCTATGAACTCCAGAGGGGAGGCCCCACCTCTGAAGAGTAAATAAACCAGGCAAGACTTCCTGGAGGAAGAGGAGGAAAGGAATGACTCTTGCAACTCCCACACAGTAACCTAGAGAGGGCCTTCTGTTGGGGCTCCCTCCCTCGGGTCTCCCTGATCCTTCCAACAACAGCCAGAGCAGGAGATGAAGCAAAGAGAGTTGTCCCAGGCATCGTCTCTACCTCTCTGCCCAGCACAAGAGACTCTCTTCCTGCCCAAAGCAAAGGGAAAAAAAAAAACCTCTCCATCATTTTAGCCATGGGAGCGGCCCCCATGATGTGTGGGAAGCCCCCCCCCCTCACCGGTACAAAGCGGGGAGCAAGAGATGTAGAGCAGGGAAAGTAAAAATGCAGGCAGGCCTGGGATGAGGAGTTTGCAGAGCGCTAATCCCCCCGCACCGAGGGACTGATTTTAACAAGGCGGTTGTTTCAGAGGTGCTCCGGCTTGACTCACATGTGCTGTCGGGGCAGGCTCTTGTTCGTAGTTCTGCATGCACAATTTTCTGATTTCAGGATTTCTGATCCAAAAATGTGCTTTGAAAGCAAGCCCCCATTGTGGACCCCTCAATTTAAAGGGTGCTTTCTCTACGTCACTTCTCTGCACAAGGCTGCCACTCACCAAGGCGGGGTGGGGAGCATGACCAGAGGCTAACTCCCAATGCCCATCTGCCTCCTCGCCCAGCCGAGTCGGGGCAAGGGCCCTGGGGGAAGAGGCAGCACGCCTGGACGGAGGGAAAGGCTGGGTAATTGGGCTCTACAGCTAGGAAAGCCCAGCGGGCCCCAGGGAAGCACAGGCAGGTCCCTCCCCACAGCTCTTGCTGGATTTGGACAATAGCTATAATAGCGGGCATTACCGAGCACCAGGCGGCAGGCACCATGCCAGGCGCTTTACACGCACCATTTCATTTCGTGCTCACAGCAGCTCTGAGGAGGGCACCATCACCCCTCTTACAAACAAAGAAACTGAGGCATGGAGGAGCTGAGGAGGGCGCGCAGATCCCACAGCTAACCACTGATGGAGCTGGGTTTCCAGCGTGGTGCTGACTCCCGGTCCCTCACCTCCCCTGCCTCTTGGGCTGTGCTTGCATCTGCTCCACCCTGTGGCGGGGCTCTGGGAAGCAGTGGGTGCAGGGAGATGGGCTGGGCCAGGCGGAACTGGTGAGCCCAGGAGAAGAAACCCAAGCGTGCAGAGTCTCCCTGCTTGTTGGGTAAGCCGGTCCCGGCACGTGACAGGGTGTTGGACGCCCAGGTGTGCTGTAGATAAAGCTGCCACAGTCCCTCACCAGACCCCTCCAGTCAGAGAGCAGTTAGGAGACCTTGCCGGAGCCTGAGGGGCAGCGTCTGGGATCGTGCCAGAAGCGGCTGGGGCCTCGGGAAGCCACTTGTCTCTGCACCACTCGACCATGTCTGCCAGAGTGCAGGAGCAGGAGGCAGCTGGCTGGGCCACTTTCTGAGTCACAGAGGGGCGTGGGTGACGCCGGGAAGCCGAGCTGAAAATTGACCTTCTCCCTGAGGTCACTGCCAACACAGTGCTGGTCACATGGCCAGCATCTGCCAATGGCTTAAGCCACTTCAGAAGGGGAGAGGGCAACGAGATGGGCATGTGATGTCACAGGCATTGGAAAATCCACCAATCCCCTCCTCCAGCAAGAAGGGCCAGGGCACCACGTCCCCAGCAAAGCTGGCACCACGTGACAAAGGCAAACCCCACGCACAGGCACCCATCGCCTGGTCTCAGTCTCTAGCGCACTGGGATGGGGCGGCCACACCTTCCCCAGGGGGCCTCGCTTCTCTCAACTCCCTTGGTAAACACAAGCTTGACTGGCACGCACTTTGAAATCTGAATCTTTGAGATGGGAACCCAGGGTTGTAAGCGATCAGACTTTGTTAATTTTGCCAGGCATCACCCACGGGACCGAGCACGGCTCTCAGGGTGTGGCCCCCATCGGCCAAACCAGCCACATCTGCTTGCATTTCATCACCAACATGGTAAAGTTTGACTTTCAGCTGACCTTGAAATTCACAAACTCCAGCAGGGGAGGGCTGGCCATGGGGGATAGGAGCCAAGTGAAAGCCGCTAAAAGGAAGCAGGAATAAAACAAGCTAGGGCTGCCCTGTGCCCCCCCAAATTAAAACCAAATGAGCATATCAAAGGGCACTTTTCCCTGCTATTTTGGCTCCAACACTCCTCAGCTTTAATCAAGTCTCTGGGAGAGAAAGCCTCAAGTGGCTGTAATTTCCTACCTGCCTTCACCTGCCATACTTGGACCTGAATCTGGGAGTTATTTGGGGCTGATTGTCCCCTAATGCACAAACCCCTGCACAAGGCCTTTTCCCGAAGCTGAGCCTGGCTCTCCAGGCCCCAGCAGAGGATGCCGTGAGTGGGGCAGCAGGATGGCGGGCAGGGGTTCACTTTCCTCTAGGGGGTCTGGAAGGAGAGTCCTTCAATGTAGGCCCAGGCTCTGACGGACCAGTCCCTCGGACGCAGAGCGGCTGGGCCGCCCCAGGCCACAGCTGGTGGGGAGGAGATGTGGCTCCGTCCAGGCTGCTCCATGATGCCTCTGGGGCCCTTCCAGCTCTGGCATTCACACATCTCCTCCAAGACTTCTGTGACGTTGGCCCCTGAGGACTCTCCCCTAGAGACCTCACAGCATCTGTGCTCTGCAGGGAGGCCTCGAGGTCCCAGAGCAGAGGGCAAGCAGATGACGCAAGGAAGCAAGAGCCAGTTAGAAGCACCATGTTCTAAGCTCCCCTGCCCCACGTACAGAACGGAGAGCTACGAGCACCTCCTCAGTGCCTACTGTATACCGGGCTGGCTCAGAGTCACAGCTCAAAACCCCGTCAGCAGAAAAACCCTTAAAGCTTGGGGGCAAAGCAGCAAGCCCAGCCCCAAAGGACCTGAGCCCTCCTGTCCCTGCTCTGCAGACTCCCTTCTTCCTCCTCCAACCCACGTAGTCCATCCTCCCTCTGGACGGGACATCTTAGACCCTTTCACAGAAGAGCCAGCACCCAGAACAATCAAGGGTCGTAGACTCTCAACGTGATCGTATCCTACAGAGTTCTCACTCCTGACCCCAAGCCTCCACTGCCTCCAACGTGCAGTCCTGGCGGCAGAAGGACCACAGACTTCGGGGTCAGAATGTCTGGATTCAAATTCTGCTCCGAACTTCCTCTCTCCGAGGGTCTGTTCCTTCGTGTGTGAAACAGGGACACTGAGAGGGTGGTGGAATTAGGATAGGGGTCAAGCCGCCCACCTCGGAGGAGGGCTGGGAGACGGCAGGCTACAACTGGTGCACAAGAAATTCAGGGCACCTTCAGGTGCAGGGCTGGACCCCCCAGCGAGGTTTGGAAAGGCACACACTTGGTGCACCCTTTAGCCCCAAAGGGGTGAGAACACCACCAAGGAAGAGAAAGGGGTGAAACAGACTAGCAATAAGCATTAAGTAAGCACTTACCAAAAACCGGTGAGAGTGCAGGAGAGCAGCCAAATGTGCAGAGCTATGGTGTCCACAGCTCAGCGGGTCTCCCTGCCCCCACATGGGACATGACCCAGGGCACTCACTGCCTGTCTCCCAGTCCAGCCAACTTGTGCCTCTAGGTACAAGACCCAGCAGGGGTCACTACACCGGTCACCTCTGCCCGGTCCCAAGATGACCCCCCACACACACTCAGGGAACACTTGCGTGCACTCTAGGCCCTGCCCGGGGTGCTCACGGTCCTGAGGCTGTGTGGGGAAGGAGTGGAGGTAAGGACACAGTGGCAAGCAGGCATCCTGTTGATCAAGAAAACTCTTTAAAACCCATAAATAAAATTAAAAAAAAAAATCACTTGAGAGGGAGAGCCTGGGGGGCTCAGTTGGTTGAGCGTCCAACTTTGGCTCTGGTCATGATCTTGCAGTTCATGAGTTCGAGCCCTGCATGGGCTTCTCTGCTGTCTACACAAAGCCCACTTCAGACCTCTGTCCACCTCTCTGCCCCTCCCCTGCATGCACTCTCTCAAAAATACATAAGCATTAAAAAACAAAACAAAAAAAAAAAAACAGGAGGTCTCACACATACAGACTACCACTCCCTGGTCAGGGGAGTCACTCTAGGGGCCCCCAGGGTGGCTGGACAGCTTTGAGCCCACAAGGATGTGGCACTATGGAATAACACAGGGGAGGTAGGAGATAGTGACCACCCACCCCCCCCCCGCAAAGCTTGGCCCCTGCGATGCTAAGCAGAGCCACGCAGGACATGGCACGCTTGAACCCAAAGCCTGGCACTTGCCAGCAGCCAGTAAGGCCTGGGCCACAGCCTCATCCCCTGGGAAACTGGGGGGAAGGGTGCACAGGTTTCCTATGAGGAATGGAGGGGAGGAAAGAGTCCCCTGGTGGGGAGTGCAGGACCTTTCTCCTGTACCTGAGTCCTCCACTCCCAAAAGTCTTCCTGGGGACAAAAAGTCCCTGGATCCGGAGTGTCATGCTGAATGATCCCAGAGCTGGGACGGTTCCCCTTTCTAGGGTGAGCAAGAGTCAAGCCAAAAGTCCTTCTGTGGGCTCCCTAAAGGTAGGCACCTAGGGTGGGGAGATTCCTGGGCAGAAAGGGAGCCAGTGCACCCCTCTGGGTGAGGGCCAGCAGGAGCATCTTTGCCCAGGTGTGGCAAGGCCAGTGTTCTTGCTTTGATTAGATTCCCCTGGGGGAGGGAGGAGGCAATGAGCTCTCTCCCCTCTGCCCCCAGCAAACAAGGCTGCATCTGCCAGGACCTACATCCTCAAGGCTGCAAACCAAGGCCCGGTCCGCCACGCAGCAGAGAGCGCGCTGTCCACTTCTCCACACCGTGCAAGTGCTTCTTGACAGTTATTGGCAGGGCCTCTATTACCCAAGGACGGGCTGGGGGAGGGGAAGAAAGAAGAAAAGCCAATTTTGTTTCCCGGGGAGAAACGAGATTGCTGCTGACAGCTGTCCGTAGGAAAGCGAAGGCTCGTGCCCACGTAATCTAAACTCCAGCGGCCCAGGTCTCCCCTCAACCCAGAAATGAGCTTGTTAGAAGAGTCTGGATCCCGGCCGTTTCCCTTGACAGCTTCCTTCCCCTAATACATGCAGCAAATTGGCAACCTGTCCTCGGGCATTTGCATCCGGAGTCCCTGGAGGGAGATATCTCTATTATTCTGTTTTGGATAAAGGAGGCCGTTTGAGATGACAGGTAGCAAGCGCCTCTTTAATAAAGCATATACAAGCAGCCACAGAGAGCCAGGCAGAGGAGAGAGGCTTGACAAATAGGTAGATTTGCACCCCGGGAGCATTAGCAGGGCCAGCCGGAGCAGTGAGCAAGGGAATGTTGGGGCTGCAAGCTAAATCACCCCTTGTTATTCTGACTTAACCATCTCGTGGCTGGAGCCCCTGTCCACACCCCTCGGAAAGGCAGACTCAGGACACTGACATGCAAACGGCTTTCTGGCCCAGCATCTGCAAGCCGCAACTTGATCTGATGAGCTCATCGCCTGCCATGATGTGGCCCAACTTGCTTCTAGCAGTTCACAGATCTTTGAAGGATGGTCCCCTACCCTTCCCTCATCTCTAGCCTGGTCTCCACTACCTTTTTTTTTTTTTTTTCAATTTTCAGAGAAATAAACATTTACTCAGCATTAACCATGTCTCACCCCAAATGTTGCCCTAAGTCACAGAAGCTCATTGCCTTCCCCTCTCATGTCCTTTCCCTTGATGCAACTATTTACTCCAATGAACAAACAGCTTCCCATTCAAGTCTCGCTCCTTGGGCTCTAGCTTCTCCTCTGCCCTGAATCTGAAGGAGCCGGGCCTAGGATGTTGGGTTCTATCCAACAATGTGCCGGCAAATACTTAGCAGCCAGCTCTCTGAGAAAATAAATAAAAATCTGATTTGTGGTGTTTGCCAATTTCTGTGGTGTAAATACTCACACTGGGGCTGACTCCAGTCGTCTAAGGGGGTGTCCCTGAAGTCAGTTGGGAAGGACACACAGCCGACGTGGGGGCCGGCTCCGGCACCCGGCTAGTTCTGTTCCTCTTCCCCCGATCCCAGCCACACTCCCCAGGCGCACATGGCCTCGCCTGAGTGAACTAGGAGGCTTTGCACCGGCAGCACACCAAGAACCCCACAGCTTGAACAACTGAAATCACTGCTACGTTGCTGGAGGATACCTAGATCACATTCTATAACTATGCTGCAGCTTACCTTCCACGAAGGTGGAAATGCTAGGCCACAGGGAAGCTGAGGGCTACCTGGGGCCATGTGTGGCACCAGTAAGTACTCGATAATGTTGGCAATCATCCACCCAGCAGCTGCTTGACAAAGGCAGCTGTGACGTGAACACAGCAAGATGCTTCCACTTCCTCGCATGAGGAGCTCGCCACATCGCCGAGGGTGGTCTGAGCAGGACTGTGGGCTGGTCTGGTTCTCCAGGGCAAAGAGATGTGGTTGTGGTGAAGCCGGGAATAGAGCCATGAACTCCTGCCCCCCCGCCCCACAACTTCTGATGACACCTGCTGTCTTCACAGGACTCATCCCCACCTCCACCCTGGGTGTACACTGAAATCACCTGTGGAGCCTGAAGTCTATTCAGGCCAGGTTTCTCATCTACCTAGACTCTGATTTAACAAACCCAGGTTGCTGGCTGGGCATCAGGAGTACTTTTTTTAATCTCTCCAGGTGATTCTAATGTGCAGCCAAGACGGAGAGCCGAGAGATGACTGATAAGGAGGACAATTCAAAGTAACAGCAGAGCCTGAGTGTGAGCGGCCCACCCATGTTCCAGGCAGGCTCTGGCCTCAGCCCGCATTTGGATGCATCCTTCCTGATGCTGAGCAAATCCCTGGGGCTGGAGTGACCCACAGAGACCAGGCTGCAGGAGAGATTCCAGCAACGGGGGGCGGGGGACAGGACTGTGAGGGCTTCCTGACCCAGAGTCACATCTCCATACACCTCCCTGCCCCCCACCCTACCCCCGCCATGTGCTCGCTTCAAATACTCAGACTCTTTCCTGCTCCAAGGACCAGGCAAGAATGGTGGCCATGTGAAAAGCATTTTCAGAGGTCGTGTGTTTGCATCTGACATGATGGGGCACAGTGGCCTTGGCCAAAGTTGGCAAACACAGTGTTTGAGTGTGAATGGCCAAAACCCAAGGTGTCCCCTGCAAAAAACAGGAGTGGGATTTCCCAGTATGGTTTCTACAGAATGCTGTTTCTATGGGATATTCATCAGGACTATGCAAGAGACAGATGCTCAGATTTACATGTCTCTGATGGAAGCAAGAGTAGACCACGCTAGGTCAGGCTCTCTACTGCATGACTGGGGAGTCTTGGTATAATACAGTCCTTGAGGAATCTCCAAGAGCCAAGATAAGATAGGGTGCTTCCCAAACTTATTAGACCACAGAACCTTTCTCCCATGTAGTATCTGCCACAACCAGAGATCCATAAAACATGTTTGGCAAAAGCTCGGGAAGATCACATGGCTAACAGGCCCTGCCACAACATCAGGCAGAAGGTAGACCTGTCTGTCCCCGTGCCCACCAAAGGACGGTCACCAGGAGGAGAAGCTGCTCTGGACACATGAGAATAAGACGCTAAGCCCAGGATCCACTCCAGATCCCACAAATAGGCTTGAACAGGCTTGGGCAAAGCATGGATTATGTAAATACGTATTTGGGGACTTTTTAAACACAGATTATTCACCCAATTAACTCTAATGGCCCCTCAGAGCTGAGAGAGACTATTGTGTAAACATGTGGGGCTGAATGTGGCCTCGGCCCCAAGATTTCCTCAAAAGACGGGGTTTACAAGTCCCCCATAAGGGTTCCCTCTGGGCCCCAACTTGGCAGATAAGTTCATTGCCCGGAAGGGAATTCTTGCCTAAAATATGAAAGGGTAAGAGTAGGATCCAGCTCCCTTTAAGCAAGCAGGAAGCTCTCTGGGTACAGATTTTATATATATTTTCATTTGCCATAAAACATACATTATATGACACAGAACATCTGGTAGCCTCCGGTAGCCTTGCTCTTTCTCAATACTAGGAGAAATGGTAGATTTCTTTCCAGCAGCCACTTACATTCACATATTCTAAATGTTTCCCTGTGGATACAGCACAGCCGGAGGGAGGCTGACCCCATGCCTACCTCCATGAGGCGGTGGGAGCTCCAGCCTTGCTGGCTCTGCCTGAGACCTGGGCAACCAGCACAGTGGCCCCAGCACAGAGCCCCAAGGAGAAGCTGGGTCTCCTCCAGGAGATGGGGCCCAAGACCAACTCACCAACACAGAGACTCTTGGAGTCCAAGAGAACATGTACACAGTCAAGTGTGCTAACTAACAGAGGACTAAGGGCTAATTTTCCAACCTCAACCAGGAAGAGTCTTCTAGAATCCTCTTGGGCCCTGAGGAGCTGTGCAGGAGCACTGGAACTGGGGGGCAGGGAGCTTGCACACCTAGGGGGAGATGAGTTAAGGGCTGGTCTTCCCTTGGCCCCCAACCTGTTCGCCATGCATCCATATACCATCATGTCACAAGAGGCAGAACCTGAGAAGAGGCATTGTTTTCCTGCCTCTCTCTTTCCACCCATGTCCCACCCACCAGCATGCTGACCAACCTGACCAGCATGTCTCTGTGGCTGCAACCCTCACGCCACCCAGCCAAGGCTCTCTCTTGTTCAACTGAGCTTCCTCCTGGTCCTTCTCAATCTTTGGGGAGACACAAATAGGATCATGTCCCACTTCTGTGAAGAATCCTTCCTACTACTCTTAGGATAAAGACATTAGCACAGCTCATGCCTGACTGGGTCCCACTCATTGCTTCCCTCTGCCCAGAACTTTCTTCCTTCCTGTCTTTTCCACATCACCTCTCAGCCACCAGAGCTCAGCTCCAATGTCGTTCCCTCCCAGCCAGGTATGGGCTCTCACAACCCTTGGTACCCGACATCCAAACAAAAGCCATTCCCATTGCCCAGCACTTGGCACACAGTAGGTACTCAGTAAACATTTATTGAATGAGAGGGCTTCACTGAGACAAACAGCCAAGGGACAAGGCAGCTACAGTCCTAACAGTAAGAACGACAGTAGAAGCAGGGAGAGAAGAAAGGTCAGTTTAGCCCTCCCATCAGCCCTGTGAGGTCAATGCTATTGGTATTTGAAATAGACCCAAAGAAGTAATGCGAAGAGCCAAGAAGTGGTGAAGGCAGGATTTGAGCCCACATCTAGCTGACTCCAGAACCCATGCTCTTTCTCCCACAGGCTGCTACTTGAGAGTCTAATCAGGATGACAGAGAATCAGTCATACTGATAGTGGAGGAGGCAGAAAGAGTCCAAGAAGAGGGATTAGCATGAGCGAAAGCATGGTGGCCATGCATGTCTGAGAAAGAGAAGAGGTACAGTAGGGTGGGAAGAAGTTCTAGAGAACACAAAGCCAGAGCGGTCTGCAGAGCCTGGGGATGGAGATCAATGTATGCTAGCCTTGAGAGTCAGAGTATTATCAGGGACAACCAAAAGCAGGACATAAATGTGTCCCCTGCTCTGGAGACAGTCACCAGCTGCTTTGGTGCTGCACTCGGGTGAGCTGAGATTAGACCACTTAGCAGACCAGCTTCACATCATCAGGCCCAACACAGAACGGATAAGCAAGCAAACAAGAGGCAAGCGCAGTATACCTCTCTCTGAAAAGTGATCCCCAGTTAGCAGCTACAAGCCCTTTGGAGTTAGAGGAAAAACATGTCCTGCTCCTGGTACAATCTTCTGAGAGCTCCCACAACTGGAAAGGACAGAGATCTGGGCCCAAAGAGAGTGAGAACTAACTACATCCCACTGTCTCCCTCCTTCTTGTCCAGGAGGCCTATCAGGTGGAGAGAGCAGTTAAGTTCAGACACAGCCCCTCCCCTCATCCACCTCCCAGGTGCCCTCTCCCCCTGCATAGCAGATAAAGCATAGCTAGGTTTGTAACACCAGAGCCCAATGAGCCCCCCAGCCTCTCATGCCATTTCTGGCACATCACCACCACCGCCCTCTCGGATCAGAGCTTCCTATAGGACTGAATGAGCCCATCTTATCCATCTGATCAGCTACCAGCATGTACAGGTGAGCACCTCATGCCCTCCCAGGCCTGAAAGTGTTTCAGTCTGGCTAAGTCCAGACCCACCAGGCAACCAACATTTCCTGGGGGCCTTCTGTGCATCAGACACTGATGAGGATATAAAATGGTGTGAAACACAAGATCACTGCTTCATGCAATCAATAAGATTTCATGTTATGAAAAGCTACAGCAATACAAGCTCTTAGGAAAAGTTTGAGTATGTGCTAAAGTATACCATGTGATCGACACAGAAGAAAGCTCTTGGCATTCAAAAGAGGGAGAATTGTAGGACTTTGGACTCAGCTGGGCACAACAGACTTCACAGAAGAGCCAGAGGGAGATTCGAGCTGAGCCTTCGAAATGAGCCAAATTTTGATGTGTGGGAAAAAGGGAGACATCAGTACAGCTGGGCAGAAGGGCCCAGCCAAAAGCACAAGAGAGGGGACCCCCAAGACTAGGCTACAAAATTGCACCCACAGACCCTGGCCAAATGACTCTATGATTTGGCACAGACAGCACTGTGGGGACACAGTGGCCCCAAAGACTTACAGTTCTACGCACACATATGTGTATGTGGCATGTGTGTGCTTCCACAAGGACACACACATCACACACCGCATCACTGGCCACAGTGATTATTCAATTCTGAAGCCAGGCCACTTCTCCCATGGGAATCAGCCACCAGGCAATTCTTGGAAGTGCTACCAGGAGGTGCCAATCTCAGCAGGTATGCTTATCTTGTTCTTATAAAACCCCCAAGGTGTCAGCCATGAAGGTCATTTAAACAGGGAAGGCCTAGATAAGGAGCCTCACCACCCTCCCAACACTTCCTACAGCTGTTTAGCAAGACCCATCCGCAGGACTGTCCCAGAGTTCCAGGAGATTAGGCTAGGGTTTTACCTAATACCTTCCTACCACTGTCCCTGGCAGCTAAGAGCTATTTCAGCTGCACTTCTTACTCAACAGGCCTCATTACAAGATGTGGATTTCAGAAGATGCCCAAGATCACCATGGCATGGAGAACTTTGGGCAAGTTCCATCCCTTCTCTGGACATCAGCTTCTTGATCTAAACATAGCAGGAGTAGATTGCGTGACCTCTAAGGATCTGTCTATTCTACAACTGTAAGACCCAAAAGAATCCTGTAATTCCCATCCACTGAGCATTGGGGCAAGAGTTTACCTGGGCACCAACCTGACCCACTTACTTCTATGAGGGAGACCGCCGGCTGGCCATGTCAGCAGCAGAATCTTGTGTAACAGCTTTGAGACAGGGCACAGATAATCCCATCACCATGCCAACAGGCCAGCTGTCTTATGGCACTGGACTGGGGATACAAGGTCAGTGAGCTGACAGTCCAAGACTTGGTTGTCCTCTAATCGGGCTGGGTTTGGGGCAAGTCTCTGCTCTTCATGGTCTCCATTTTCAATGATGGGAAGTAGGCCAGTTACTTTTCAGCTGGCATTCTCTCAGCCCCATCACCTACATGCCATGGAGAGTACAGAGAGGGGTCACATGAGGCAGGTCAGAGCAGTGAGAAGGGCCAGACTCAGAACCAGGTATTCCTGGGTTTGATTCCTGAATGATTGCACCCACTACCTTTCTGATTTTGTCTAGGTCATATATCCTGCAAGCCTTGTCGACATTGGGAACACTGGACCGACACTCTATAGAGTGTTGGTAAACATTTGAGATAAAGTATATGAAGTATCTGAGACATAGTAGGGACTCAATGATTGGTCGTTATTATCAAAAGCACTTGTATAACTGGGAATACTAGCAAACTAATGGATGATGAGAAAAATCCATTAACAGATGCAAACACCAATGGGAATTTAATATATAATGGAGGCAGCATTTCTACTCAGTGACCTTAAAATGAATTCTTTGACAAATGGTGTGATTGCTACCTTTTATTGGTGGCAAAGGCAGGGGAAGGAATATTAGATCCACACCTTTCTCCTTAAGCTATAAAAAATTCTAGATGGAGCAGAGATTCAAATATAAACCACAGATTCTTAAAAGTTCTAGAAGAAAACATAGGTGAATGGTTTTAAAATCCTGCAGGGGAAAGGGATGATTTTTCAGTCATTAAAAAAACAAAAAGCCATAAAGAACAAAAAGTTAACAACATAAAAGCCTAAAACTTCTAATTTAAAATAAATTTATGGTTAAATGAAATTTTTGCAAGACATAAAACAAAGTTACCTGTCAACAAATATTTAAGGGCCTACTGAGGACCTGTTGCTGCATTCCTAAAGTTCAAAGAGCTTTCACTATTCAGTTCTCTAAAATCACCCCCAGTAGAAAAATGAGCAAAGGATGTGAACAGGCAATTTGTAAAATAAGAAATAGTAATGGGCACTAAGAAGTAAATAAATGCAAAAAGACACAATATATAATTTTTCCACAATCACGAATAAATTTATTCTTCTACCAAAGAATAAAAACATTAAAAAAAAAAAAAACAGGGTGTGGAGAAATGCATCCTCATGCTGTGTAAGTGTCCTTTGAGAGGAACAGTTTGGCATTATGTATCAAAATGATAAATGTGCAGACATTTTGACCTCACATAGAGATGTATCTACAAAGATGTTCACTGAAGTTTGTTATAATAAAGACAAATTGGAAACAACAACCTAAATATGCACGAAGGGAAGACTAGCCAACTAAGTTAGGATATTCAGAGAACACTGTGTTACTGCCTAAATGAGCCAAAGGGGTGGGAAGCCCAAGGCTCCATCAGCAATGTCACAAGAGTGGCAGCACGATGCAATCTGAGAGGGGAGGACATGTTTGAGCATGACCCTTGACAAACAATGGAACAGCTCTGTTCTGCCCACTGTGTGAGTGATGGTATGATGGGGGGAGGCATCCACTAAGCCCTGGGGATCCAATCCAGAGAAGAGGCTGCACCCACCCACAGGGGACAACCTCCATGCTCTGTGATGGAGGGCAGGAGGTTTGTGAATTACACCGTGGCCACAGCACTCCATAGGTTGGGGAGGTGAGAAGGTGGCTATACTAGGGCTTTGCCCCAACACCTCAGGCAGGAAGACCCCTCCACCCAGATTAATGGGTAGGCAACTAGGGCCCAGCATGTGGGTGCAGATAGGTGGCTCAGGAGCCAGGCGAACCCTGGGGAATCAATGTCCTCAAGCCACGACCCATACTCTGCCATAGATGCACACAGAGTCCACCTGCTAGATCAGCCATGCCTGAGATCCACAGTCCACCTGGTTCGAGGCTTTGGATCAGAATCCACCACTTACATGCAGATGGACTTGGCTCACCAGGCCTCAACACTGGGGGCTGCAATGCAGGGAGAAGGCATGGCAGGAAGGAACCCAGGGCACAGAAGAATCTGGTAAGGGAGTTTGGAAAATCAGATTGACAACCCAAGGAGTTCTCAGGCATTCTCTGAAGAAAGTCTTAGCACAGAAAACTCTGCTCAAACAAAGGTTAAAATGGAACCTCAGAGAGAAAATACACATACCCAGCCCCAGGAGGCAACTGCATGGCAGGAAGGCTTGGGGGCTAAGGATCTACTGTGTGCTATCTCTGTGCTTATTCCTCTGTGATGGGGCATCCCCTCATCAGGAGGAGGCAGAACCCTGCTTTACAGAAGCACACAGTCTGGTGGGGAAAAGAGACTCTACAGAGGTAAGTAAGAGGAGTGAGTGCTCACATTAGCCATCTGGAGGTGACAGTGACTCCTGGGGCAGAAACTGCAGACAGTTCAGAAAGATCTGAAGGTCCAATCTGAGAATGAGGCAAAGTCAACTTCAGAATCCAGGGAAGAAACACCCACAGGAGAAGCCCAGGAAGAGGTCCTTGCCAAAAGGTGGCTGAGTCTTCTCTGGCCAGAACAGCAGGAGTGATGGCAAGAAGCATGTAAGAGGTAGCAGGGGTACCCGGGTAGCTGCCAAGAACTTGGGGAGCTAATGACTTAGTGATTCTGCTTTGATGGAAAAATCCAGGGCTAGAACATGGTGAATCACTCAGGCCCGTGCTCCTGTGGCAGCCCATGTACTTGCCAGCCTTCCTTCCCCAGGTAGGCAGCACCCACTTATTTCAGGTCCCCAAGGGGCTGGGCTCTCAGCAGACAGGAGAAGATGAAGACAACACTCACAGGGACAGTGGAGGAGGAGGAGGATGCAGGGACATGAGGTCCCATCACACAGAAAACCCTGACAGCAGGTGATGGGAAACCTCTGAGGAGCTATACCTAGGCTTGGCCTGACTTCTGCCAAGTGAGGCCAAAGAATGAGAGAGAGAGGAAGTAGAAGAGGTTTTTCAGGGAAACCATCTGGGTGGAGGAGTGGTAGTGAGGCCAGACCTAGGCAGGGGCCAAGATCACGGAGAGAAAATAAAGAATCAAGAAATATTTCCGCATCAGAATGGGTGGCACCATCCGCCACACAGGTTAGAAACTTGGACCTTTCTTGCCTCTTTCTCATGCCCTTGGCCTAACTGGCCCCCAAGAGAGGGCTGCCCATGAAAGAGGCAACAGACCTGGGAAGAGGATGTGGCCAAAGACCGTGAGCTTGAGTATGGCCAGAAAACAAGCACTACCTGGCAGGACACACAGTGTAATGCTTGCTCACATATCCTCCAACAGCTCACAACCTGGATTGTGTCTTCCTCAACTCCATACACCTGGACTGGACCCCCAGGCACATGATGACACAGCATGGGAGCTCGTCCTGAACCAAATGCAGGATGCCCAGCAGGCAGCTGGAGGTCTTTCTCTGGAGGTTAGGCCAGAGATGGCAGCTAGTGAGAGAATGAGCAGCTATCAGCAAAGGAAGGGCAGCGGCCAAAGCTTTGTGAATGCTGACCTCCTATTAGGCACCATCCTAGGAGCTTTGTAGAGATTAACTCAGTCCATCATCATAACCACCCTAGAGGTAAGTACTATTATCACCCCCCAGTGTACAGGTGAGGAAAGCATGTCAGAGACAGGATGAGAAACTTGCCAAAGGTTACACAGCTAGGAAGTTGTAAGGCCAGCAGAATGGCCCCATTTAATCACTTTGCTATGGAAATCAGGCCAAGAATAGATGGGATAACGTGCAGAGAGAGGAAAGAAAAGGACCAAGGACAGAGCCCAGGGCACTAGCCATGAGCAAAGGAGATGAGGCCACCAGGGAGGAGGGAGGAGGAGCAGGGGAAAATTAGGAGCACCACCTTGCTTGGGGAGTGCTCATTAAGTAGCTGAGTCGAAGAATTAATGAGTAAGTGATGGCTAAGGAATGGAGGTGACACAGACACCATGAAGCAGACAGCTGGAGGAAAGAAGGTGTGTGGTCAGTGGGGGCACCACTGCAGAGAGGCCAGGAGGGCCCCAGATTTGGGACGTGACCTGGCCCTTCCCAGGCCACAGACACGGTGCTTAGTCTGGAGATGACTGGGCCACAGCAGCAGCCTCAATCTGCTCCACATGGGCTGCAAAACATTTGCCTTCTCTCCATCCACTGGGGACTCCCGCTCTATGCCAAGTTCTTTCAAGTGCGGAAAGGATTTGCTCCCCAAACAGTTCACAGCTATTCTAAAGTTCACATTGCAAGATGTTGCCTATTTATAACCAGAAATTTCTCCATAACCAAAGTGGACAAAGAAGAGTGGCAACTCCATATTGTCTTTGATTTTGTTTTAAATAAGAAGAGCTCAGAATTGTATCCTTGACTGTATCCAAGTTATTCCTTTTCCCCATATATGGCCGGATCCACTGTTTGCCAGGACAAGCAGTGTTTTCCTTATTAAGCAATATACAAAGTTAGCAAACAGACCCGCTCACTGTCCCACACCCCAATCCCAACTGTCATTGCTGAAGCAAAGGCCTGACCGGGCTGAAGAGAGTCAGAGGGTCCTAGCAGCAGTGGGGCATGGACCAGAAGGCTGGGCTAGAGCCTGGGCAGCCTTTTCAGTCTGGCCCACCACTGACCCAGATGCTGGGCATCAACAGTGGTGATGCCTCCTGGGTGCCAGGCTCTGAGAAAAGTCATGGATCCTAATAACAAGCCTAAGGTATAGGGATCATTTTCCTCATCTCACAGATGAACACAGTGAGGCACAGAGACACCATATCATCTGTTCGAGGTCATCCAGCAAGGCTGGCAGAGGTGGAGAAGAGCCCATTTCTGTCTGCTCAGCTCATCATCTTTTCACTTCCCCATAGGTCATCTCTCCTCTCTGAGCCTTGGTTTCCCCACCTGCACAGGGATATGGCTGGAAAAGCCATTTCTGAGCCCCCTGCCCAGCACCTGACCTAGCACTGGTTCTCTAATGGGTATCAGAACCTTCCGTGCACCCCTTGGTCAAGCTCTGGCATGGATGAAAGCTAGCAGGTTCTCAGGCCACAGCTGGAGGAGGAGAGCCTCCACCACCTGACTGGGACTCAAAACGGTCCCTCCTCCTTTCTCAGTGCCTCTCAGCTCCCAGGATTTTCCCAGCCCTTTAAGACCTCCCCTCCAAGAGCCATTCTGCCCTGCAGAGCACACACCCTATCCACAGCCTGCTATCTGAGCCCTGCCGGCCTGCCTCTGATGCTCAGGCCTCTGGAATTTGACACCTAGGACATAAGAGGCAGAAGGGATGGCTATGGAATTAAAAGGAGGGGTCTGGAAATTCTATCCTTACAAATGGACGGATCCAGTATGATCGCCCCTCCAATAGTCATCTTTGGAAAATGCAAGGCTGGGACTCCTCTCTTCAGGTTAAGGCTACTCCTCAGAACCACCTGAGGTGTGCAGCTGGTTAAGCCTGCAGGCTGCAGGACTCCAGACCACACTTCTAGAGGAATCTCTGGAGGTGGGCCCCAAACCTGCATGCTTAGCCGGAACCCAGGATTTTACAGTGGCATCATTGTGACCCACTGCCCTGAAATAACATGCTGGTTTCTCACCTGTCCTACCACTTCTCATCTTTCTTCCCACCACCCACCCCTCTACCTAAAACATGCAGCCTGTGGGGCGTCCCCAAAATGCTGCACACTTGTGATTTTTCCTTCCTAAGCTGCACTTTTCACTATTTTTCACATTGAACTGACAATATTAATAAACCTGCACTTTGATCTACTTTTCCCACTTCCAGGAACTATAGCCTCTTCATCCCCACCTTCCAATGCACCCTTTGGTCAAAAGCCCCTTGGTACTTTTACTTGGAGTAAAAAGTAAACACTCTCTAGCTCTTGTCTTCTTGGGAACCCACCTTCTTTACCTTGCCTTCTGGTGTATGTTCCACAGAGGTTAGTATCAACAGATCATTTCAGCAAATCAATTAAATATCAGTTTTGCGAATGAATGAATACCAGCCCTTTAAGGAGCCAGTCTCGAGCAGTTGATTTGTTTCACATTTGTTTTAAAAATTTTTTAAGATTAGCAAATGTTCCAAGAAATGACTACTACCCTTGGATCACAGAAGCATTTTAATCCGTGATGACAGTTTGTCTTGTATCATAACCCGACATACCAATTCCAAGCAGGTGCTGACTGGGCACCACAGTTTTCTAAAGACACTTCATCTCTCCCTGCAGCCACACAACTCTGCCCCACTACCATTCAGAACCACTTCATGGAGCTCTGCCCACAGAGCTCATCAGCACCCAGATTACTTCGGACAGCTGGTCTTCTCTCGTGTTTTGAATTAAAACAAAATAGTTATCATTTTAATTAGCAGCCTCTACCTTCATAAAAATTTCAAATGAAACCAAAGGGTACATAAACTAAAATACGAAAGCCCAAGCCCAACATGGGGACTGTGGGCAGATGGGGTGGCATCATCCCTTCCTCTCAGGAGACTTCATGGCCTGCAACTGTCTGCTGGCTCACCAGAAGTCACCAGGCACAGCTCACACAATTCTGCTCCACCTACAATTTCTGAAATTAGTCAGGAGTCATCAGGGACCAGATGACCCTCAGTACCTCTCTCCTCAACACAAAAACATTTCTGCCTGGTCCCCACCCCCCACCACCGCAAACCATCTTACTTATGGTACCTAATCACATTTCTTTTTTTTTTTTTTTTATTAACGTTGACTTATCAAAAATAACAACACGTGTCACTGCTCAATACTGGCAAGAGTTCTCCATGCCCAGAGGGGAGCTCTTCCATCCCTCGAAGACCAGGCCCTATCTAGTCTTCCAGACATGGTCTCCTGTTTCACCTCCATGCACCATCTGAACATCCCCCATTCCCCGTACAAGCCACCACCACTCCCCGCTTCTATTTTCTTAAATTTGCTCGAGACAGCTTCTCTGCCCCAACTTTGCAGGACTCAATCCCTTCCTCAACCTATAGTCTTCCTCTTCCGTGATGTCTTGCCTCATGCTGGAACCAGCTGGAAGCAATGGTTGACCACTCCCTCTTCTGACCTGTACAATAACATCATGAGAAGCCATTTCTCTCATGTCTTGACTTCTCAGTAGACCATGAACTTCATTGGGGCAGACACCATGTCTTATGTGCTTGATCCCTCCATAGACTCTGACAGCGACAAGCACAGAGTAGACACACAGATAACCAAACAACTAAGGACATTGTATGGATAAATGTTTGAAGTCATCTGAACAGCAAACTACATGCATTTGAAGAGGAACATTACGGAAGATGCAAAATGTGCAGGTGCTAACACTTGCGGTGGCAATAGAAGGTGGAAAAGCAGAGGCTTCTAGAACATGTCCCCTGAGAGATGGTGTCCTAGGCAAGGACAACAACCCAAAATTCTTAGAGGTGAGAAGTAATAGAAAATGAAGATGGGGGCAAGACAAGGTCAGATTCAGATTCAGAGGTACTTTACGCTAGGAAAAAGTTCAAAGTCAGACTACTGACAATACTAATCTGGTTACCAGGATGGTGACCTATGGGCTGAGTGGAAGAAAAATACACCTCACACTTCTCGCATTAGCTTGAGATTTTTTTTCTGAAGAGACTTCTCTACTTTGTCTTCATAGGACCACACTTTCCCATCCTCCAACGCCCACACAAAAGCCACGTGGTCCACAAAACCAGAGGCTGAAAATGAAGACAAGGTCTCATCATAGATGAACCATATATCAGGAAAGGTGTCTGATAAGAAGGATCTAGTAGAGATTCACTGGCTTTTCTTAGTATAGAAAGAAAATGCTACACAATTTAATGCAACAATATTTGCTGAGCTGGGTCAACAACACACACACACACACACACACACACACTAATACAGAGTGCAGATGCAATCTAAAATAAGAAGGGGAGCAAGGAATGATTTACTTAAAAAGTTACAATCAGTTGACATCAAAAACATTCATCCTACATTAACTTACATTTATCCATTTGGAAAATATATGAGTACCTACTGTGTGCCAGGCACTGAGTGCCTAGAAATTGGCCACGCAGAGGGGCAGGGGGATGGGAACATTCTAGGTAAAAGAAACAGAATCTGCAAAAGGTCAAAGATAAGATTCGCAGGATCAGGTCTGACTGCCCTGAGGGCCAGATGGATCAGAGAGGCAGGAAGGTTTGCGAGAGACACGAGGAAGGTTTGAACCAGAGCAATGACAATGACTCAGGCGGAGAGAAGTAGACACATTTAAGAGAAAGTGTGAAGGCAGAGTCCATAAACTTGGCTGATGGGTGCACAGGCAGGAAACCACAAGCATCCTAAGCAAGCCTGGTCCTGGAGGTAGCCTCCCAAGACAGACATTCACCCGGCCCAACTATGTACCTGGCCAAGTCAGGAGCCATGACTGGTGGCCCAGCATAAGGCCACAGACCAAGATCACTGATCCCTCTACAGCTCCCCCCAGTAGGCTGGGTCCTCACTGATAGAGTGTATCCTCCCAGCCGGCACTGCTGGAGGTAAGGACAAAATAACCCTAAAACCTTAGCTCAGAGTCCCATCCAAGAGACTCAATAGAACATGCTATCCAGGCATCCCATGGCTTAACATAACCAGTTTTAGTAATTCTGAACATCAAATGGATGCATTCCCTACCAAAAGTGGAGCCAAGTCCAGATTGTCTATGAACTGGCAAGGAGTAAAGTCTGGCAAACATCCTATGAGGCCACAGAACACCACCCGTACCTGAATAGCCTAAAGTGGATTTGGCATGTACTGAACTTCAGCCTATACTCCAAAGCTCTAGTCCCCCAGAGGGACACTGCTATAATTAGGCAATCCACAGGCTGGTGGTCAGATCAAAATCTCGAGGGACAGGAGTCTATTGCACAATGTAGGCAGGAGGCAGCGTTGGGGGCTGGCATAGCTCTTCTCCCTCCAGCCAATGCCCAGAGTCTCCAGGATCAGCTAGTGCATGAGATGAGCCTAACCTCACGCAACAAGATTCATCTTCCTGGGACAGGTCCCACTTTGCCTCTTCTTGCTCCTCCCTCCCCTACCGCTAGCCCCCTTCGTCCTGCCTGCAGGCCAGAGGTAGGCAAAGATCCTACTATGCACAGATGCACACAGATGCACACACACACCCCACAGGTGGAAATGGGAGAGCCATGGCCACATCCCAGTCAGGATGCCCTTATCCCCAGTCGGGACGCCCTTAACTCAAGCTCAGCTGGAGCTGCACCACTCAAGAGTGACAGCTTAGTGGGACAACCAGAGATAAGCATGTGTCCTCTCGTGCCGGGGACTCCCACAGCCCTGTCCCCAGCCCTGACCTCTCCACTCACCCATCCGAAAGCTTGGGAAACCTCAAACACAGCTCACCTAACAGAACTTGCCTCCTACCCTTGAGTCCTGCCCCTCCGCAGCATTCCCTGACTCCACAGTGGCCCCACTGCCCCCAAGGTGCCCAACCAGGAAGGGTCAGGTGCCCAGTGATCCATGCTTCTCCCTCTCCCCATCAGCATCTACCCTTCCATTTCTCGCTCCAGTTCTCCCCATCCCACAGCTGCCACCGCCTCAGCTTCCTAAGTGGCCTTGCCTTCCAGACCCTTCTCCTTCCACACAGCACCAGGGTGAATATTTTCAAATGCAAAAGTTGCCCACATCAGTCCCATACCCAAACATCCCTGAAGGTAAAGCTGTGTGTTCCCAAGCTCTGCAGTTCTGGGCTCTCCCATCCCAGCTCCTATGACCCTTCCCTTATCCTCTCTTCCCCAGCTGTGCTGCCCTTCCTTCATCTTGAACGTGCACACCTCCTGTCCTCAGAGGGCCTTTGCATGTGCTACTTCCCCCTCCTTGACCCCTCTGCCTGGCCATGCAGCCGGGCAGACCCTCTCCCTCCTTCAGGACTAGCTTATGCAAGGAGTCTTCCCTGGCCATTGCTCCTGCCTTCCAAGCCCAGTAGTTCCTAGTTAACTTGCCTGTCCATGTCCCTCCCTGCACTGCCCAGGACCAGATGGAACATTCCATCACCACAGAAGATTCTACTGGACAGTGCCACTCTCAGCCTTAAGTTCCATGAGGGCAGAGACTGACTCTGCCTGCCCCTATCACTCAGTGCCTGGCAGAGAGTGGCGAGCTCCATGTGGGCTAAACAAGCAATGAGGCAGCTGAGAGGGAAGGAAGTAGAGGCAGGCAGGTAGGCGGAGGCCAAGCTCTGTGTAGGGGCTGCACTTTAATGGTTTGGGCATTCCACTTGGGGGGCTTGTCGCCAAGGGAAGACATCCCATCTGGAGGAGCACCAAGGGCTGGTGCAGCAAAGGGCAGTGAGGCACCAGGAGCAGGAATGGTCTTCAGCTGGCCCAGCCCAGAGTGAAGAGCCACAGTCCCAACATTCCCTCAGCTGCTCACACCCCAGCCCAATCCATGAGGTGAGTCTCCCACACAGAGGGTGGTCCTCCTCTGAACCCTCTTCCGTGAGAGCGAGGCTGCACCCACGTGACATGGCCTCGCTCCCACGTGGGCTAAGGCCAAGCTGTGCCATGGAGGGTGAATGCTTCGTGGCTAGCCCCAAACCTCAGGCCCATCAGACCTGGCCTTGAGGCCTATCCAAAGCTTCACACGTGGGATTCCTGGACATTCCCTGCTACCTGGGGTTCCATCCAAATTCCTGGGGTCTGAATGTTCCCTGAATCTGTCGGGACATAGGTCAGTGGAGGTTGCTGAGAGGTAAAGCAAAAGTCACGGACTCAGTTGGCCATCTGCCCACCTAAAGTGGTGCCCCCACGATGGAGGAGTGCCCATCCCTGGCCCAGCGTCCTAGGAGAGGCTGCCAGGGAACAATACAGCCCAACAGTCAGGGCAAGGCGCCAGCCCCAGTTGCCACAGTATTGTTAAAAGTCAACTGTCTCCCAGGGAGATGGTTACACGGGTGTTTGCTTTATAATAATTTGGGGGCACCTGGGTGGCTCAGTCAGTTGAGCATCCAGTTTCGGCTCAGGTCATGATCTTGTGGTTTGTGAGTTCAAACCCCATGTCAGGCTCTGTGCTGGCAGCCCAGAACCTGGAGCCTACTTAGGATTCTGTCTCTAGCTCTCTCTGCCCCCATTCACATCCATCTCTCTTAAAAACTTTAAATAGTTTTTTACAATAACTTGTTAAACTGAACAATTCTATATGTGTTGTTATTTTACAGATTTTTAAGATTAAAAAAAAAAACTGTCTTTGTGAACAGTCAACCAGGCATGTAAACGCTGGTAAATGCCCAAACTCAGGCCAGTGCCAGAGTCACCACCCAGGACTCAGCCACTAACAGGGCCAGGTGCAGAGTGGCCCAATGAGTCAAGTACCCCAGAGGGGCCACTCTGTGCCTAGGGCCTGACAGCTCCAGGCCTGCACTTATAGGGAAGAAGGCTATGCTGACACTCAATTCAGTGCCTTTGTGGAGGGCAGTGGAGAACCTGGGGACAGCACACTGCTCTCTGGCACTCCCGAGCAAGATGCCACTTCCCTCCATCCACACAGCAGGCCAGTCCCTGGACCCCAGGAACCACAGTACCTAGGCAGCAAATCTAGGGATGACCTGGGGTCTGAAAACTCCTTTTGTTTTTTGTTGTGTTTTTTAAATTTATTTTTTAATAGTTTATTGTCAAGTTGGTTTCCATATAACTCCCAGTGCTCATCCCCACAAGTGCCCTCCTCCGTGCCCATCTCCCCCCTCACCCCCTCCCGTCGGTCCTCAGTTTGTTTTCAGCATTCAAGAGTGTCTCATGGTTTGCCTCCCTCCCTCTCCCTCACTATTTTTCCCCTTCTTCTCCACCATGGAAGAGACAGAAAAACACCATACAGAGAGCAACCAGCTCACACAATGGCCCGGACACACAGAAGGGCTCAGCCTCACTATTCAAAGTCATGCAAATCAAACCAGTAATGAGATGCCATTTTCACCCAACCTACAGGCAACAATATCAAAGAAGATAAGACAGAATTGAGCAAAGAGACGAGGAAAAGAGCTCTCTCAGACACCAAGGAGCTAAGAAGGTATTAAACTTTACACCTATCTGGGGAGGAATTGGGACTGCCTACCAACGCCTTAGCTGTGCACACCTGCTGGCAATCCCACTCCAAGGAAATATCTAAGGAGACAAAAGCACGGGTGTGCAAAGACTTAGTTACACTGATATTCAGAGCAGCACTCTTTACAGTAACAAAAATTAAGAGCATACTAAATGTCTGCATATATATATTATACTATAAAATAACACTATGTAGCGTGTCATAAAAGAAAGCAGTAATTCCTAATTAATGATTGAAAGATACTCACCATCTTTGTCCAAGTGTGGGGGGAACAAGACCAGTTAGAGAACAGAATGGTATCAGATAGGCGAGGAGAGTACGATTTCATGTATATTCACAAAGTGTAGGGCCAAAGGGGTTCACAAGTATGAGTATTTAGCATACACAGGCATAAAGATTGTAAAGGCAAAACCATCTGGAATGATAAATCATTGATCAGCTCTGGATGAAGAAGGTGGATTAAGAAGGACAGTCATTGAAACAGTGAAATCTGGCCATGTTTAGCAACATGGATGGACCTTGAGGGTGTTATGCTGAGCGAAATAAGTCAGGCAGAGAAGGACAAATATCATATATGTGCACGTATAGGAGGATTAGGAGGAACTTAACAGAGGACCAAGGGGGAGAAGAAGGGCGGAAATGGTGGGGGAAAGGGAGAGAGGCAAAACATGAGAGACTCTTGAATGCTGACAAAAACTGAGGACTGATGGATGTGGGTGGGAGGAGGGATGGGCATGGAGGAGGACACTGTGGGGATGAGCATTGGGTGTTATGTGGAAACTAATTTGACAATAAACTATTTGTAAAAAAAAAAAAAAAAGAATCATGTATTACCAAAGGAATAATAAAGATATCCCATTAAAAGAAAGCAATAGGTAAGAAAAAACTGACCAAAGTACACATGGATACACCCAGATGGCCAATAGACACATGAAAAGATGTTCGTTATGAGGGGCCTGAGTGGCTCAGTCGCTTAAGCATCTGACTTGGGCTCAGGTCATGATCTCACAGTCCGTGGCTTCGAGCCCCGTATCAGGTTCTATGCTGACAGCTCGCAGCCTGGAGGCTCTTTTGAATTCTGTGTTTTTCTCTCTCTGCTCTTCCCCTGCTTGCACTGTCTCTTTCTCTCTATCCCAAAAATAAATAAACATTAGAAAAGGGTTTTTTTTAAAAAAATGCTCTCATCCTCACTGATCATCAAGGAAATGAAAATCAAAAGCACAATGAGATATCACCTCACACCTGTGACAATGGCTAAAATCAACAAAACAAGAAACAACAGGTGTTGGGGAGGATGTGGGAAAAAAGGAACACTCCTGTGCTGTTGGTGGGAATGCAAACCGGTACAGCCACTGTGGAAAACAGTATGGAGATCCCTCAAAAACTCAACAATAGTCAAAACATGGGAAGAGCCTAAGTGTCCATCAATGGATGAATGGATCAAGAAGATGTGGTTTATCTATACCATGGAATACTACATGGCAATGAGAAACAATGAAATCTGGCCATGTGTAGCAACATGGATGGACCTTGAGGGTGTTATGCTGAGCGAAATAAGTCAGGCAGAGAAGGACAAATACCATATGTTTGCACGTATAGGAGGATTAGGAGGAGCTTAACAGAGGACCATGGGGAAGAAAAAGGGGGGAAACAGGGGGAGAGGGAGGGAGTCAAACCATGAGAGACTCTTGAATGTTGAGAACAAACTGAGGACTGATGGGTGTGGGGGGGGAGGGGAAGGGGGATGATGGGCATGGAGGAGGGCACTTGTGGGGATGAACACTGAGTTTTGTATGGAAACCAACATGATAATAAACTATTTTAAAAAAAGAAAGAAAAAAAACTCAAAAACACACACTACTAGGTATTTACCCAAAGAATACAAGAATACTCATTCAACAGGATACATGCAGCCCAATGTTTATAGCAACATTATTTACAATAGCCAAGATATAGAAGCAGGTCAAGGGTCCATTGATTGATGAATGGAAAGAGAAGATGTGGGGTGTGTGTGTGTGTGTGTTTATAACGGAATATTATTCAGCCATAAAAAAAAAACACATTATTTTGCCATTTGCAATGACATGGATGGAACTAGAGTATAATTCTATAAGCAACATAAGTCAGAGAAAGACAAATACCATATGATTTCACTCACATATGTGGAATTTAAAAACAAAACAAACGAGAAAAGGGGAAAAAATAAGGGAGATGGAGAAAGACAAACCATGAAACAGATTTTTAAAAACAGAGAACAAACTGATGGTTACTAGTGGGGAGGGAGGCGTGGGGCGTGGGTGAAACAGGCGATGGAGATGAAGGAGGGCACTTGTCGTGATGAGCAGCAGGTGATGTATGGAAGTGTCAAGTCACACAACTAACACAACACTGTATGTTGACTAACTGAAATTAAAATAGAAACTTTTTTTACAAAGAAAGAATAGGATGGGAAACAAGAGCAACAAAATTTGGGGAACTAGGAAGTGGGTAGATGAGAGTACCTGACTTAACAGACCTAAGCAAGCTAAATCCTAAGTCAGCAGTCGGGAAAGCCAAAAAGCCACCTGATGTTCACCAAAGAATTACACAAAGCCTTAGGAATTACAGGCACCAGGGACCAGAGAGAGGTGAGGCGTGGAGCAGGAGGGCCAGCAGAAAGCCCCTGTGATCAGCTCTTGGGTGTACAGATCCCTCTGCAGCTCCC
Source organism: Proteles cristata cristata (assembly GCA_017311185.1). Lineage (NCBI taxonomy): Eukaryota > Metazoa > Chordata > Mammalia > Carnivora > Hyaenidae > Proteles > Proteles cristata. The sequence continues at coordinate 766,501 of JAESUZ010002509.1, forward strand.
TGCAGCCAGGTGGCTGCCCCTCACCTTCCTGGCAGAAGACCAGAGGATTATTTTCTCTGAAGGGTTAAGCAGAAGGACTCTGGTTTGGAAGCACCAGGCACAGCTGAGAACAGGGATGCCCTACGGAAAACAGGGGAATTATGGGTAAGTTTACACTCTGAATGTTAAGACCCCCTTGCTTGCTTCCCCCTCAGATTCTCAGGATGCCGGCAGCCTGGAGAATGTCCTCAAAGCTGCATAATGGAGGAGGCTTCTCTGGGTTACCCTGCCAGGCCTACAAAAAAGAGCCTTAAGTTCCCCCAAAAGGACTGCTATTCTGTGAACAACACACACACAGCTTCCAATCCACTTTTTAGTGAATCTGAATAAACAGGCAAGGATTCTGGAAGAAATTCTCTAATATGAAAGACAGAGAACAAAATAAAAATAATTAAAAAGTGACTTGGAGGAAAACACACAAAGCAAGGAGAGTAACACTTTGAGGAATACTAATTAATGCAGTCAAATTATGTACTTCCATGAAACTCCAATATGACGCAACAATGCAACCACAACAGGCAAAGGAGCTAAGAGTTCTTGGAAATTAAAAATAGGATGATGGCCGTGAAAAATTCAGTAGAAGGGATGAAAGATATAGTTGAGAGAATCTCCCAGAAAGAACAGGAAAAAGAAAACGAAAGAGCGATTGATGCTAAGAGGTTCAACACCGACATAATCAGATATATCAGTTAGTACCACAATAATGCTAAATAAACAGCTCAAACAGCTCAGCGGCACACAGTAACAAGCATGTATTGTCTATGCATCTGGGGTAGTTGGTGACCTTGGCTGGGGAGTTGGCTCTGCTCCACATGTATTTCATCTTCCTCCTGGAAACAGTAGGCTGACCTGGGCACGTTCTTCTCATGGTGATGATGGCAGGCAAACTCCATCACACAAGGGACTTTCCGACTTTTACTTGTATCACAATTACAGCATCAAAGTGAGCTGGCCCAAAGTGAGCCCAAAGTGAGCCACGTGTCTCAGCCCAGAATCACAGAAGGAGGGGACCACAATGTTACATGGCAAAGGACATAGACTTGAGGAAGAAGCTATTTTTTTCAATCACCCACATCAGAGGCTTTTTTTTTTTTTTAAGACAGAAAATAGATAGGCACCTGGCTGGCTCAGTCAGTTGAGTATCTGACTTTGCTTCAGGTTATGATCTCGTGATTCACGAGTTTGAGCCCCGTGTCGGGCTCTGTGCTGACAGTGCAGAGCCTGCTTGGGATTCTCTCTCTTCTTCTCTGTCTCTCTCAGAAATAATAAACATTAAAATAAATAAATAAATAAGACAGAAAATAGGAAGATATCGTAAAATAAATAATTCCAAGACACTTTCTAAAACAAAAGAACGTGATCTTCTAGATTCAATAGCCCACTGAGTGCCTAGCAAACGAAAGGAAATAAAATCATACCAAATACCAATTTCAGATCGTTGGGAACAAAAAGAAGTTCCAAGAAGCCTCTAGAGAAAAAATAACAACAGTTTTCATACAAAACGTGCAGAATCAAAATGTCGTGAGAATTTTCAACAGCAACTTCAAAAGTTAAAAGACAATGGGCGACGTCTTTGAAATTCTTAAGGAAAACTCTCCCCCATTAAAACTCCATACTCAGCCAAACTATCACTTTAAGTGTTACAGGAAAATTAAGAGGCTGCGACATGTACAAAGTTTAAAAATTTCGCTTCCAGTGCACGCTTTCTCAGGAAGCCATGGAGAATGTGAAGCCAAAAGTGGGGGCAAACCAAGGAGGAGGAAGGCAAGAGACACAGGGCACAGGAAACCCCACCCAGAAGAGGAGTAAAGCCAATCCCTGGGATAAAGGTGAAGGAAAAGCTCAAGAATTTGAATACATACCCAGCATAGAGGGCAACCAGCCCAGACCAGGGCAAGTCAGAAGATTCCAGGAGAGACTCTCTCAGGAAAATAAACCTGATAAAACACTCATACGTCTGAATATATTAAGGGAGATTTGCACAACAGGGGCTTAGTGCAGAAAGAAAATTGCATGATAGATGCATAGAAAATGAAGTAAATAACAGCAGCACTTACTAACTGTGGTGAAAAGAAAACATTCTGTAGCCAAAGGAAAATACTCACAGTTTCATATGCCATATAATGTAAACAGTGAATACTCATCTATCAAAACATGTAGTATAACTCTCCTGGAAGCATGGGGGAACCATATGAGAAAGAGAGAGAGTGTGTGTGTGTGTCTGTCTGTGTGTCTGTGTGTGTGTAACAAGTGGACAAGACGTACAGAAAGAAGCTAGATGCTCACTTTCCACAGTGAGAAGTCAATAGATAATACTTAGAAATAAAAAACTAAAAAGTAGCAATACAAACACATTTTGCAGAATGATGGAAGTAGATACTGAAAAAGATCAGTTAAAAGGATTGAAACTGGTTGGTTCTGGAAAGTCCAACTGAGGACAGATAATTGTATAGAGGGAAGGTGGGCTTCTTTTTCATAAAAGTGTTGTGTAAGTATTTAATTCTTCGTGGTAGTATATAACTTTGGTAACAGGTGGAAATTAAAAAGAAAAAAAGGAAAGAAAAGCCAGAGAAAGTGTGTTTGCCATGGTCAAGAGCTCAAAACCAAGCAGGAAGAAACCCATCTGTACCAGGCAGAAAAACCAGTAGAGGATAAAGAAGCAGGTCATGGGAAGGGGACCCAGGGGGAAAGGGACTGAATTCTGAACGGCCAATCAGCAAAGGCTTCTGAAAAGCAGGTGATCAGTAACTTCCAAGAGAGAGTAACCTGCTCCAGAATTTTTCAGTCCACCTCAAAGAGGCCTTTCAAAATATACTATTTGCAAACAGTATCTGAAAAAATGAAAAACTGGAAACATCCCAAATGTTCATCAATAAAGGACTTAAGTAAATTGCAGGCTCTCCACACAATGGAACACAAAGCAGATGTCTGAAAAGAGGGAGAACTGTGTGTGCTGATGATGTGGGAAAATGCCCGGGATGTGTTATTAAATGACTGCAGAACAATATGGATCATATGAGTCCATTTGTGTAACTTGTGTGTGTGTGTGTGTGTGTGTGTGTGTGTGTACACACATACCTAGAAAAGAATGGTAAAGCTTTAGTCAGCCAATGAATGACAATGATTGTTTCTGGGAGAAAGACCAAGGGAACTGACACTTTCTATACGATCATTCACCTGTTATTCAAAAACTTATTGAGAACCTAAATATAGTATATACTATAGTAGCTGGACTTTTATCCTAAGAATCAGCCAAAAATAAATAAGGATTTAGAAATAAGACAAAAATAAGTGCTAAAATGATTAATTAAAATTTGTTCTCATTTTTATTTTTTATTTTTTTAATTTTTTAACATTTTAAAAATTTATTTCTGAGAAACAGAGAGAGGCAGAGTGCGAGTGGTACAGGGGCAGAGGAAGAGGGAGACAGAATCCGAAGGAGGCTCCAGGCTCTGAGCTGTCAGCACAGAGCCTGACATGGGGCTCAAACCCATGAACCATAAGATTATGACCTGACCCAAAGTTGGACACTTAACAGACTGAGCCACCCATGCACCTCTGTTCTCATTTTTAGAAATAAAATGTCACCCAGAGGATGTGTGACCCAATCAACCCAGGCTAGAAAGGGACCATTGCAGAAAGTTGGGACCTATACATGTATGTTTCTCCCTCTTCCTGAGCTGTGAGCCTTAGCCACACTGATGGTGAGGCACCCTCATAGTCCCACAGTCAGCCCCATGGGAACAGGACTCTCTATCTCCCTGGCACAATGTCACTGCTCCCTAGAGGCTCTTTAGGCCACTTGGCTGGGATCAGGAGAGGGACCTAGCTGGCCTGACCCCAGTTAGGAATTCTCTGCTACAATGAAGTAGGGATATTATCAGGCGCCTGGAAGCTGGCCCTTGCAGCCTGCGTAAGGCCCCAAGCACCTTTGCAATCTCGACTAACAGAGCTTCTCCGGTGGTGGGGTTCCAAACTCCTACTAGGTATGGGCTAGGGATCCCCCTGTCTTCAGCAGCATGAAATGACTACAGGAGCACAGGCCTGGGAGCGAGCCAGCCAGCTCTGAGCTCTGCTGCTGGCACTATCAGACTGTGGTCAAGGCCCTCAACCACTCTGACCCTCCACAGCCAGGATAATGATGCTCGCTGGAGAACTCGTCAGGATGAGTCACGTGAAGTAGCCAGCGTGGGGCCTGGTGCTGGTAGGTGCTTATCTAATCCCTATGCCGTGTTCAGAGAGGGCTCCTAAGATCCGTTCTAGCAGGGCAGCTCGCTCACCCACTCTCCTTCAAAACCAGCCATGGCCGCTTCCCCTTGGGGCTCAGGCACCAGAGGAGAGGGGAGATCAGGGAGGGTGTGGGGTGAGTGGAGGAGCTGACAAGGTGAAAGGATGACAGCACAATACCAGCAGTTCCCTTACTGGAAAGACAGAGCTTTCTTAACCAGAACAGCCTTCCAGAAGCACACACGAGGAAGCGGACGGCTTCCACAGGCAATCTCCCTAGGGAGACAAGGCTGCTCAGAAGGGCTCCACACTCTGAGCGGTAGATGTTATTATCTTCATTTCGCAGATAAGGAAACTAGGGTTCAATGTAACCTGCCCAAAGTTACCCACTTAGGAGATGAATTCAGCCTCTAAAAAAAAAAAAATAGATGTCAGTTCCACAGCATTGTCCCAGTGAGATGGAGGACCTCATGCCAGTAACAAAAGAATGCAAATTAATGTACAAATACTAAACCCCTATGGGGCACCGGGTGGCTCAGTCAGTTGAGCATCCGAGTTAGGCTCAGATCGTGATCTCACGATTCATGGGTTCCAGCCCCGTGTTGGGCTTTGTGCTGACAGCTCAGAGCCTGGAGCCCGCTTCAGATTCTGTGTCTCTTTCTCTCTCTGCCCCTCCCCCCACTCGCACTCTGTTTCTTTCTCTCTAAAAAATAAGCTTTTTTAAAAATTAAAAAAAACGTTTTTTTACCAAATTGGTAAACAGTTTTTAAATTTCTAATCCAGAATTAGTAAAAGACATCAGGAAGCAGACATTCTCACCCTATGCCGGTAAGAGCGTAAGCAGAGCCTTTTTATAAAACAACCAGCAAGATGTGTGACCATTCAAACACCCGCACTGACTTGACTAATAGCTGTAACCATTTTCAAAGAATAGAACCCTCCGCCTGGACAGCTCAGCCGAGACCGAAGGCCATCCACTCCACATGCTCTGTCATTTTTTAACATGATATGGCTCTACCACGAAATTGTCGTGTGGATGCGGGAAGTTACCCAGAATCCACTGTTAAGTAGAACAATCACTGTTCACGCTGTTATCAAAGTTATGAATCAGTTTATATTAAAGAGGTATGTACCCACACACAACTTCTAGAAGGATCCCTAAGAACTGTTAAGAGAGGTGATTTTGGGGGCCGGAGGTTGATAGTCTTCAAGGTTTCACGACATTCCTTCCTGCACTCTAAACTTTAACCACGAATGTGGTAACTTTAAAAGCACCCATAAAGGGGCACTGGGTGGCTGAGTTGGTTAAGTGTCCGACTCTTGGTTTTGGCTCAGGTCAAGAGTTCGAGCTCCACGTAGGGCTCACACTGACAGTGCAAAGCCTGCTTGGGATTGTGTGTGTCTCTCTCTCTCATTCTCTTTCAAAATAAATAAATAAACTTTTAAAAAATTAAAAATAAAGAAAAGATAAAAAACACCTATATGATTTAAGCCAGAAAATCCATTAAAATCCACTTCTAAGAATTTATCCCAGGAAAATTATGCCTTGCTCTCCACCAATGTTTGATGAATAATAAATGTGAACATAGAGCCAGTGATGAGGGTGTTCACCCACGTAGAGGAAGAAGGAAGGAAAAATCAGCCTATGTTTCCATCCGCAAAGTACGATTGCAAACAGGAGCCGCAACCCTGGGAAGATGGTCAGGAAAACCCAAGGAGACCCACACACACCCACACAAACACACACACACACACAGTGCAAGAAGAAAATCTCGGTCACAAAAATGTTGTCTGGTCACCATTTTGTTTTTTATATCAGGATAGTGTGATTATTAAACCTCTTTCTTTTGTATTTTCTTTCTGGAATAATCATATGCTGCTATTTAATAAGAGGAAAAAAACCTAAATGATAAATGATAAAGCTACAGCAGAGGCTTGGGTGAGATGCTTGCCTCTGTATAATTCTAATGGTTTCCTTAATCTCAAGAGATGAAAACATTCAATCATGTGGTGCCACTGGACGTAACTCACTACTGGCATGTCCCACAGCACCAAGGGAACGAATGGTGCCCCGGCTTTAACAATAGGTGGTACCCGCACCAGGACATGGTCCTGAAATACAGGCTTCCCATCTCAAGAGTCCCTATCCTTCTGTCTGCTCGAGCCTGCAGGAGGCCAGCAGACCAGGGGGCTGACCCCAGGCTGGCAATGTGGGAGCAGAGCATGCCACCAAAGGCACTGTATCAGGCATCCAGACCAGCCACGTTCAGGCATGCTGGGGGACCTTGCAAGTGCCACATCCCCTCTGACACTGTTGCTTTTTTTTTTTCTTTTAATGTTTCTTTTTGAGAGCGAGAGAGACAGTGTGAGCAAGGGAGGGGCAAAGAGAGAAAGAGACACACAGAATCTAAAGCAGGTTCAGGCTCTGAGCTGTCAGCACAGAGCCCATCGCGGGGCTCAAACTCACGGACCACAGATCATGACCTGAGCTGAAGCCAGACGCTTAACTGACTGAGCCACCCATGTGCCCCTCTGACACGATTATCTTTATATATGACCATAACTCCTGCCCTATGCCTACCTTACAATAGGACTGACATAAGGAGCAACCAAGAGGCCTACTGTGTGCCAAGCACTGGTGAAATACATGTGAATGTGAGCTTATTCCTCATCGATTCCATGTCTGACGCTCACAGGGCCAAGACAGAAATCTGGAGATGCCTCCAGGAAGGTGGGGAGGTAGGTTTCCAGCCAACCCCCACTGCTATCTCTGCACCCATCCCCCACCCACCACCTCTCAGAGCACTCAGTCACACACACCTGCTGTCCCCTCCCTGACGCGTCTTCAAGGAAGTCAGACTCCCAAAGAAAAGCAAACCCTTTGGGCGGCTTCTGGAAGCAACAGTAGCCTTACTGTCCCAGTTGTAAGAATCCCTTTGCAAAGAAAGTTTTTACAAAGAGAAAGGCAAAGAGAAAGGCGGGGGGGGGGAGGGGGAGGGTTACAACAGAAGGGCAGAGCAAACCATTTCAAGTCCTGACATAGGCAAACTGGTTCTTAAAGTCACCTGTTTCTGAACAGGAACGCGAAGCCCTGTCCCATCATGCCACACAGCTGGGGCTCTGTGCACTGCCAACTAACTTACATAAGCTCATGAAAACCCCATTCTTTTGAGTTCCCTGTTTGAGCAAATAGTGTCAGGGGTGCATCCGAGCACCGTGGCCATCCATCATCGCCCGTGCATTTCCCAGGCTGGCGCTGACTCACCTGGGCCCGAACCCATGCTGTGTACACACCACCCTCTTGGTGCCTGCTGCAGGCCGCGTCTGTCACCACAGGGCCTTCCGGCCTGTGGCCACCTCTTTCCCTTGTATCAGGCCCACAATAGCCGTCTTAGCGATGATGAAACCCTGGGCATTCAGAGGGAGAGGAAAGGGGCCTCAGGGACTAAGTCGATGTGTTACGTGTTTACTTTGATCGATCAGCCCAGCCGAAGCCTGGGGGTTCAGAAACCACTGCTCTGCCCACACATCTGCCCTAGAAGGAAGACGGTCAGGGGCTTGAGATACCCTTGCAGGAAGCACCAGCACCAGCAAAACCTCAAAGGGGGCCTTCACTGTGCTCCCAGGGCACAAGGGACAGTGGAGCCCTAATAACCGAGGATCAGCAGCCAGCAACCTGCTCCCAGCGGCCCTCCAAGCCAGTTGCTTAACCCACAAACAGGAAATCTTTTCTAGAAGTCCACTTAAGAAAGAAAATACACACGTACCCATTTGGAGCTGCAGAGCCCAAGTCCCAGGGGACAAGGAGGATTCGGCTGCACGTGCCCATCATAGCCTAGATTCAGGAAAATGATGCAATGCCTGGATTCTACACAGCAACGAACCCCAGGCAAGTCCCGTTCGTGTCCTTGAAACTAAAGTACATTTATGGGGCGCCTGGGTGGCTTAGTCGGCTAAGCGACTGACTTTCGCTTGGGTCATGATCTCGCGGTTCGTGGGTTCGAGCTCCGCGTCGGGCTCTGTGCTGACTGCCAGCTCAGAGCCTGGAGCCTGTTTCAGTCTGTGACTCCCTCTCTCTCTGACCCTCCCCTGCTCACTCTGTCTCTCTCTCTCTCCTAGAAATAAAAACATTTAAAATAAAATTTTTTTTAAAAAAAGAAGTACATTTACTCAGTTACACATTTGACATGAGCTCAGACAAACAGTATAAAACATCCCGCGACGATACTTATAAACTTTATGCCTTAAATTCTCTATGTATATTGATCTTTGCTATTTACGTACATAAATAAAGACAGACGCGTTTAGGAATACATGGCTGGGGGCGCCTGGGTGGCTTAGTCGGTTAAGCGTCTGACTTTTCGCTTAGGTCATGATCTCGTGGTTCGTGGGTTCGAGCCCCACGTCGGGCTCTGTGCTGACTGCCAGCTCAGAGCCTGGAGCTGTTTCAGTCTGTGACTCCCTCTCTCTCTGTCCCTCCCCTGCTCATGCTGTCTCTCTCTCTCTCTCCTAGAAATAAATAAAACATTTAAAAAAAAAAAAAAAGGAATACATGGCTAATGTACGAAATCTGGCTAATGTTAACACTGCCCAAACAGGCTGGAGTGTGTTAACAAAAATCTGCAACATGGTTCTCGCTAAATCAACGCCCTTAAAAATCAACAGTTGTTGCTTCTATGAGTTCCTGAGCAATAAGACTGGGTAGGTCTCCTTGGGAGCACAGATCCAGTGGTCTTTTCTCCGTCCCCAAAACAGGAGTATTTTTCAGGAGACCTGGTGGACCCTAGCCACAAATGTACATGCATGGTATGTCTCATTCTGCCAGGGAACACAAGCAAGCCCAGCTATTTTTGAGGAGACTCGATATTAGCTATTAAGCATCTGTACAGTCTAAATACTGATACGGAGCCTAGAGAAGCAGCCATGAACAAAATAGACAGAAATAGGCATATCCTTAACCTCAGGGAGCTCACATTTTAGTAAGGGACTTTGCTCTTGCTTGATTTGCTTCCTATTCAAGGTGACAAAATCATTTTAACTTCACACTTTCATCAAGAGTTTGATTTTTCTCAGGGTGACTCAGTCAGTTGAGTGCCTGACTCTTGATTTCAGCCCCGGTCATGATCCCAGGGTTATGGAATCAAACCCCACATCAGGCTCTATGCTAAGCATAGAGCCTGCTTGAGATTCTCTCTCTCTAACCATCTGCCCCTCTCCCCACTTGTGCTCTCTCTTAAAAAAATAAAGTCTGATTTTTCTCAAATTTTTAAACCTTGGCTCCCATCAATGTATCTATTAAAAGGGCCACATGATCCTGAAGTCAGTTCTAGGCTGAGAAAAGAGTCCCATGAGTTACAACATGGGGCCCTATCTTCTGTTTCTGAGTTACCCCAGACAGGTCAGACGTCAGCCTATGTTCAGCATTTCTGAACTCGTTGCCATCCAGGTGTGGGAAAACCTGGAGCTACCAGAAATTCTGGTAGACCACCTACCAAGAATCCAGAGAGGTCTCAAAACATCTAGCAAGTGCTGAGACATTTCGGTGATGCCCTCAAGAAAGTTGTACCCAAGAGTTAAAACCGTCTCTTAGAAAAATACATCACTGGATGAGGATAAGCCATAGCCAGTCACATTGGATAAGGATCTAATTGTGGGTTCCAGAGTGTGTTCCAAAAGGGGAGTCAAGAAAGAAGGGCCATGTTGTCCGCGGCACATATCACCAGCAGGAGGTCTGGTCTGGCAGATCCCAGTGGAGGCTCCAAATCCGGGCAGCGCTAGTCACTCAAGGACAAAATAAGGGACAGGGGCAGGCTTCACACGTGCCTCTCTTGTGGGACACAGGAGGGCTGTCTTTCAGCCTGAACGCCTCACCTGCCTCACTTCTCAGGGAACCTCTCTACCCTTCTGCAAAAGGGTCAGCTCCATCCCTCCCTGGGCAAATCTCCAGATGGAGATGGAGCTCCTCCAAGCTTTCATGCATTCTCCTACTCAGCTCCCAAGACAGTAGGGACAGGAGGGCTACTTAGCAGAGTCTTCTCAGAACAGAGATAATTTATCTTCTAACCAGAAGACACATCTCAGCCAGTTACCACCTCGTTCACTCCTCCAGAGTGATTATAATTATGGTATTTGTTCCATAATTGTTGCCTACTTGCACATACAAAATCCCTGAATCTTAAAATAAATTATAGCTCCCTTTTTTATTTAACAGCCATTGTACTACTAGTTTACAAAGAGGACGAGATACCTCTAATTACTGTTGTGTAACAAGTATAATGTGAGCAAAGCTTGAGTTTTTAGCAGGTGACGTGACTTACTAGTACAAAAGAGAATTATCAACAATAATTTTACTGAACAGCCTAATTGCGGATTTCTCGATTTAGGCTCAAGGACCAGAATAACAGCGTTTGATCTGCCCTTTTCTGGCTTGCTGCTGACCTCAACACAAATGATGGGGAAACCCAAGCAGACATGGTCAGTGCCCCCGCACAGGGCGTTTGGTGTAATCACGTAATCCAGTGACACTAATTTCTCAATGCCCATTTAAAGAGGGCTCTGACTTCTCTGGAGAAAAGGGTGCGTGACGTAAAAGGCTATTCCATGTCCAGGGGCTATCAAGAAACATCTGATGGGCTGGACCTTGGACCTTGATGCGCAGGCAAGCAGAACAGATTTGCAGCGAAGGCCAGGGTGGCACGATTCGGACAGGCAGGAAGGCGGTTAGCAACAGGTTCAAACCTCATCTTCAACGTGCCTTTTGCCTCTGAGTGGGGCCAGAAGCTGACACAGCTGTCAGAGCCCAAAAGAGAATGTCTGCACCAACTCCGTGCTGCTATGCAGGGAGGAGGGACTGACAGAGTCACTCCCATCCCGGGAGATGTTTGAGCCAGGTGCGCTCAACAAAAGGCAACGCTACCGCCACTACCCGCAGCGCCTGTGTTTGCTCACCACTGGCAGGAGGGGCCTCGAGGCCCAGGAGAAGCTCACGGGAAACAAAACCTTACCTTCCGAGACAGGCAGCTCCCTTCCCGCTGGGGGACTCTGTGGGAGTCTACATCGCAGATCCCAGACAGCACTGCCGCCCAGTCAAAAGTGAACTCGGCCGAGCGGAAGGAAAGCACCCCCACAAGGCCGGAGGCAGGAGCCTGGGTCCTCCCTTGACCCCCACACCACTGCCCCCGCCTGTCTGCCATTCCATGGCCCTCCGACAACCATCAACTCAAATACCAGTTTGCAGGGGCTCCCAGGTGGGAGGCCCACGTCCCAGTACTGGGATTGGGGGTGTAGCTGACAGGTGAGGATAGAAGATTCACGGGATGTCATTTACAGAGATGAGCGCCTTCCATGCCCCGGGCTCCATGCCAGAAGCTGGAGACTCGTGGAAGGACAAAGTGGTCCAAGTCCCTTTCCGAAAGGAGCTTGTGGTGTAGTGTGGGCGGGAGTCTCCCCGAGGCTCACTGCCAGCGCATAACCTTGGCCATGCTCCTGCACCTTGTAGTCTCAGCCTTTATCTGGAGAGAACAAGACCGTTTTGTTGAGTGACTAGATGCTGATCGAACACCTCCGGGTGCGACCTGTGGGAGGCAGCCTGGCCTGGTGGGCTAGGAGTCTCCAGAACAGACTGCCTGGGTTGGGATCCCAGCTCCCGTCCTTAAAAGTTATATAACTGTGGGCCGGTCAGACACCAAATGGAGAGAAGAAGAACACCTACTTCCCAGGGCTGATGTGAGAAGTAAATCAGCAAACACCTGTCAAATGCTAAGAACGGTGCCTGGCACAGAACTGACATTGACTAAGTGCTTATTATCATTAATTACTGTTATAGCCACTCATTATTATGATTCTGTGACATCCTGGGGATCCAACAGTGAAGAGAAGACAGTCCTTGTCACCAAGGGGGAAGAAACTGCCCAATCACTTGCTTTGCACAAGTGGTCACTGATTGCTGGAAAGCCCAAGGGAGGGCCCCTGCTCGACAAAGTGGGACCAGAGAATGACCCTAGAGGAAGGAACGTCCCAGGTGAGCCCTGAAGGCCAGGCAGGTGCTAGCCAGGCCAGGCCAAAGGAAGAGGGGGAACGGAGGACAGTCTGGACAGATGGAACAGCATGTGCAAAGACAGAGGCCAGAAGGGGAGCATGGGCTGGTAAAGGATGTGTGAGCTGGGACCCTCTCAATGGACCACTGTGAGGATTAAGGGGACCTACCCGCCAAAGGGCACTGAGAACTTGACCCCTGTACAGGTGTGGGAATTATCCAGTTTGTTTTTCATTAAACTCTAAAATAAACATCTAGAAAGCAGTGTTCACTGAGGCCCAAGGCTTCTCTGGGTTGGGTCCAGTGGAGCAAATGGACAGAATGAGACCCTCTGATTGGCTCCAGGATCCCAGGGTCCTGACTCAGACCACAGCATTCAAGCAGAGCTTGCCTGCTTGGGTTCAGCTAAGGGTTCATAGACATGGGCCCAGAGGTCCCGGGGCTCCCAGGTGGGGCCTGCCCTGTGCCTCTGAGGGCTTCTCTCTGATGCACACACAGCAGCCCACTGCCAATGTGTCACATGGCATGAGGGTAGGGTTCCACTCTCTCATATGCAGAAATACCTGCTGCACAGTGTGGGAGCCAACTGCTCTTTGTTGGATTGAGGTTTGGGGTTCATTTTTTTATGTTTATTTTTGAGAGAAAGACAGAGAGTGAGATGGAGAGGGGCATAGAGAGAGAGGGAGACACAGAATCCAAAACAGGCTCCAGTCTCTGAGCTGTCAGCATAGAGCCTGACACGGGGCTCAAACCCATGAATCGTGAGATCATGACCTGAGCTAGTCAGACACTCAACTGACTGAGCCACCCAGGCACCTCTGGGATTCATATTTTTAAAACAGAGTTTGTTTCATCAGGTGGACCACAGGGTAGGTTGGGGAGACCGAGGAGGGGTCCACTTGGGCCTTCAACAGTGGGGCCACCAGCAGCCACCCTAGCGGACGTGGTCAGAGTCTAGCCCCAAGCCACACCCCGCGTGGCTCAGAGAACCAGGATAAGCCAGGTGAGAAAGCTAGTCAGCCCTTCCCTGCGGAGAGCATCTGACAGCTGGCAGCCCACCACCCAATCCTGGACCGTCACCTCCTCACTGTGTGACCTGAGGATATCATTCACCCTCTCTGCGCCTAAGCCTCCTTTCCCATAAATAGTTTTCCTAATAGCCTGTAGCCCAAGAGGTTGTCTGAAGCTTAAATTAGTGAATATCAAAGGTCTAGGAGAGCTTGGCACCGTCTGGCTCTCAGTAATATTAGGTGTATTAATTAGGCCAGTACTTTTCTGGAGGGCAATGCCAGTGGGGAAGCTGTCAGTGGCCCAGTAGTATTTCTTATCCTCCGCTGCATGAACACACAGAGACTAATAGAAGCAACCCCGGAAACCTCCTGTTTGCCGGGGCGGGGGGGGAAGGAGAGGACACTTGGGGAGAATAAAAATTCATTCAAATTATTATGGGCATTTTTTTTTTTAACAGACTGGAGCACCAAGCACACCATCCCTCAAATCTATTTTAAAATCTAAGGCAAGTCAAACAGTAAGGAATGTAGAGCATAGTGTGAACCACAAAGCTCATATTCACCCAAAACCAAATCTGGGAGCCAGGGGAGCTGCTGTGGGAGCCCCGTGCACCCTCACGTTTCCAGGCTCGCCGTGGATAATGAATCCAGACAGTTCATCCACGCCTGTGGGCACAGCTGGAGTCCACACGGGACTCCCGGAATTCACCACGGCCAGGGCAGGGTGGGCTCCTCCTCTGTGATAGGCTGTCGCGTCTGATGTTCAACTCCCTCTGCATCTGTCCCTGAGGAGGAACAGAGTCCCCTCCATGGCCCAAGGACCAGGATACAAAGCCCCAAACAGAGAGGCTCAGGCAGGTGTGTTAGACACCAAGAGTATCTCACAGATACTTCTGGGAGCCACATCGTGGTCACGAGAGAGCCCACATCTCCAGAATGCACTTCCTCATGTCCCCAAAGAGCTCTGTCCACCACCACCCCACCCCCTGCTCCTTTCCTCTCCTTCACGGGCTGCCACCGCCCACCCCAAAGGCCAGGCCAACCGGGAGTGCACAGGAGAGTTCAGACACCTTCCCCAGAGAGGGGACACTTGGACTGGGCTCCCATGCCCGCGCCCGGGGACTCTGGCCTGCCAAGTCACAGCGCAGCCATCCCGGAGGCCAGAGGCAGGCACCACTCCACGCAACCAGCCAGGCCGCTGAACCGCCCCAGGGCCCATACCTTGTAATTAGTCCATGGGCCCCAGCCGGGGACAATGGCCTGGAAAAGCCAGCAAATGGGATACATGCATTAAAGCCAGGTTTCTGTGCCAACTATGTGACTTAATTACACAGCCCAGGCACTCTCCTCTGCCGTGAACTCTCACCCCAGCCTGTGACGACACAAAGGGGAGATTAAGCACTGCCTGCCGCAGGCCAAGGAGGCCAAGTCTATATCCCAAGAGCAGAGAAGACCAGAGCCGAGTGTGACCCCCAAGAGGAGGAGGAGGACAGGCTTTCAGCGGCCACGATCTGTGTGAAATTCTGCGTCTGCTTCCACGGTACTCCGTGACTGTGATGGCCTTCTAGTACCAAAGGCTCCAGGCTTCCGAATGGCCCCAGTGTCCGCAACCTTCTTGCCGAGTTCAGGCCTTCGTGCTTGGTGGCCATGACCCCAAAAGATGGCCACAAACCTCACACTGCCATCTTCTCTGCAGCCAAGGCCAAGTCATGTGGACAGAATAAGCCACCAGCTGTGATGGGAAAGACAGGACCAAAGGAGGCTCACTGTGCTGCTACGGGGCCACAACCCGATGGCCATGGCTCTTGTCATAGCTGATCACCCACGCCCACCAACCCTCTGCCTTGGGTGGGTCTGGCCCTCCCAAACCGCGTCTGGAAAGCGCTATGGTCAGCTCCTAAAGATGGTGGACAGCAAGCCTCAGGGGCACCGAGGGTGGCCCAAACACTCATTTTCCTCTGTGCTGACACGTGTGCCCCAGGGCAGAGGAGCGGGCCAAGGCTTTTGTGACTGTGGACGGGGTATCCTGGTTGAGTAAATTCACCCCAGGGCTCTAGAATGGCCCCCAGTCCCAGCCCACATGCCTAGAGAGAAAGACAGGGGTACCACCTACCCAGGATCTGGCGCAGTCAGGGAGTCAGGACTCATGGCCGAGACGTAACAGCAGCAGTTGAAGCTCAGTCCCTCAGTTGGAAATGGCCGGTCCCACCTGTGGCAGTAGAGGGGAGGGAGCAGAGCAAGCCAGCCGAGGAACGGTCTGACCAAGGGAAAGGTCTCCCCCAGCCTCGCCCCTGCCCTGCCACGAAGAAGCAGGGGCCAGGAGGACAGGAAGATGCAGGGTCGACATATGTCCCGTCCCACCCCACCTACTAATGTGGAGGCCCACCAACCACAAGCCTACAGGACAGACAACAACAAAGCCTGGACCACAGATGTGAGCACGGGGCCTCTGGACCAGCAGCAGGGGCCCTGGAGTAGGGGGAACCCCCATGTTGAGGGGGCTAGACCCCTCGGCCCCTAAGCTCTACTCAAGGCCCTTGTCCGCACCGCCTTTGATGTGTGTGCCAGCTCGGCAGCCTTGAGACGCTCTCCACATTCCGAGCCCTGCTGAGGTCGCAGGGCTACATCTGTGCTGTCCGTCACTGTGCTCGGGGCCTGCTGGCGCCCCAGCCAGACCCCCTGAGGTTGCGGCTGGCACACGCCAGGGGCAGAGATAGCCAAGGCCAGAAAACCAGCCCTTCTTACTGCCCCAGAAACCAGTGTCCCCACAGCTGGCCCTTCTGGCGGACAACATGGCAGGGGTGGGGAGCTCTGGGCTGGTGATCTCTTGCCTGTGGTCCAGGCCACTCTGGGGGCTAAGAGAGCACCGGAACCACCAAATTAGCTCCACCCACTGGAGTGATAAAATAACTCCCTCGGGGCCTCAGTGTCCCCATCTGTGAAATGGTCACCATTGTAACCCCGCTTCAAAGGGAAAGGAGGAAGCATTACAGTGGAATGTGTAGCACACTGCTCAAAACACACATGTGGCTTTCACCCTGGGGCTCCTTCTCATTTGTAGGCTCTGATTCTCATACACGCGTCTCTAATCTGTGGCTAAGATTAAGTGCCAAAATTTGGTAACAATTTACCATTTCTGTCGATTTGGAGCAGATTCAAGGAAGTTCCCGTAGCAACATCCCTTTCATTACTGGCCTTCCAATATGCTTCCCTGCGCAAGGAAAAGGCAGAGCATCAAGGGAGTAGAGATGGCGGGTGGCCTGGCCACGCCCGGGGAGGGCAGAGCCCTGGAGCTGCACTGCTATGCATGAGGAGCAGGCACAATGGCCAGTGTGGAGCAGCCTGCTCTGGGCTCAGACCCCTCGGGCTTCAGGCTGTAGTTCCACTGCTTCCTTGTTAAACTCCCCTGCCTCAGTGTTCGCATCTCTAAAATGGGAATCACAACAGCACCTGCCTGTTGTGCTATGGATATGCTATGGATATGGATGTGCTGGTTGACTATGGATAAAGAGAGACAGTGTGCAAAGCCGGTGGCACACAGCCTGGCTTGTGTCTAGCCCAGGGAACACTGGCTGTCACACCAGCTTCCCCAACAGTGTTAGCCCTGCCACACACACTGAAGGGCCTATGCTGGGCAGCCAGGCCCTAGGCAGTGTCATCTGCCGTCCTCTCTCCTCCCCACACCCAGGCTTAGGGGGTTGGCCCCACTGTCAGGCAGGGATGAAGATGTTGTCTCCACTCTTCGTCATGCTGTTCCCAGTCCCCACTAACCAGCCCCCATTCAGGGCTCCCTTGAGAGCTGGGATGGGTGGAGACAATGATGTCAAAGACAGCAGGGAGGAAACCCAATCACCTATGCGCATCCTAAAATTGTCCCTCTCCAAAGGGGAGCAGGTGCAGGGGTTTGGAGGACTCCAAGAGAATGAGCCAAGATCTGTAGGAGGAGGGAGGGGGTCCTATGGTGGGGTCATCCCAAGTTAGAGAAGAATCCAGGCAGGTCCCTCAGTCTCTGCACAGTCAGGAAGCAGCTGTCCTCAATCGCAGGGTCCTGAGTTTCCCAAATAAATACTCCTCCCTGAAGATATCCCAGAAACAGTCATACCCCAGGTCTCAGTTTCTTCATCTACAAAATGGGACAATAGCCACCCTTTATCCCACCCCCCCCCAGAATAATACCAAAGATATACCAGCCCCCAGATATCATACCAAAGGAGGCAACAAGTGGCAAATGCCTTGAGACCCATCCGGCAGCTCCCTGACTGCAGGCCCATTTCTCTGCAGCCATTGTTGGCCTGGGCACCAACTGAGGCCAGGTGCCCCGAGCAGTGCTGTAGGGGTGAGGGCTGTCCAGTCCTGCCCCCAGAGGCATATTCAAAGCCTTCCCTCACTCTTCAAGCAGTACAGGGTGGGCACAGAAGCCCCTCAGAGAAAACGGGAAGGGGAAGAGAGTGACCACCACCCAGGGCAATCAGAGCCAAGGCCTAGCGGGCACCAGGAGGCACAGCTATGCCACAGCCATATTCAGAAGCAACCCTCATGCCCACTGGCCAGCTATGTGAGGATGACTCTGGACCATGTGGGCCCTCTACCCAGTCAGTGGAGAGGAGCAAGCATGAGACACTTCCCACATGAGTTCAAAGAAAATTCTACTCTGACTCCATTCTGAAGAATACTTTTGAAAAGTAGAGGACTCCATGCTTGGCGGCCCTCACCAAACTGCTGACCTCATCAGCATGAGCACTGAGCCATGATTTTTTTTTTAATTTTGAGCACCCACTCTGCCAGGAGCACAGAATTTCACTTAACTAGCCCTTGAAGACAGGCATTATTATTTCCCTTGCTTGACAGAGAAAGAAGACAAGGCTCAGAGAGGTGAAGTGATTTACTGCAGGTCACACAGCAAGAAGAAGTAATGCTGCTGACTCCAGAGTCTGCACCAAAACACCCAGACAGCAGCTAGAGCAGCCCTGCCCTCACTGTGGCCACGAGGACCAGAAAGGACAAGGGGTCCTCAGTAGGTAAGTGGGTAAGGCACGTGGCAGCATAGCATGAGCTCAACTCCAGACATAGGCTTTAAACCTAAGCAGATGTGGATTCAAGTCTCGTGTCTGCCACCTCCTCATGACCCTAAGGCTAGGCTTTCTCACCTCTGAAGTCGACATCCTCTCATCCCAAGTTCTTGGGGGGCTACTTGGAGGTTCAGAGCACTTAGCACTTAGAAGGTGACTTCTCACTGCACCTCCGATGGGCAGTACCGGTGTGTGCTCCATCAGGCCACGTGAGCTCCCTGCAGCTCTCTCTCAGCCCCCACCCTGAAGCAAAGTGGCCCTAACATGTCATGAAGTTCACCAAATGCCACAGATCTCATTCAACAAACCTGCAAATGCATATTTGTTGTAAATCCCTGGCCCCCATCTTCCCTACAACCAAAACAGGGAAGGAGCACCAACTGCCACCATCTCTCTGAGATCCAGAGAGACAAGTGTCTGCAGGGGTGGATCAGCTCTGCCACCAGCAACGGTGAGATGTCAGGGAAGCCACTGCCCTCTCCTGCTTGGGTCTTTCCATAAAACAAGTGGCTGGACCGGGCCAGAACATGAGATTCCATTGGTTTGCAGCCTCACCTCCCCAGAAGAAGGAGGAGCTGTCCAGCTGAAATATAACACAGGCCATCAATGCAAGCCACATATATAACCTTAAGTTTCCTAATAGCCCATTAAAATAAAAATAAGTGGGGCATCTGCATGGCTCAGTCAGTTGGGCCTCCAACTCTTGGTTTCAGCTCAGGTCATGATCTCACAGTTTGTGGGTTCAAACGCCACCTCAGGCTCTGTGCTGATACTGAGGAGCCTGCTTGGGATTCTCTCTCTCCCTCCCTCCCTCCCTTCCTCCCTCTCCCTCTCTCTCTCTCTCTCTCTCTATCTGTCTCTCTGTCTCTCTCACACACACACACACACACACACACACACACAAAATAAACTTAAAGAAAAGTTTTTAAAAGGAACATAACAAGATGTAAAATATTCCATGTAACTCAAAATAATAGAGAATATTTGTTTCAACATGCAATCAATATTAAAACGCTATCAGATATTTTACAGCCTTTTTTTTTCCCATAGGAAGATTTTAAAGGCCTCGGTATGCCTCACTGCACAGCTCACTTTGGATTAGCTACACTTCCAGGGCTCCACAGCCATCACTGTAGCTAATGGCTTCACATTAGCTAGTCCAGATCTCACAGAGGTGGCAGAAGTCCTTCTCCCTGCTTAGCATGACAAGCTTGGAACCGTGAATGCCCTGCTTTTGGTTAAAAGTAATTTTAATCATAGAGTATAAGGTAATAATTATCGAATCGTTCCTATGTGTCAGGCACACACTTCACAGCGATCGTGTGAGATAGGATTTTATGTAGGAGGAAACAGAGGCACAGAGAGGGCAAGTTGTCTGCCCAAGGTCACTCAGCTACTATGTGGCAGAGGTGGGATGGGAACCCAAGCAAGCTGGACACTGAGCCCAGGCTCCAAATCCCTGATCAATCCTGTCTCCTCAGCCTTACCCTTCCTACCCGCCCCCTGGGCCACATGTCCAAAGGTCCAGGAGGGCAGGGCAGTGCCAGGAGGGCAGGCTGAAGCCACTCTCTTCCTCCCCTCAGTGCCACCCTCTGCTACTGCTCCCCGGCTCCCATAGCCCAGCCCTCCACCGGCTGCACTTGGGCGGCTCTCACCTCCCGCCACCTGCAAGAGCTGGCAGGCCCGGCCTGGGAGGAGCAACTTCATTCACAGGCTGGTAAAGGGGCTAATTAAACTCCCAGCCCACGTCCCCCATGACCTGGGAACCCAGCCACCTCACTGCCCTGCTGCCAGCCCACAGGCTCAGAGCAATGCCACACAGAACTCGGCAGCGGGCAGAGCGGGGCGAAATCCCTCTTTATAGAGTTATTTTTGCTGTGGAATTTTCACTGGCCTGTAAAATATTTTTATATTTATTACACATTTAACGGGAGCTCCTAGAATCAACAGGGTGTAAATAATGAAAACTAGGGCAGTAAAGGCCCCAATAAACCTCGCACCAGCCCTTTGATGCTCCCCAAGAGCTCCAGTTTCTCCTTCCCCCCAGAGCCTGTCCCCTTGCCCCAGAGCAAGCCCAGAAGGCCGGGGGACCCTCAACAAGCCCACCTCCAGCTCCCACAAACTAGGCTCACCTGTCGGCAGCCAGAACTGTGCCATTAGCCAAGCCCACTGGATATGCTGACCGAGAAAGAGCCTACTGTGCGCTTGGCCCAGGCAAATGCTCATGGGAGCTAAGCCAGGAGGAGATCTGATGAGGGCTTGCCCCTCCCCCAGCCCACTGGCATCAGACAGCTCTCATGGTCCTAGATCCCAACATCAGCCCCGGGGGTGCAGACTCACAGGCCCACAGGGTCCCAAAGTCTCATTGGGAGCCTTAAGTCCTCGGAAAAAGTTCAATCCACAAATACTGACCTCTGTGCACTCCACAGCACCTATGCCTGTGCCCTGTGCCCATAGATAATATCCAGAGTCCCCATCTGTACCCCACTCCCCATGTCCCTTTTAGAAGCAAGACCTCACACCCAGTCCTAGACAGTAAGACCAGAAACACAGAGAAGGGAAGGGACCAACCCAGAGGGTGGGTGTCAATTAGCAGCAGAGCCAAGACTAAAGTCAGTGCTCGGGACCCCAGGCCCAGGGCCTGAGACCCAGCCTGAGTCCCTCCCCAGGTGGACATTATTCTCTCCACATGTCAACAGCCACTACCTTACATCTGCCTCCTGGGGACCCTGATGACTGGGGACCTCAGTCCCTGGCAACCCAATCCTCTCCATTCTGGGTCATCGGACTATCAGCAGTTGTGACAACTCATACAAATCCATACATAATCAGCCATCTGCCACCACCTCCTCACACGTGCCCTTCACTCACCTGGACAAAGGGAAGCATCCCTTCCCAGGCCATTCCCAGATCCCAAAGCACCCTCGTGGCTACAGGCTCCCCGTGCCATTACGGTGGGCACCCGTCCCCAAGAGGATAGGTTGTCCCCTCACCCAACCATGACCTAAAATGTCTATTAGTGCATTTGGAGGCGGCCTTCATAGACACTGATTAAGCAATCATTGCATGTGACCAGTTGACTCCCAACTCTGTAGCCAGCCTGCTGGTCTGTCCTTCCACAGCCAGAATGCAGAGACTGATTCACCAACACTGCACTTGTCCTGAGAACAGCCCCCACTCACCGGCTGCACCCTGCCCCTGGCCTCCTGGGTACCCATGGGCGCACTGCCCCCTCCCAGTTTGGCAGCCTGGGCCAGCCAGCAAGACCACACAGGGTGCCTGTCCCTCCCAGACCCTCCCGGCGCCAACCTGCCACGCTCTATCCGAATAAGATCTGAGTATCTGCCCCACCGAGAGAAGCCTGCGGGGGGTGGGGGGGGAGGAGTGGGGAGCCCTGAGGGCAAAGTCCCCATGGGGCCACATTCAGACAAATGCAACCATGAGAGGCCTGGACCCCGCAGGTCTCCAGACACGAGTCAGACTGGAGAGGCTCCTCTTTGGGGACAGATGAGGCGGGGCTCACGCCTGCAGCTGCTGCACCACCAGGAGATTCTTGTCTCTCAACCCCGGTAATTATAGTCCCCGGTGCTCGGTTAACACCCGTGTCATTGCAGGGTGTTGGAACAAGCGGAGTCTGAGCGAGGAAAATCAAACAACAACATTTGACAAGTGGCCCATCCCCTCTGGCACCGTGCTGAGCCAGGCAATGGGGACAGATAAATAGGCCCACCCGCGGAGAGCCCCTACCTCAGGGCAGGAGGCCAGAGGCTCAGGTCAAGGAGGATGCTGGCCTGTCGAAGAGGTGAGGAGTGGAGAAGGGGCACCACAAGGGCCTTGGAAAGAAGGAGACTGGGGGGCCACCGGCGGCCACAGGAGCAGATTCAGGGTCCCGACAAGGAGCCCTCCCCCCAGAGGGAGACTGAACCTCACTAGATAAAAAGCAGGACCCCGCAGGGGCGCATCGGTGGCTTAGTCGATTAAGCATCCGACTTCAGTTCAGGTCATGATCTCAAAGTTTGTGGGTTCGAGCCCCATGTCAGGCTCAGTACTGACAGCGTTGGAGCCTGGAGCCTGCTTTGGATTTTGCATCTCCCTCTCTCTGCCCCTACCCTGCTCATGCTCTCTCTCTCTCTCTCTCTCTCTCTCTCTCTCTCTCTCTCCCCCCTCCCCCCCACTCCAAAATAAATAAGCATTTAAAAAATGGTTTAAAGAAAGCAGCACACCTCTTCCCCACACCCCTGCAATGAGTTTCTAGCTCCTCCCCACCTCACCAGCAAGCAGGCCAGGGGGCGATGGGGTCACAGCAGATGGTGCCCTGAGCCTTCCCAGGCCCTGCCACCTCCACCCCATCAGCTCTCCCGCATCCCAGGGTCCTGCAGCCCACAGTGTCAGCATGGAGCCCCGTGCACAGGGGCTGCCCAGGGGACTTCACCTGCGCCACTGAGCCCCCAGTGGGCTTCCACACCATGCACACAACCTCCATCCTCTGTTCCATGAAAGCCCTGGGCCCCGCAGTCAGACAGTCAGCACCCAGTAACAGGGGCCAGCACACTGGGGCAAATGGCCACACCCAAAGGGTCTGCAGAATCCTCCCCCAGACATAGGGCTAGTGCCAGCCACCTGCCCAGCCCTGCCCCTCACGGTCTCCCTACACAGGACCAAACTGTGGCCTCTCACTGAGGACCAGAGACTCGGCCCACTGAGCGACAGCACAGCAATGCTAGCCTAGCCCAGTGCTTTACAGCCACTGCGTTGAACAGGGCCTATCAGCTACTGTAACCACCCCATTTTATACGTGAGAGGACCCTTGAGGCCCTGAGAGGCTAAGGGGCTTGTCTGAAGCGGTAGATGCAGGATGCAAGCCCTGGTCTGATCTTCCCCAAATGCCAGAGGACATCTGAGGGTAGTTGGAGACTTTTCTTTTTTTAATTTTTTTTAATGTTTATCTATTTTTGAAAGAGAGACAGAGACAGAGTGTGAGTGGGGGAGGGGTAGAGAGAGAGGGAGTCACAGAATCCGAAGCAGGCTCCAGGCTCCAAGCCATCAGCACGGAGCCAGACGCGGGGCTCGAACTCATAAGCCATGAGATCATGACCTGAGCCACAGTCGGACCCTTACCCAACTGAGCCACACAGGCGCCCCATAGCCTTTTCTTTACAAGGCAGTTCAGGGCAACCCCAGACACGTCTCTCTGAGCCCCCCGGCCCCAGTGCAGGCCCCATCTGCTTGCTCATCGTCCTCCTATGCCAAGCTGTGAGGGAGAGGGAGGCGCCCCCCAGTCACCGCCCAAAGAGAGGCGCCGAACACATTGCAGCTTCCCAGCACCCGCCATGAGACGGAACACATGTTCTCTGAGTTTTCTCCCTCCTCGGCTGCCCCAACATGCGGGAGATATTATTATTATTTATTATTTGCTGAGTGCTGACAGTGTGCTGAGCATCAGGCCTGGGAGCCCAGACCCTGCCAGCATGGCTTGCCGTCAGACAGCCAACACGACACGGCTCTCCTGCGACCGAGATACACCCGCAGCTGCAGAGCTGGCTGCTCGGGACCTAGACTCCGAGAGCCTCCTCTCCCGGCCTCGGGCTCGGCAGCGCACGCCCCTGGGCTTCTCTCCCACCCCAGGAGGAGGAAGACGTCTTTAGTCCAGGCAAGCAGGTGTCCCAGCAGCCAGACCTCCAACCCCACAGGAGGAACGGCAGGATTTGCTCAGCGTGGGGGGGCCTCTGCGGCTCAGCCCACACTCACGCCTGCCGGCGGCCGTGTCACCGGCCTCTCCTGTCCCGGACACCCGGCGAATGCGCCCTTTCTCCTTCCTGGGAAGAGAGAACTGGAGGCCAGAGTGAGCTCCTGTGGGTGTGGAGACCCCTAGGGCCCTATCCTGGCAGCAGGGCCGGGACCAGGGGAGGCAAGTAAGACACAAAATGTAAGGGACACAAATGTTAAGGGAGCACTGAAAATCCAGTGCAGATTAGAGATATTTCGCACAACATTTTTTCAATCAAAATTAAGGCAAAAGTCCACGATGAATAAAATGCCAGAATTTTAAGTAAAGACAGGATTCATGTTACTGATTTTTCCAGTGCCTCAAGCTCCACTGTGGCTCAACACAGCACTGCGAAGAAGGCCACTCTGAGCACACACGCTCCCCTAGTCCATCCTCTCCGTCTGAGGGGCTTCCGTCACCCCGTAGCGACATCTCCCAATGTGAGGACACAGACAGGGCATCGCCCGCCCCTGAGGGCCTTCCTGGAGAAGGAAGAATGCAGAGGTCAGCAGGAACCTGTCAGCGTCTACGGGTAGGACAGGGAGAAGATGCACCTTGACGCACCTGTGCCTTTCCCTGATGTGCTCAC
This sequence comes from Proteles cristata cristata, assembly GCA_017311185.1. Classification (NCBI taxonomy): domain Eukaryota; kingdom Metazoa; phylum Chordata; class Mammalia; order Carnivora; family Hyaenidae; genus Proteles; species Proteles cristata. The sequence continues at coordinate 791,237 of JAESUZ010002509.1, forward strand.
AGCCTAGGAGCTCAGAAGCCACTGTCCCCTGCTGCTCAAGTTCCTGCATCATTTCTCCTCCCTCGCCCACCATGCATCCAGCTCTGAGCTCAGACAGGCTGCAGGGAAAGCCTGAAGAAAAATCCAGAAGGAGAACAAGCCAAGGAAGGGCAGTACTCACAGTCAGGGTGCCAGCACCTGCCCCTTGAGGGCAAGGCCACGCCCACATTGCCCAAAGCCCCTCAGCATCCCTACTATGTGACCGAGGCCACATGGACGCATGGCCCCCAGAGACCTCTCAGCCCCATGTCTCCAGCTGCCCCACCACAGCCCCTGCCCTAGGCAGCCGGGGGGAGGAACCTTTCCCCGTCATCATTCCTGATGCCCCGGCCTCAGTCCAGACCCTCTACTCCCTCAGCTGATTAATCCCTTTACTCATTGATTTCACAAACCTCATTGGTCACGGGCTCAGGGTGGAGCCCAGACCAGCCTCAGAGACTGAAGAGTCCCTCTCCACCTTCAGGAACTCACAGGGGGGCCTCGACAACACAGGCAGGGAGCACGGGGGCTGTCCAAGCCAGCCAGAAGCAGAGGCAAGAAGGCAAGGAGGCAGGGCAGCTTTCCAGGGAGTGAGGGGGGGTGGGGGACACAGTTTTCACCAGGTTGGGGTGAGAGTAAGGCGGAAGGAGGAGGCTCCAGGCAGAGGAAACATGTGCAAAGTCCAGAAGCCAGAGGGAGCCTGATACTTTTGGGGAAGTGTCGTTAATGGAGTAGGGGACAGGTAAGGTATGGAAAGGCAGCCGTCTGAGGAGGGGTCCTCCACACCCATTTCTGGTTGGGAGGTATCTCTGGTTGTGGGTCATGTGGGGACCTCCCACCCTGGAGGCCAAAGAGAAGTCACCTGCTTCCTTGTTCCTGACTTCCTTGTTCCCCAAAATGCCCATGTCCTAATTCCCAGAACGTGTGATTGCATGATTTACATAACAAAAGGGGGCTTCTGCAAATGTCATTACATTTAAGGGTCCAGAAATGGGGCGATTATCCTGGATTGCCTGGGCGGGCCCAGCCCAATCCTAGGCATCCTGAAAAACGAGGAACATCTCCCAGCTGTGGTCAGAGAGAAGCAGCAGAGCAAGGAGAGCCAGAGAAATGCGATGTTGCTGACTTTGAAGATGGGGGAGGGGGTCGCGAGCCAAGAAATGCAGGCAGCCTCTAGAAGGTGGACAAGGCAAGAAAACAGATTTTCCCCTAGAGCCTCCAGGTGGATTGTAGCCCTGCTGACACCTTCATGTTAACCCAGTGAGGCCCTTCAACTTCTGACTCACAGAATTGTAAGATGATAAATGTGTGTTGTTTTAAGCCTCCAAGTCTGTTGTAATTTATTACAGCAGCGGTAGAAAACTAATACTGCCCCAGAGCTGTCAGCCGTCCTGGCCTTCTAACTCCTTAGGCTCCGGACAGAAGGATCTCCCCTGGGGGCCTGCTGAAGGGGCTCAGCTCTGTATCTGATGGAGCCTGCTGTCTGAGGAAGGGCCAGAGTCTGTTTTGCTTGGAGAGGACCAAGCCCACAGGGAGCCAGGGGAGCCCTCGGCAAGCCCATGTTCCCTGGCAGAACCTTCTCCCATCAGCCAGCTCAGACCCCTCATACCTGGCACAAGGCCGCTCCACCTGCAAGGGTCTGGACGACCCAGCCTTTCATCTCGGCCACAGTCCGGCTCAGACCACTCTGTCACATGCATCTTCCTGATACAACGGTTTCAACCTCTCACTGCCCTGCTGCAAGATTCTCTCCAGCTCCCCAGTACCCAGAGCTGTGACATCCAACCTGGTCCCCAGAAGGCTGAGACCTCTGGGGACGAGAGGAGACAGTCTGAAAGGCAAGCGAACAGGGTCCAGAATGCCCCTGGCTGCTCTTCTGTCATATACATAAGAGATCACTTCAACAAAATGGCCTTTAGATAAATAAGAAGTGTGAACGTTCTGGTGTGAAGTGCAAAGTCACAAATCAGCGACAAAAGTCAGCAGAGTCTCCCCAACTTCACACTCGGCATTAGTGCATCTGTGTCTACTGGTGTGGCTGCTGGAGTCACATCTGTCTCCTTTACGAGCTGTGAGTTCCATGTGAGTGGAGACCATGTTGGTTTGGTTCCCACCTTGGAATGGTGACGGGCACTTGTGAATAGTAATTGGATGAATGAGGGGCGCCTGGGTGGCTCAGTCGGTTAAGCATCCATCTTCAGCTGAGGTCATGGTCTCATGGTTTGTAGGTTCAAGCCCTGCTAGCCCTGCTTGCTCAGAGCCTGGAGATTGTCTTCGGATTCTGTGTCTCCCTCTCTCTCTGTCCCTCCCCTGCTCATGCTGTCTCTCTCTCTCTCAAAAATACATAAAACATTAAAAAATAATAATAATTGGATGAATGAGTGAATGAATTGTTCAACACTACCTACCCACCCACCTACCTACCTGCACACACATACACACACACACACACACACACACACACACACACACACACAGAGTAGCCCCAGATCTCCTCCCCAGCCTCTCAGCACAGTGTCCATAACACACACTCATAGAGCTGCACTCTGGGGGGTGGGGGACCATAACACCCACACTGGAAGTGTTCCAGGGAAGGAGTAGGGGAGAAGGCACTCATTTCTCTCCACTGCTCAGACCTTGCCTGGCTCAGGGCTGGACCTGTCCGAGGTGCTAGCAACATCAACCCGGTGTTGGCCATCAGAGGCAACTAAAGGGACATAAGGGTCCCGGGCACCCCTGTCTGTAAGCCTCCCTCAGCTTCCTTTCTGCCTGCTGCTCCCTGCCTGCCCTTGAAGCATCCTCTTGCATAGGTTTGGCCAAGGGTAGGGGATCCAAAAGTACTTGCACCAGCAGAGGGCTAAGGGGCGTTTACAACAGAAAGGGCAAGTTGCCCCTGAGAACCCGCACTGACCCAGCACCATCCTGGGCAGAGGGACCCCCATGGGCTGAGTTGCTTGTGCCCTCCAAGCCACTGTGAGGAGGGATGAGGCAAGCACTAGAGCTCCTACCCTGAGCCTTTCATGCTCCCAACCAAGAGACACCTAACAGACACCTACTCTGTGCCAGTCACTCTCTCTGCACACAGTAGGCACTCATCTCTTGCCTGCTGCAGCAGCTGCTCCCCAGAAAATTTCCCTGGGCCAGGAAGCTGCATCTGGGCAGCCTGACAATGGGCTCAGCTCAAGCCTTCACACGCATGTGCATCTTCGTGCGCCAGCAAGAGGCTCCGAGGGCTCGGGAGATATCATCAGGGAGACACTCCAATCTGTGTAGTGCGCGGTGATTCACAGCCCAAGACATCCCTCCCCGGGCTACCGCTGAATTATCAGCCCCACCATCTTCAATTACGAGGCTTTGTCACTCATCTCCAGCCATCAGAAGGAAATGAGTGAGGAGATTAATGTCTTTTTCAAAACTGCTTTCATCCCTTTCCTCTACAGATGCCATTTGCATTTCTAAGAGGAAAGACTCTCCACCCCCTCCATCATCTTTGATCATCTTGTCTCTCCCAAGGCCTTTGCCGCAGGAAACCCTTCCAGCTGAGGCCTAGATGGGCTCCAGACCAACACCAAGCAGCCGCCTCAGGTGGCTCATGTCTTCTGGGCACCCCTGGAGAGTTCAGGGGCAACAAGGTTTATAAGACCAGCAATTCTGCAAAGCTGACTCCAAGCATCTCCCTCAAGGAGTAGGGTGTGAATTGAATTGTGGGCCCCAAAAAGATACACTGAGGCCCTAACCCCCTGGTACCTCAGAATGTGACCTCGTTTGGACATAGGGTCATTGCAGATGTAAATAAGATGAGGTCAAACAGGAGTAGGGCAGGCCCTTGATCCAACATGACTGGTGGCCTTCGAAGAAGAAGAAAAGATAATCAGATACAGACACTCAAGAACGCCATGTGAGGGTGGAATCACAGAATGGCACAATTAACCTACAAGCCAAGGAATGCCAAGGTTGTCACCAGAAGCCAAGAGACCAGCATGGGAAAGATTCTCCCTCAGAGCCTCTAAAATGAGTCAACCCTGGTGAGACCATGACTTGGGGTTTCGGGCCTCCTGAAATGTGAAAGAGTATATTTCTGTTGTTTTAAACCACTCTGTCTAAAGTACATTTTTAGGATGGTCCCAGGACACTAATTCCAAGTCCATGGCCACCTGAAACTCCTTCATCCAGGCATCTCCATGCTGGCTCAAGCCAGGGAGCAGGTACTGAGAACTGGGCACAGAGAAGCTCTCGAATGGTCTCAAGATGAGACACGCCCCTCCTCTCACCGACATGTTCCCAACTACTCAGGTAAACTAGTTAGAGACTTGCTGTCACCAGCTGGGCCCTCAGCCACCGTATTAAAATATGGTCTCCAGAGATTTAATGTGGAGTGTGTCACTAAGCCACAAGTTCAGCCTCTTGCTCAGTCTGTCCAGACGTTAAGCAAATAGAGCCCTAAACAGATGGAGGGTAAGGAAGCCATGGGGTCCTCAGACATGTCCAGGCCACCCCAGGGCTCCAGGTAAATGCCAGGAGGAGTGGACACCACCTGGGATTTGTGCCAGGCTGACAATGTTGGACTACACATGAAAGCCATGCCAGTTGACTTGACCATGCTCCATTGGGGAGCACCCTCTGGGCCTAGCAAGTGATTGACAGGCAATCGAAGCTTTCTGAATGTGTACAAAGGGAATGCATTTCCTGAAGGAGAGGCAAAGCAAAAGGTACTGCTCTGCCCTGCATGGCAGGCAGTGAGGCAGGGGTGGAGAGTGGGGAAAGAGATGTAAAGACACATCCAGATATATCACTAAGACAGATTCCAGAAAGTTCTCCACCCTCCAAGGGTATCCCCCACAAGCTATGCATCCATGCAAGGTTGCCAACAAACTGGGGCACCTGGGTGGCTCAGTCGGTTAAGCATCCGACTTCGGCTCAGTTCATGATCTCACAGTTCGTGAGTTCAAGCCCCGCATCAGGCTCTGTGCTGATAGCTCAGAGGCTGGAGCCTGTTTCAGATTCTCTGTCTCCCTCTCTCTCTGCCCCTCCCCTGCTTGTGCTCTGTCTCTGTCTCAAAAATAAATAAACTATAAAAATTAAAAAAAAAAAAGGTTGCCAACAAACTTCAGCACTAGGACCCACCTGGTATGGGGCTGCCTTCACCTCCCAGGGGGCAAACATCACCTTGATACCTGGTAAGGAAGAAGCAATAGAGTTTCAGCTTAAAAGCCTGTCTGTATAGGTTCAAATCCCAGCTCATCAGCTTACTGGCTATGTGATACTGAACAAGCAACTTACCCCTCTTGTGCCTCCGTTTTCTCATCTGGAAGATGAGAAGGTAAGCACACCAGTCTCTTGTGTTGTGGTTGGATCCAACGGGCTAACACACGGAAAGCACTCTGTACAGTGCCTGGCACATGGTACATGCTTGGTAAGTGTAAGCTGATAGTATTCGCCACCATTATCCCAAGTCCTCACAACTCCAGGGAATAGATCCTTCCCCTGACTTTGCTGGCATTCACTAATGGCGCTTCTCTGTATGACAACACCCAGCAGCTATTTACAGAGAATTATCCCTCGTGCCAGGAACACACAGGAAAGTTCCCAAGGCCCAGTGGGAAAAGTAGACACAACACTCTGAGAATATGAGCTACAAGACATCAGCAGCAGTGGAGAAAGAGTGACCTGGGAGGTCAAATGGGTGGAGGCATATCAGATTAGAAGCCATTTGGGTTCTGAGGGTTGAACAGGAGTTTATTGGTTGAATCTTATCCAGCCTATAGGGGGTGTTCTGTAAATAGATAGTGACTAAGTGAGGCAGAGGAGAAAAGGGGCATTCCAGCCAAGGGAACTGAGGTTTTCCGGTGTGTTCAAGGATAGAGAAGGGGTAGAACATGTTTCGGCAAGAACAGGAAGTTTGGGGCCATAAAAGCAGGAAATAGGTTGAGACCAAGTTGGGGAAAGGTCTGGATGCCATACTAAAGGTTCTTGGCTTTATTCACAACTGCACAGGGCCAAGTTAGAGGGGGAGTGACAATTAAGAGCCGGGTTTAGAAAGATGGCTTGTCTTGCAAAGCTGGGGACATAGGACTAAAGACAGCAAACCAGGAAGGGGACCCTGGTGGCCTGTCTTCCCTCACCAACTGAGCTTTGGTCTCCATTTACCCTTGAACTTTCTTCCTGGTAGAGATGTTCTCAAGCCCCCACCCCCAGTGATCCCCACATTCACAGCTATTCTAGTTAAGGACACGGTGCCCACAGCTGCCTGCTATCCAAAGTAGCTCAGACCGTTTGGGGAAATGTTCACAGCTCCACGCAATCCCTAACTGACAGATTAAATTGGGCTGAGAGACAAGTTCTAGACATACTGGAAACCCCTGATGGCAGACTGGCTTCTGGAATTCCAGAGAACTGACTTTTCAAGTACTTAGGGCCTACAGCCCTTTCTTTTCTCTCACCCCTCCACTCCACCCCAGGATCCTGGCTAGAGGATTCCTTCCCCAACACAGGTTGTGATGTTCCGTGTCATGGACACTTGAGAATCCCCCTGAGGCTCTGTGACTTAACCGGCCTGGGTCCCAAGCAGTGCTGTGACCTCACCAGCCTGGCAGAGATGCTGCCAACACTGTGGACACCACCCTGACCGTCTGCCGGGTGGCTGGGGCCACACTTAGGCAGCTGCCCCGGCAGGCACTAAAATTAGGTGACCCATCAGACCCAGGACACGGCAATTGTGGGCAGGCTGCCAAAGCTGCCCAGAGGGTCATTCGTCCCTGCTCAGGACTTGAACCAGGGCAGTGCAAGAGCAGCCCAGAGTCCCCCTTTATGCCTGGGAAACGGAGGCCTAGAGAACAGCAGGGACCACTCAAAGTGGGGGGGAGGGAAGGGGGGGTGAGACTTGGATTTTTGTTTATTCGCTCAGTAACTGTCCCTAAGGGAAAAAGTAAGACATACTCCTGGCAGAAATTTAAAATATATTCTATGAAGAGGTAAGAGAACTTAAAAATCACAACCGCCATCATCTGAGCTAACTTCCACTCACAGTCCAGTGTGAATGTGAGTGTTTTACACAACAGAAAACACACTTTACTGACAATCTGTAAAAGGCTCTCGTCCTCTGTCAAAAATCATTAAAAATCCTTCTTATCAGGCACCTGGGTGGCTCAGTCAGCTAAGCATCCGACTCTTGATTTCGGCTCAGGTCATGATCTGAAGGTTTGTCAGATCAAGCCCCACATCAGGCTCTGTGCTGACAGCACGGAGCCTGCTTGGGATTCTCTCTCTCTACTCCTCCCCTCCTCATGTGTGCAAGCGAACACATTCTCCTTCTCTCTCAAAATACATAAATAAACATTTAAAAATTTTTAGTCCTTGATATTAATCTACTTCATGTATGATATTTCCATTTTATTAATATGCCATAACTAATGAAATTAAAAGCCCCTATCACAGAAGCTGTTTGCCCCTCATGCCGCTGTAAATAACACCACAGTGACCATCTAGGTACACGAATCTTTGTCCATATCTGTGATGATCTTCTCAGGGTGGATTCCCAGCAGGGAATGAATGGATCACAAGAGAGGCACATGTTAAGTCCCTTGATACCGACGGCCTCCTCTTTCCAAAAACCACCCCACACATACCTCAGCCAGCTCTGGCCATGGCTCCTTCCATCCACAGTTTTCTCACTCCTGAGATAATTTCTCTCCAAAGGAATTCTGTGTCCCTAACGCAGGCCTGTCTAGCACTGCAGACAAATGCACCTCTTCAGGGCAATACTTACCCACCCTAAACTAACCACAGCCTCCAGGAGACACAGGGAGAAATCAAGACCCTGGTGCTCAGGGACTCAGAGCTCTGACTCCTAGGTGAGGGGAGGGGGGGTGCCTTAACTCAGGGGTCAAAGTAAAACCCATAGACTGGGTCCTTCCACACAGCCCCAAGGACCTCTCTACCCCAGATCACCCCACTGCACACACCCAGGAAAGATTCCCTAGAGTGCTGTCCATCCCCAACAAGCTTAACCGAAGGTCCAAATTATGACGCCAAACCTAAGCCAGCAACCCATAAAACAACTTGGCCAAGAATAGAATTGCCTTTTCACTTCCCAGCAGAGAAACTAAACTCCAGGCTCAGTGTAAATAGGCTGTCTCTGGTCCGACGTCAGCCGCGCTGCCGGCAAGTTATAGATGGTACTGCCGTATGACCCGTCATAAATACAGCCCCTCGGCTAAACAAAGCCGACAGTTTTGTGCCAATAACCTTTGAACCACTCAAGCCCAGTGTCAATTGTATTTGTCTTCAAACTGCGGTTTACTCTAGACTGTCTGCTAAATCAAGGCTCATCTGCAGAGATAATTCAAATATATTACGGACCCCAGCCTCCTCCCCTTGCTCCTGGGCCTCCCCCACACAGCCTCACAAGGGTCTCACCAAGTCAGCCCGCACGCCGCACACTCCCCTAACCACTCGGTGAGTTTCACTGGGAAAGAACAAGAAACAAGGGCCAAGAGGCAGCCCTGAGGCCAGGATTGTAACCCCGGATCTGCCGCCCCCCATCCCAGGAAGAAACACCTGCCCGTGTGAAGCCTCTCCTTCCTTCTGAATGAGGACAGCGCTTCTTCTCCAGAAACAGGCAGTGCCTATTTCTGGAGGCCTGTTCACATATCAAATCAGGCCACATGAAGGGATCGGCTGCAGAAAGGTCATAACCCAGGAAGCGCAGAAATGCCGAATGAGCTCCTGGCTGCATGCGAGACGTGAACTCTGCTGGAGCAGACAGCAAAACCTTCCAAGTCCCGCTGGGCTGAGGAGCAACCAGTGTGGAAACTCTCTCATCTGACTAGGATGGGTTGGGAGGGCGGGGGCGGCAGTTCGAGATAGATAGAATATAGATAGACTATGATAGAATACATAGATACCTTTGAACAGAAAGGGGTATAACAGGAAGCGACTGTGGTCAAGGCAGGTGCAATTACTCTGGCCGCAGCAGCCTGAGCTCATTTGTGCAATTAGCATTTCCTGCTGCTGCCACGGAGATAGGTACTCCAACAAGGTTCACACTCTCATAGCCCGGGCCCTTCCCATCCCCACCCACCTTCCAAATCTGGGGCCCGCTCAGCCATGACCCAGAGCACTCAGTGCCTCTCACCTTTTGGGGGGCTCTGCCCAACCACGTGCACAAGCCTCCCAGCTGGAAGGAACCCAAACACCCTCTGGGAAGAAGGGGGAAAGGCCCAGGAAACTACCCACTCTGCTTCACTCGTAGCTCTGCAGCCGTGGGTCTGATAAACCGAGAGGCTAGAATTGGAGGGCTGGGCGTCAAGGGCTGTGTTTAGGTGACGTGTTGAAAGTGAGGAGCAATTCAGTAAGCAAAGCTCTTAAGGAGCCAAAGGGGCAAAGAGAGAACACAGCTGTGTGATGGTCACGAGAGTCCCCCACCCACCCACCCAGGTAAGCTGGCCACCCAGTACCCACGAGCACTATTCCCTGCTATCTGTCAAATGAAAATAACATTCTCTGCCCAAAGAGTCACTGCAGAGATCAGACAAAATGGGGCAACAGGGAAGCCTTTTCCATCCTGAGACATGCTCCAGAAGCAGAAGGGATGACTGCTGCTCGGGTTATATGTCCACATTCGGTTCCTGCCTCCACCTCTCACTTGCCCCGCTGCTATCCCTGGGCTCGGTGGAATCAGGCGAGCCTTGTACAAGGCCGTCTCTGGAGTCCTGTCAGTTCTGATGCCATAGGAATCACTCTGTGCCATGGGTCAAGCCCTGAGGCCAACCCAGGGCAGGGAGCTTCCTCCCAGAGGCCAGCTCAGTCCCCTCCCCCATCAAGAGGATGGCAGTCCGAGTCGGGGGCGGGATGTTGACCGGACCAGGGCCAAAGACATCATCATCACTCACCTTTGGGAGCCTCAGCCCTGTCTGGAGATGGTGGCGGGACCTTTCTGGCTTCCACTTCCCATCCCTGCTGGCACCTGGGAGAAGGGAGCGCCTGTACCATCTCCGCGCCTGGAGGAACAGAAAGAGCAAAGCGGCCCCTGGGCTGAGAGGGGAAGGCAGAAGACATTCATAAATGACCCTCTTAGCTGTTTACGAGACACCTTCTGAGAGAAAGCAGAGGAGGAGAAATAAACTTGAAGTAGGAGAGCTGGCTGGTGTCTGAGATGCGCTTTGATAAGCCAGCTGCGCCAGTATTTCTTCTCCGTTTTTATGGCCACCTTTACAGCCCTGTGTTTGGGACTCTTTATCAGGAGCCGGAAGGCGAGGGTGAGCAAGATCCAAGGCAAAGAGCCTTCCCTGGCGACTCCATGAGCAGATACCACCTCATCTGGAGATCAAGATAACCCCGGCTTTCCTCCCAACCCAGGCGGCTGCGCCCCAGACACCCTGATCTGGGGTGGACAGGAATTCCTGAGCACGGCAGTAAATCTGCAGCACCAGGCCCCCCTGGCGGTCCTGACTGGGCTGTGGGCACACGAAAATGGGGCCGGGGCTGGGACGAAGCCTCTCCGGAGGCCAGTGAGCAGTCCCCATCAGGCCCCTCTGGACCCCTGCTCCCAAAACCCACCGAATCTCGGGCCTCCTCCCCAGGCATCACCTACTGCTCCCCATTGTGCCTGGGACATGACAGCCCCTCAAGGGTCACACCAAGGCTGGGGCTGGGACTCAGCCTCCTGAACTTGCCAGGATTATGTAATAGTGAAAAAAATAGGGGAGAGGGAGCTCTCCCATCAAGCAACCTGAATCCCAACTCCTCCCCTTGCTTTCTGGGGCAGTAACTCACTCTGGCCTTAGTTTTCTCATCTGTAAAATGGCCCATGCCAGCAGTCCCTAACCTTGCAAAATAGGACACCCTGAAGGGGCTCAAAAGATGGGAGCAGTCTTCATATTGGGTGACTGGGTCTCCCACCAGCAAAAGTAGCCAAGATGCCAGTATTCACTGATTACTTGCCCAGACTGGCCATGCCCTAGAAGCCTAAAGCCTTCATATCAGCCTCACCCGAATGATGGTGACCCTGTTCCCCACCGTACACGTGTGGCATGCCTTACTGAGCTTCTCACACGGGCCACTGAGCTTGGGGGTAAGGGACAATGTTATAGAAATGGAGAAAAGCAAAGTCCTGACACCTAGGGAGTCCAGAGGATGAAGCCAAAACGAAACCTACAAATACAGGAGATGCTAAGGGCAAAACTCAGGGATTGTGCAAAGAGAGCAGGATAGTAGATACAAGCATGGCTGGGCGGGGACCTGGAGAAGCTGCTCACAAGAGGGGTCTCCAGGCTGGGACTAAAAGAGTGAATAGGAGTTTACCAGAAGAAAGAAGAGAAGGAAGCCATTGCCCGCAGTTAATGGTTGGTACTGAGTAGCTGATGATCCCCCTGGAGGGACTGGCATCCGGCATCCGGTGAGCAAGAGCCTCTCCTGCTCCTGCTGGGGCTGCCCAGCCTGACGCGGAATGTGCTGCACATGGGATCCAGGGCAGGTAAAGGGTGTGGGGCAGGGTGGCGATGGGGGGAACCTCTCTTGGATCACAGGGGGCCACGGCAGGTAGGGGAGGGTTGGGGGAGACCTGACAAGCAGGCAGCTGCAGCTGGGGGAATGGCCTGCCATCTGGCTCACACAGCGGGCTCTGACATCTGCCTCCTCGGGCCTGGACACAGACACATACCGCTGGGCAACCTGGGCACCTAGGGGTACAGACAACCCACGTGTGCCTCTCTCCTGCTGGACGACACCCAGGGCGCCCGCTGTTGAGCTACCTTTGGAGGAACAACTACACACCTCCTCCTCCTCCCTGCTCCTCTCCAAGCCCAGCTCAGCCCGGCTGCCCCCCAACTCCCTTTAGATGGTGCTGGTGGCCACCCAGGATCTGTGAGTGCCACCAGCCACAGCCCCGGATGGGCTCCAGCCCAGGTGAGGCCTCCCTCTAGCTTCTTGTGCCGATGACCCTCCGTCCCTCCTTCTAGCTCCCTGGCCTTCACCCTCCTTCCTTTCCAAGGGTCCCCTACCAGCTCCTATGGTGCTCTGTGGGGACATGCCCTCCACACCAAGCAGACCCCCAAACTGACTTTTTAGCATTTTATTTTAAAATAATATAGGTTCAGGGTGCCTGAGTGGCTCAGTGGGTTAAGCACCCGACTCTTGATTTTGGCTCAGGTCATGGTCTCACGGTTTGTGGAATCCAGCCCTATATCGGGCTCCTCGCTGACCATGCAGAGCCTGTTTGGGACTTCTCTCTCTGCCTCTCTCTGTCTCTTTCTCTCTCTCTGTCTCTCTGTCTGTCTGTCTCTCTTTCTCTCTCTTCCCTCCCTCTCTCTCTCTCAAAACTAAATAAAATTTTGAAATAATAAAATAGTACAGATCACGGAAAGTTGCCAAGATGGTACAAACACGCCTGTGGGCCTTTCCCTCCAAGTGCCCCAATGTCTATGTCGCACATCACTAGTACAACAGCAGCCCCAGGAAGCCCACATTGCTATAAAGGGTGTGTAGCACCTTTTCATCAAATCACATGTAGAGACTCGTGGGTTCACCACCAAAATCAAGATACCAAACTATTCCATCAACCTGATCCTTGAGGAGGCCATTTTTTAAGTAGATACAATAAAACTATCCCAACCACCACCACCACCACCAAAAGCAAATCAGGATGAGGAATAGAGACTGAGCTCAAGAGATTTAGCATCACAGACATTGGTCAAATGTCCACATCCGAACAAAGAGGTGGACACCCTGCTTCTCTCTTCCTGCCCTCCTAGCACCCAGCCCCACCCCAGGCCCACCAGAGAGTGCAGAGCAGACAGCAGGGAACCCAGAAGACACATGGACCCAGAACGGAGCCCCACAAAAGCCAGGGCCCTGCATGTCTCTACCTCCCCAACAGGGTGAACCACTAGACTTCCAGGAGGCCTCTGCCCCTTTCCCCAAAGCAGCTGCCTGCATAGCGGGTAGCCTAGTTCCTGCCCAACTCCTTTCCTGCCCTTCCTTGAAGGTTGGAGGGAGCTTCTCCATGGCCTCACCAATGACACAGATGGACCCCCAGCCAAGTGGGAGCCCCACAAGGCTGCTGAAGGAAGGAGTATATATGACCTTGGCTGAGTCCCTTCCCCTCTTAGGTCCTGAGGCCCCCAGCCCCACCCCCAAAGTGAGGTGCACAGTCAGGGAAGCTTCGACAGTAACTCTAGGTGGGCCGGTGACAGGGCCCATGGAGAGGTCAGCACCGAGACTTTGTCTACCAGGCCTCCTGGCCACCCCTCCCTTTCCTAGGGACCCCTGGATCAGGCTCCTTGGGAATACTAGGTGCGAGGGAAGCAGAACTGATGGGCAAGCATAGGAAGTCAGAGCAAGGCCCTAGAAGCTCAGGCCAGCTCCCTGGGGTGGGGGCCCAGGGATTCAGAGCCTGGGGCTATGGGCCACCTCTACTCAGAAAGAAAGGAGCTGGCCCCAAGAAATAGGCGGGATCATCTGAGTGAAGGTAGGGACTGGGCTTCCCCAATTTCAGGACCTCCGTCTCCAGCCCAGAGAGGAGAGCCAGGGGCCCTCTGCAGTCCCTCTCCAGCCTCTCACTCAGGACCTGCCTCACCTGCCTCTTGCCCCCTCCCCACCATCCTTGAACAGAGCCCCGCTTAGAGCACCTCCTAGCTCCGTTACCCTCCATGGCTCCCCATTGCCTCTGGGGATCCTTTGTCCTGGTCTAGCTCCCATCGCACCCCCATGATCCTCTGTGCTTGGTCACACTGAACTGAACTAATTCACAGATTCTCAAACAGCCCTCACATTTCCCATCTGCATGTGCCCATCTACACGGCCTCTCCATCTGCTCTGGAAGAAATCTTGCCTCTTCCACTCCCCAGGCCTGCTGGCCTTCACCTGATGCCCACAGTAAGATGAGGGCTGGGGGTTAGCCAAAGATAAGGATTTCATATTAAGCTGAGGAAACTGAGGCCCAAGTAGGGAATCTTACCCTCCACCCTCCACCTCTGCTGTGGTGGCCGTATCTGTGTGGACTGTGGACAGAGAGAGGTAGGTCACCTTGAGCCCTTCCAGAGTGGTGGGGAGGTTGGGCCCCTTCAGCCTGGGTACATCCAGGTGTCACAGGCTCCCAGCATCCAGTGCCAGACAGGCTATGTCTCAGAAGTATTGCCACTGTTGATTACAACCAAACTTCCTGGTTCATAGAGGGAGGAGACGCTGGGATGTGCAGGTCGCACTGACCTCCCAGCAGGTGACCCAGCACCCAAGGGTTCCCAGGGAGATGCGGCTTAAGGAGGAGGAAGCTGCCACTTGCGTGGTGCAGGCCTCAGCCAGCGGGCCCAGAGCTCTGGGAAAGGATGCAGGACTCCTTCATCAGAGGGTGCGGGCCTCGGACAGGGTCCCATGGAGCCTTCAGGCCAGGCTGCTCCTCCTTCCTCACTATTTATGGCCCTTTGCAGGCTGCTCTCCCCTTTGTTCTGCCAAAGAAGCTCGCTCCTGACTTCCAAGTCAGCCAGGGACTTGGCAGACATTTGTCAAGGCTCGTCCCTTCACTGTGTGTTTGTCTGCTCGGCAGAGATCTGGGCTCTGTGCACAGACAGGCTTTGCCCCTAAGGCTCCTGGGAGCCCCATCCTCTGGGGCTCCACCTGCAGGCACAGCGGAAGTCCAGCCTCCTTCCAGCCTGTCTGAAATGCCACCCTGTCCTCAGTGTCATGCACTCCCCCCCAGGGCTAAGCTCGCCTGTAGGCCCCGTCCGTGGGACCCTCACACCTAAGTGGCAGTGAGTTTGAGATGTCTGGAGAGGGGAGGAAGGGCCTTGTGGCGGGCGTGCCGAGTATGAGCTAGAACCCAACAGAAGGACAGGGGAGGGGAGGCAGGAGCAGCCACAACTGGCTCACTGCCCCCTCCACCCCTCCCCCAGCTCTCGCTCTATGTGTCCTGAACTCTTCAGGATGGTACCGCCCAGACAGCCAAGGTCAGTGTGCCCTAACCAACGCTGCCAGATGGGCAGACAATCCCCAGAAAGGCGGGTCCTCTGTGGAAAAGCCAGATTTGGAATTCACGGTGGCCACCAGGGAGCAGAGGGAGGCCTGTGCCAGATGGGGAGAAGGCAGAGATATTCGGAGGGAGGTGAGTCTCCGGGACTCAGTTTCCCTATATTCACAGTGGGAACAGAGATGGGAGGGAGCTCACCCACCTGGAGACACACATGTAGCTGCAGACCCCACAGCACAGGGCGGGGCAGAGGGAGAGGCTGGACGGGCAGAGTCCAGGGCCAAGGCAGATCCCCTTCCCTTCTCTGGGCTTGCACTTGTTTGATGCTTATAGATGGAAATAGTGCCTATTAAACGGGTTTGCTCTGAGAGATGACGTCGCCGATGCACGGGAACGTATCAGCAAAGGCCTGGCACACACCAGGCACTTAATCAATCCATGGAGGCCGGTGTTAATGTCACTGTGATTCATGATCTTGGGCAAATCACTGAACCTCTCCCAGCTCTCCTCTCCCTCATCTGTAAAATGGGCTGACAGCTGTCTGTGATGAGGAAATGACCCAACAGGAAGAGCCCCACATGGACCTAGCATTCGGTTGATGCTTAGAGACATTAGTCCCTCTGTACACATCCAATAGGTACTTAACAGATGCTTGCGATGAGCCCCAGATGGCTATTAGGAAACTAAAAAGGAAGAAGGATCAGCAAGTCCATGGGGGTCCTGCCATCAGGGTTGAAGAGGGAGCTTCTTGGCCATCCCCTGGGTCTAGACTAGGACTGGACAGCCCCTTACCCTTATGCTTGCAAGCTATGGTCCAGGGAGCCCTGGGGCTCCTCAGGGTGCCCACAGGGCCAGATGGGGGTACAGGGGCAGGGCACATGAGCCCACACCTATACCCACCCTCAACCAGGGCTACACTCATCTAGCTAGGAGTCCTGGTAAAGTTGCATTTGAAAAACGTGCCCGGCTGCTGCAACTAACACAAATTCTTATTTTTCACACGAAGTGAATAAAGCCCAGAGAGGCCCCAGGCAAGGAACCCAGCACCCTGGAGCTGCAGGACCCTTCATGGTGCCCCTTTAGGCTACCATCATGGCAGCAGGGACAGGTGGGATAAAAGGGTAGTGCCCATGGGGCGCCTGGGTGGCTTAGTCGGTTGGGCGTCCGACTTTCACTTAGGTCATGATCTCGCGGTTCGTGGGTTCGAGCCCCGCGTCGGGTTCTGTGCTGACTGCCAGCTCAGAGCCTGGAGCCTATTTCAGATTCTGTGTCTCCCTCTCTCTCTGACCCTCCCCTGCTCACGCTATCTCCCTCTCTCTCTCCTAGAAATAAATAAAAATATTAAAAAAAAATAAAAGGGTAGTGCCCATCGACAGGTGCATAAGAACACGCATTAGCCTGACCCTGCCCCAGCCCAGCCCCAGGACAAACTCCTGCTACCCCCACCGCTTAGTAGGAAGGTCACTTCCTCCAGAAAGTCTGCCGTGATCCCTGGGTTAGGTTTACTGCCCCTGTTCTGACTCCCATGTTTCCTACCCTGCCCTACTTCTTAGGATACTTCTTAGGATTAGATCATCGTTAGCTCCAGTCCCTCCTGAAGGATTGCACTGGGACAGTGTGTTACCCCTCTGTCCCTCAGTGCCAGGACATAGGGCAGCATTCACATATTGTCTGTTGAAGGAAGGAATGAACTATGCCCCTCATTGTCCTCATCTATAAAATGGGTGAACAACACTTCCCAGGATAAAGAAAGAGAACAATGTACTGTGCCTGCCTGGCTAATCAGATGCTCATAAAGACAGAGACCCTGGTGCCCTGGGCAGGTTCTGCGGGTAGGAAGCCAGGCAGCCATTACCCATCAGTTTCCTTTGCACAACAGAGCCTCCCCTCTGGGAGCAAAGGCCTGGGCTGGGCATGTAGAATCCCTCCCCAAGACCCCAGGGCACCTCAACCTATCAGAGGTACCCATCAGGCCAGCGCTCCCCTTCCCAGCACTATTGGTTTAGAATTTACAGAGAAGGGAAAACACAAAGTACTTCAAAGCACTCGACAAAGGAGAAGGGCCACGAAGTCCTGGGCCTCCAGGCTGAAGGGACTCCCCTAGCTGGCCCTGATCTGGCCCCAGCATGTATACGGGGCTTCCCTACACCTCACAGCCCTGCGAGGCAGGAACTCAATATCCCCCACGGAAGGGCTGAGAAAGCGTGACTCACAATGCTAAGGAGCCAAACTGGGATTCCCACCCCATGTGACTGTAGATGAGCCTTGAGTGCCAGGAAGAATCTAGGCCAGACATGAGCACACAGAACACCTCGAGTTCCCAGGTTCTTTCTTGCTGGACTCCTGTCGTGAAACTGGAATGCAGCGGAGCATAGCTTGGAGTGAGGCATTAGAGGTGCAGGCCCCCAAACCGCCCTCCCAACCCTGCACAAAAACACAGTCCCGTCTCCCCTCGGAGCAGTCAGCCTGAGGAGCCCCAGGGGCGGCTGCTCTCCGCGAGCAGTCCTGTGCACCCAGGGTTACCCAGCTGAGGGGAAGCAGCCCCACAACATTGAGAAACATCAATATTTCATGGGCAGCTCCTCCTGGCCTCCAATCGTGTTTTCAATTGTCCCGAAACAATTCAGAATTTCCAACTCAGGGCTAATAGGCTGCGATCAGCCAGTCAGCCAAAGCAGGCAGGGGTAATTATTTTAAAAGCTTCCGACAGCGCTGTTCCCTGAGCTGGCTTCCCAGATTGTCTGTCTGCAGTAGTGGCTGTGCCCCTTCGGGCCCTGGGCACCCTGTCTCCCCATGCAGCAAGCAGACATCTGGAGTGCTGCGGAGGCCCCGGCCACAGAGCCTGTGAGGACGGGACAGACAGACCAGGCCTGCAGAGGCTATGAGGGCTCTAAGGGATGGCTCCAGGCAGGCAGGGGCCGCAACGCCTCACCTTCACAGCTCCCAGGCCAAACCGTGGCCTCCTGCCCCATGGTAGTTGGATGGACTGACAGACACGTAAAAGGATGGACAGGGTAGCTGAGTGATGATGCTGAATTAATCTGCTCTTCTCTCAACTCAATGCTATCCCCCATTCTCCAAGCATGGTGATCCAGTGATCCAACCAGATCTCTCGCTGTTTAAACCTTCCCTCTGCTCCTCTTCTCTCTCAGGATAGCATCCCACCCGCCTAACAAGGATTATGAAGCGCGGTGGTATCTGGTTCTTGCTTAATTCTCCAGCTCCCTCTTCCTCCATTCAATGCCTTCCCACGTTAGTGCTATTCCAGGGAGGAACGGGGAGTGGAAAAACTGTTCCAGGCCGTCTCAAGGCTTGTATGTCACTCAGGGTCCTTCAGCATCAGGCCATAGACTTCCTTTCCAGCACTGTGCTTCAAATACGGTTATGGGTTGGTATGTCTGCCTCCTTGGCTCAACCCAAATAAGCATGAGCCATTCATCTTTGCACCTCTGCAATCACAGGCACAGAACATGTGCTCTCTAAACGTGCTGACCTGAGAGAAGCCAGTCCAGGAAGGTCCCAAGATCAGGGCTCTTTCCACTACTCCATGCAGATGCTGGTAGGTCTGCAATGAAAGAAAATACTTAAGATGTCCAAGTGGTTTCTATTCTTGCCTTGGCTGCCACTATGCTCAGAGTACAATATAATTATTTTCAAATAAATTCATGTCATGCCTGAACGCAGGGGTTCCTCTCTATCTTACCTGATTGTAGGCATTCCTCTCTACCTTTGGAGCCTCTACCTTTCTCCTCAAAGATGAAAAAGAGTACAAATAGATCCCTGCCTTGCTCTGCATATCCACCCTTATATAAAGGTCAATAGACTCTGAGTTCCCCCCAGACTTTCTGGTAGCCCTCCAACTCTTTCTACAGAGGAGTGCAGGAAGAATCCTGACGGACTTCAAATTCTCCCAACAGAGCCAATGCCTCCCTCCCACGTTGCAGTGGACACCCTACCAACACCATCAGCACCCCTCTGAGAACCTTCACAGGGCCAGGGACTTCTTTGAAAACCAACCCACTCCCTGCCACAAGGAGCTCAGAGAACTTGTTCCAGAACAGCAGCCAGCCAGTATTCTTGGGGTAGAGTGGTGAGTACTCCTTAAGATGGTGGAACTCCCCCTCCCACCCTCCTGGGGTGGAGCCTGTGACCAGGCCTGGCCAACCAAGGCCTCGAGCCACTCTTCCCCACAAAGCGATTGGTTCAGCTGTGGGCATGTGAGCTGCATCCAGCCAATCAGCACAACCAAACCCCTTTGCCCACCCTAGGGAGGGTCCTATGGTTGGCAAGAGAGACTTAGCCCTGCTCTTAAGGAGCTTAGGACCAGGGTGGGACCAACAGGTTTTAATCCATCATTACACAAATATTGATGTCAATACTATCGCAATAAAGAGAAAAGACACTCTCCCTATTTCACTGGATATTAAGATAAGAAACTGTCTGAAGAATTTGTAACCCTTTCTGCATAAATATGGCTGAAGACATTTGCCCATTATGTTTAACATGAACCCATGCGACAATCTCATGTCAGAGTTTTGTATTAGGGAGAAAAACTTTTGATTAGAGGAAGTACATCAGCTTGGAAGGAAAAAGAAAGCAAATGCAGCAGCAGCTCTGTTTATCTTTTCTGAGTAGGTACCTGGAAACTCAAAGCGAACGTGATACTCAGGTACAGGGACTGCGTTACTTCTGTTCTCGGTCGATCCAGCCCTAGCCTTCCTCTCTCTGACTACCTGATCCCTCTGCCTCTGAAATGGAAAGTATGTGCCCCAAGACGTCACAACCTAAAGGGAAATTGTGAAAAATTCTTTTTGGATGAAGTGAAAATAAGATCATAAAAAAAAAAAAGGCTTTGGCCCACCCCCAGTTCACCAAGAATGTCCAGGACTTCGGGCCCTGGTCCCACCCCATCCACCTGCCTAGTCTCCCTGGTCTGAGACTTCCTAGAAGCCAAGCAGGGTATCAGGCGCAGGTCTACTAAATCGGAGAAGGAGCCTCCTCCTGCCTGACTCAAACAACAAGACCGCAAAGAAGGAAACAAAAATGAGAGCAAACTATTTTAAGGAGCAAAGCAACGTGCCAGGTTTCACCATGAACTTGCAGCCCAGCCACCCATTTCCACACAGGGCAACAGTCCTCTCCATCATCTCACGGATTTCTCAATGAAATGAAAACTCTTCTTATTCTCATTCCACAGGCAAGAAAGCTGAAGCTAGAAGAGGCTGTGTTACTCGCCCAAGGCCACAAGGATGGTAAAAGATGCAGAAAAGATTCCTCCTCTGGCCCTGGGGTCTCAGAGGCACCTTTATGGTACTGCAGGCTCTGCTGGAAACGAGCACACAGGGAGAATCACACACACGTGCCCAGTGGTTGCTAGGAACAAAACCTCCAAAATTGCTAAAGCAGGGGTAGGAAGGTCTGATTTTTCAGGGCAGCGCCAGAGTGAAACCATCCCTCACCCCAGATAGATGGCTGTTGCACCCTCCATGCGGAATAAGGGCCCGACAGTTGCATTTATGGCCAAAGATGCAGAGACCCCTTGCGTATGCGGGAAGGCTGCCTAAGACAAAGTCGGAGGTGTGTCAGCTTAGCAGCCTCCAAGGCCAGATCCACCAGCGAACCAGTTTCACACATAAAATAGCCAATATCATGGCAGTGGAGAAGCAAAAGCTAGAATTCCCAAAGTCCATTGTCCAAGCTGGGAGACTGCATTTCTGCCAGGCCACCCCCAGGAACTGGTCTGAAATCCTGCGTGTAGGGGACTTGGCTCTTAACCCGTATGATCCGGTGTGCACCAGAACCATACACGCCCACCAGAAAGGTATTCCTGCTGTTGACAGTCGAGGGGAGGTTTGGAGTCCCCAATGGCAAGATAGGGGACGGGGCCACTTCTCAGGGCCTGAGCGTGAGGCATCTGCAAGCTTGGATCTGGTAGGCTTTGGGAGTTGGGAAGGGTATCCTGTCTCTGCGTTCCCTGGCCAGGTGGCCTTGGAGTCGCCGACAAGCAGAGCGTCAGAGCAAGCGGGCTCGGGCCGTGGCCTCTCCGGCGGCAGCTGTCGGCTAGAAGCAGGCAGGGAGGCGCCGCTAGTGACGGCACCTCATGAAACATTGATGCCGGGCCGCCGCACTGCCATCTCCCGGCACCTTGAGCCAAAGTGGCAGCCCCGGAGCCCGGTGGCCGTCGACGGATAGGCTCAGAGGCTCCTGTCCCCCGGGGTGGTTGCCTGATGCGCAGACCCGCCCGACCCCCTGTCCCATACCACCACAGCCCCAGCAGCAGCAGGCTCAGACTGGAGGGGCTTGGGAAAGGCAGGAGCCTGGTGAGCCAATTAGTTCCCCCAACACACACACACAAAGCTTCGTGAGGGGTTATCTGTCCATGGGCAACACGGGTGGGACCCAGTTCCCATTAGTCCGGCCCATCTCCCGTGAAGAGGCCAATGGGGGCATATGGATGGAGTCTTCCCCTGCGCAAGGGCCGCGCAGGGCTATCGCTGGACCGTGTGCAGACGAGCGACCGTACAAGTGGCCGCAGAACTGTCTGTGCTCCATAGGGCTGGTCTACTCTTTGCTCATTAGCCCAGCCCTGGAGGAGGAGAACTGAAGAGGTTGGGGGTGTCCTCCAAGCAGGGCAGGGGTCAGCGTTTGCCCCTCCCCAATAACACCCCCCCCCCAATAAACACAGAAACTCTGGGGTCTGTCCTCAAGCCTCCTTGACTGCCCAGAACTGCGCTGCGGACATTCCCTAACAAAATGCAAGACCAGCTTCCTCCCGAAGGCTGAGCAGAAAGGGGGAAAGGTTGAATCTTAAAACTGGCGTCAGGCGGACGTCCGACCAGGGCCCGTCTAAACCGAGATCGGACTGGACCCCTCGCGTGCAAGGTGGGAAAGCGCGCAGAGGCCAGGCCGGGACCCTCAGCGGCTTCGTCCGCATGCAGCCAGGTGCCCCTTCCGCGCGAGCAGTCCCGGGGCGCCCTCCCCGGCCCCGGACACCCGCGGCGAGCCGCGCGGACCACTGCCTGCGCCCCGAGGGAGGCCCGGACCCCTAGTCGGCAGAACTGCGCGCCGCCCCTCCCCGCTGGTCCAGGCGAGCGCCTCGCTTCCCCTCCCCCCTTCCCGCCTCCCCGGCCCGTGTCCCCGCCTTCCCCGCGGGCGACGGGCGGCGGCGGCGGCGGCGGTGGCGGGAGGAGCGGGCCGAGCCGAGGCAGCCCCGACCTTGCGCGCTGCGATGTAGCGAACCAGCGAGGACCGAAGCTGCGCGCACAGCCGGAGACGCAGCTGGAACCGGGGCCCCAGCCGAAGTCGAAACCTCAGCCAGAGTCCGTGGCGAGCGAGCCCGCAGCCGACGAGCCGCGCACGGAGCGCAACCCGCGTGGGGTAAGAGTCACTGGGCTAGCAGCAATGGGTCTCCGCGGTGTTGGGGCACAGGGAGTAGGTGGCGGATTCCGCACTGTTGGCTCCAGGCGGTTGTGAGGTCCAGCCGGTGGCGCGCGACTGAGCGCATCCCGGGAAAGGCCAGGCGCCATCGAGGCAGCACGAGGAGCTCGTTCCTGCGCCCAGCGCACGGTCCCAGCTGCCGTCGCCGGGCGCTACCTCGCCTACCCGGTGAGCCCACCCCGGCTTCGGCCCCGGGCATACCAAGAGGGCCGCAGCCCCGGGGACGCGAGCACCATCCCTGCCAAGGGCATAGCTCCCCACGCCCTTCGCAGCCCTTCGTGGCAGCGCAGGCCGCTGGGAACTTCCAGGAGAGAGGGTAGGCGAGAGGGCCGTCCGCCGTCCCGGCTGCGCCCCGGAATGGGGGCCCCAGCACGAGCGAAAGCACTGGCCCCTCTGCACACCCGGGGACTTCAGCTGCAGCTTCGTGTCAAGAGGGTATTTTTTTTCTAAACGATACCGCTTCATTCGTTCGTTCGTTGGTTCCTTCGGGCAGCTATGCCTCAGAAAAGCAAGAGACATCGGCCGGAGCCCCGGCTCTCTTCGCCGAGGACCCCGACGTCTCGCCGCCAGTGCTCGGAGGCGCCCCCAGCCCACGGCGGCCTGCCCTCGCCCGCACGGGTCGGGCTTTTCCTTACCCAGAGAGGAACCCCAAATGCTCTTCGCAAAATCCAATAAAGACATTCCCGAGGCTTCTCCGGGGTTTGATTGTTGACGCAGGCTTCCGGGGCACACAGTCGCTTCTCTAGAACCGGGTCTCAGAATTCTGAAATTGACCAGCCTCCCAAATCTGAGCCGTTTCGGCGACAGTAAAGCGCGAGCCTCGAGGCCGGGGTAGCAGAAATGGGATTCCAGGAGGCCGGAATCCTGGTTCCAAGGTTTCCGATTTAGGAATTCCCTGAATCGAAAAATATGCGAGCCCACTTTTCTGAGAAACCAAGGCTTGAGTGTCCCGTTGGCACGCCAGAGGCCTCTGACAGCGATCCGGGGGCCAGAGGAAGGCCAGGTTGCTTTCCAGTTGGCCAAAGATACGGGTCTAGGAGAGCAGGGGCAACACCGGAGGGGGCTTGCTGGCTCCCTCCCCTTTCTTCAGCTCTGCTCAGAGAAGGAAAAGACACGGATGGGGGCATGAAGACCTGGCTGCCAGCACTCTAGGAGGCAGAGGCGGAATTTGTTGCTCTTCCAGCCAGGCTCAGAGTGTGCTTCTGTGGGAAAAGCCGCTCCTGGGAAGAGGAAGCTGTGGTAACAGCATAAGCTGACCCTCTGCTCCCCAGTTGTGTGACCAGTCTCTGCCGCTTGCCCAGTCTTCTCTTCCCCTCCACTCCGCTATTCTCAGGAACCAGGGAAAGACCAGGGAGCGGACTCGGGCGAGCCATGAGGCCAGCCCTGCCAGTGGCTGCATGCTCCCTTAGGCACCCCATTCGGCCATCCTAACTGAGGACATCCCAGGTCTCCCCCTAGGACAGCCCAGGGAACCCCAAATAACAGAAAGGCTGAGGCTGGGGTCCTTGGAAGTCTAAAGAATTCGGTGAGATGGCTCCCAGCCCCTACCTGAGCACCCTTTTCCCCCCTCACCCAGTAATTGCTTGTATTCAAAGAAGCAAGAGCTTTTATTGGAAGGGGGGTAACACAGACAGAAGGAGGTAGGTGGTCCCAGATGCACTTCCAAAACTGGGTTTTCTAGTTTGAACTTCTCCACGGCCTAAGAGGCTTAGGGTTGGAATGTCCCAGAGAGTCATGGATGGCCTCGAGGGCAAGCCACGGCACATTCCTTCCCTTTTCCTAAAATCCCTTGATTCTGGTGAGAGATTAGGGCAGCGTACCCCCATAAGTGGGCGGAAGGATGCCCTCCATGAGGACCCTCCAGCCACTCTTCCCAAATAAAGGTGCTAACCCATTCTTGGGCACAGAATCTGTTTTGAGTGAGTCCGGCTTTAGGAAAGGTCCCTGTGGTGACTACTTCAAACATACAACAGGCCGTACTTCTCCACTCAACCTAGCCAGGGCTCTAAAACTCCAAATTTCCTGAAAGTCACAGAATCCTTGCTAGCTCCTCATGGTCTGAAGGGATGGGGAATAGGGCACATGGGACCAGCTCTGGTAAGCCCCCTTCCCTCCTCTCGTGCCCCCATCCATCGTCAAATGAGCTGCAAGTGGAGGCGGCAAGTAGGGATTGTGAGTCTGCGTCAGACATGGAAACTAGGGCACAGTGCAGGTGGAGCCCTGCTCAAGGTCACACAGCAAAGCTAGGAGAACTCTTACTCCCGAAAGGGAGCTGCCTCCTGTCCCATGTATGTATGTGATGTATCTGAGAGTGTGCGGAAAGGTCGGTCCCTGCCTGGGATAGTGGCCCACAGAGGGTGAGGCTGGGGAAGAAGAAAGTGCCCAGGTCCCTTCTCCAGGCAACACCCTACCCAGCCAGCATCCTCGTCCTCTCATTCAGCCCCTTTCTCACCCCCTGCTCATTCAGCCCTTCCCAGGACCCAGCAAGAACAGACTCCCCTGGGCCGTCTCTACTAGTCTCAGCCCCTCTCTGGGGCCCAGGGCCCCTGGGAATTTGAGGATTCACCCTCAATAGTCTGAAGGCCTTTCCATCCACATAGCAGGCATCAAGATTTCCAAATATAGGACTCTCCTAAACACTACCAGAGGCTTGGCCCCAGAGGAGCATACAGCAGGTGCTCAATAACTGCATTAAATGCAACAGTGAGGGATGCAAGCCCCTCAGACTGAACAACTAGAGCTGCAGAGTCACAAAACAGTCCCCATCTATGGAAATTCTGACTCTTTACACCCCGTGGAGAATGGAAAGCTGTGGCCCTCGGCTGCTGGCCGCCTACAGGCAGAGCATTTATTCCATGCCCCCATCCAGAAGGGCACTGTGCTTCCCACATTGGCCCTGACACTTGGCGGGCTTGGAACATACCTGCTGTCCTCTACCAGCCCGATCACTCTTGTGCTGAGCAGTGTTCCAGGACCCAGAGGCCTGGCAGCCTGTGCATCTGTGTGCAGGGAGCATGTGTGCATCTGTGTGTACAGCACACCTATGTGGGTGTGCACTACATATGTGTAAGTGCCTGCTCCTGTGTCCTGTCTGCACCCAGGCAGGCTGGGACGCACTGTCCTTGAAAAGAGGTATCTGCTGCTGCAGGAGACTCAGCCAAGAAATATGGTCAAAGTTGAGGCTGAGGGCAAATGTCGGGCAACCATACTTCCCATGTCCCCCTCCTGCCACCCTCCCCTGACACACACCCAAGACTATTTTCATCCTGGGGGGCTCAACTTAGAGAAACTCCCCTTTGGGAGGAAAGAACAGGAGTCACCGAGCCTCCGAACCCCAAATCCCTGGGATACATCCTCCCTCTGGCCTCTGCCGCAGCCCCTGCTCCTGTACTCATGAGCACCCAGCGAGAGTGTGCCAGACGCCAAGGGGCTCTGCCTTCTCCCGGTGCCCAGAGCAGGAAGTGGGGGGCTTGGGGGGGGCTGGAGCTAACACTGAGAGAGTGAGAGGCAGGCCTGATTCTGCACTGCCCCACCGCATCCCTGCAATCCCAACCAAAGAACTCAGCCCGAGGCTGTGGGTCTCCTTCTGATGAGGAGCCAGAGCGAGGGGAGGAAGGCAGAGCTTGCAGAACATCCCAGATCCTCCGCCTGCACCGTCCCAAGCAAAGACTCCCAGGAAGAGATGGGGGAGGTGCACCAGGCCCTAGGATGAGGCGCTGGGTCTGGAGTGTAGGGCAGTACTTCTCCTCCAGGTGCTGTCCTGCCCAGCACTGCTCCCATCTGAGAGCTGGTAGGAAGGGGAGGGGCGGAGGACAGCATGGGGCCCAGCTCTGGCCCGAGGGACAGGTCAGGGTCGCACCCTACCACCCCATCTGCCATCTATTTGCCTGAGGTCTCAGGTCCGGTTAACAATTGCTGAGCGAAATCCTTCAACAAACTTCACTGAAGTAGGTAGGAAGGGATCATTCTTCGGCCTGGGGAGGGGAAAGTCTTTGCCTGCATCCATGGAGGCCCCAGTGGCTCTGCAGCTTAGCTACCATCTTATGAGAGAGAAGCTCAGAGGCGGCAGGCTTCCGGGACTGCCGACCCAGGGTTGGGAAACGGCAGGCACCTGGCCTGGCCAGGTGTCTGCAGCTCTGGGAAGCCAGTGCAGAGGCTGCAGATCGCTGCAAACCTGCCCTGAAGGGGGCAGAAGCCAACCCCCTGGCTGCCAAGGCTTGGGCCTGGCTGATTTGGCCGGACTGGCGCAGAACAAGGGGAGAGAGCCCCACAGGAGAGGCTGTGGGGCCTGGCGGGGCTCTCGGGGTCTCCTGCTGCACTCGCCAGAGGCCTGGAGCCAACAGAAACGTTTCGTCTGATTAGAAGCCATCAGTTCTATCCCAATCCCGGAAAATTGACTGCGGTGCAGAGGGGGAGGCCTGAGAAGCAGCCTTGGAGGACAGGGTCCAGGCTAATTAGGAGGCAGCATCCGGGGGCCCATTAGAACTCAGGCTGCTGTCATTCAGCCGGGCTCGGGTCCCGGGAGAAGAGGCCGAGGAAGGAGGGGCGGGCGGCCCCTCGACGAGGACGCCGCTGGGAGCTTGCCGGGACGGGCCCCGGGCTCTGCCCCCGCCCTGACGCTGGCTCGGAGGCGCCCGCTCCGTGCGATCCTGCTCCGCGAACATTCTCTCATCCTGGGCTGTTCTCGCCGGGGGCTGGGGACTTCGAGGCGGCCCAGACAGGAGTTGCTTCTGAACAAAACAAGTCATTTGGGGCTTGAGGTGGGCACGAGCCGCGCGGGACTTGGAGGCCAGATGCGTTTCTTTTGTGCGGCCGAGGGAGAAGTCGGTGCGTCAACGGAGAAGGAGGGAGCGGCGCGGCGAGGCCGCGGGGGGGAGGGGGCGGGGAAGCGGCGGGAAGGTGGCTGCGGAGGGGGAGGGCACGGGCGGGGGAGGGCGGGCGGCTCGGGGCTGGATTCCGCCCGCGCTCCCTCGCTCGCCGGCTCCCTCCCTCCCCAGCCCCCTCCCACCCAGGCCCACCCCACCCACCACCCCTGGCGCAGGGACTGCTGGAACCTGGCGGTGCGCGCTGTCGCTTTAAGACAGCCTCTGCCGGCGCCGTCCGGAGCCTTAGAAACCGGCCCCGGATCGGGAGCCGGAGCCGGGGCCGGGCGGGCGGCTGAGGCCCGAGCGGCGGGAGCGCAGCGCGGAGCGCGAAGCCGGGTATCCGGTCGCGAGAAACCGCTGCCGCTGCCGCCCGCCTGGCCCCGCAGCCCCGGGCAGTCCATGGGGCGGGCGCGGCGTCGTTGCGGGCGCAGGCAGCCCCGCGGGGCAGCCGCTTAGGCGCTGTGCTCTTGTCCCCGCAGGTCGCAGCCAGGGCGGCCGGGCGCGCCCAGCCCCGGCCCCGGCCCCTGGAGCGCCCGCCGCGGTCCCCGCCTCCATGGACGCCTTCAAGGGGGGCATGAGCCTGGAGCGGCTGCCGGAGGGACTCCGGCCGCCGCCGCCGCCGCACGACATGGGGCCTGCCTTCCACCTGGCCCGCGCCGCCGACCCCCGCGAGCCGCTCGAGAACTCTGCCAGCGAGTCGTCCGACACGGAGCTGCCAGGTAAGCGCGGCTCCCCGCGAGGCGCGCACGGAGCCGAGCCGGGCGCACGGAGCGGGCAGCAAGGGCCCGGCCCCCGCGTCGCGCCGTCAGTCTCCCTCTACGCCCCGGGAGCGCCAGGACTTTTTCTTTTCCCGTTCTCGATCGGAGGGTGTACGCGGAAATTTACACGCTTTATACATCGAAATTCAGTGCTTTACTTCCACCCGGCCCCCACGCGCCAAAAGACAGGCAGATGCACTAACCTACAACGGGAGAGAAGGTCGGACTGACAACCCCTCTGGATCAGAAGCAAACAGAACGGGGAGGTGGGGGGATCGGTTTGCGCAACTGGGCGCCCAGGGTCCTCTGAGGCCGCAGGAAAGGAGTCCCTTGAGAATGGAACGGGGCGGCGGGCGACAGAAAGTGCCCAGAGAGACAGATGGGGCAGACGGACACCCCGACAGGCAGTGGGCGACAGATCGAGATGGAGAAACTGAAGAGAAGGGGTGGCAGGGGAAATCAGGAAAACAAACTCGGGTGGGGGGAACAACTTCAAGTAAAAAGAAGACACAGGACAGCGAGGGCGAGCGGGCAGAGGGACTCGGCCCGGCTCGGGGTAAGACCCCCTAATCGAGGGAGCCGGGCCCCACGTGGGCCGCGGGACGCGGCAGCCGCCAGGCCGCCCAGCCAGGGCCCTGACTCGGCTCCGGCGAGTTGCCCTCCGAGATGCCTTTTTGTCCGAGCTCAAGCTTTCCCCCCACACCCCCACCCTGGCTGGCCGCGAGCTGGGCCGGCGGGTGGGCGGTGCGGGCAGTGGCGCGACTAATCCTCGGCCGGTCCCGGCCTCCGGGGTCTCCTTTTGGCTCCTGGGCTCCGCGTCCTAACTCGGCGCTGCCGCAGAGCTCCCTGCTCCCCGGGCCGTGGGCGCCTCTGCTGTGTTCATTTCTTAATCCACCGCTGAGTGTTTCTCTACGCGTTTTTAATCTCTATTTATTTCTGTTTCGCATCCCTAAGTGACTTTCTCTGAGAGGTTCTGTTTGCTTGACTTAAAAACAATCAACGCTGGTTTGTACTTTTGTTTTCAAAAGTTTTAAGCGTGGCCTTTGGTTGGTTTTTACTTTTAAAACCCAGAGAAACATAGATTGCTTTTTAAAACCATCTCTTTGTGGGTATTTTTAACATTTCAACTGTATTTTTCAGTATAGAAAGAATGACTACACTAGGCATATTTCTCTGTAATTTAAAAATCGCTACATGCACCACTATTCCTGGGGAGATTTTTTAAAGTCAATCCAAAATGGCGCGTTTCTGCGAGATTTTTTTCAAAATCCATTTGCAGTGGCGTTATTTTGGTAATTTCACTTACCTAACTATAGTGTTATATTTCCCTGGGATTTAAAAATTATCACTAGAAGGGCATTACTGGGAAGAGGTTAAAAAAAATCTATCTACGACCGTACATTAAGTTGTTGGATTTTTTTTTTAATCCCAGAGAAATAAATGCCTGTGTCTGCCTGGAGTTTATACACACGGAGCACTGTATTTAGTTAAGGGTGTGTTTGCACGGAGGTATTTGGCTTCTTAATTTGCATTTGCTCTGTGTCCCTATCTGCCTATTTTTAAGAGTTTGTAACCCTTTCTATGGTGTTAGGCACAGAACTGATTTTATCTGGGCTTCTGTTTTGTTTTTAATTTTTGTTTGTTTGTTTGTTTCAATTCAGTCTATGACTGAATGTGTTTTGTGTAGCTGGAAAGGCAGGGAGGCTAGCGCGCCCGGTCACCTAGACAGTCTGCGGGTCCGGGCTGCCGCCTGAGGGATTTTCTGGGCCTTGGGACCTGAGGCCTGGAGCGAAGGCCGAGAACACAGCTGTGTTGTGCCTGCCCGGTGTGGCTCCCACACAGCCCTGGGGAGAAGAAAGTGGAGGGGCTGCAGGCCACAGCCTAGCTCGTGCTCCGCGGACCCACTAGCTCTGGGCTAGAAAGATTTGATCCTAGTTCAGAAAAGCAGAGACCCCCAGATTTAGACGCCGAAGAGCCCTCAAAGTGTCATACATTTGCGGGTGACACAGACAGTGAGGCTTGAGCCGGAGCCCGGCCGCAAGAGCAGGCCCAGCCCGGCAGGCACCTAGGCCTGTCCCTCCCGTTCGCCGGGCTCTTCTCTGGGGCACGGCTGACCAAAGGTGACACCCGACGATCGGGCACCTGGCGGGCTCTTTCCAAGAGGGAAAGCCCAAGAGGGACAACCCTAGGGCTCTTGGCGGGAGGGAGGGCCGCTCGCGCTGATGGTAGGCGCTTCGGTGGAGCCGGGACTGGGTGCCAAAGGGCAGAAGCCCAAGGTGACTGGGGCCTGTCTCGCCCGATTCAGAGAAGGAGCGCAGCGGGGAAGTCAAGGGGCCGGAGGACAGCGGCGCGGGAGGCGCAGGCTGCGGCGGTGCGGAAGACCCGGCCAAGAAAAAGAAGCAGCGGCGGCAGCGCACGCACTTCACAAGCCAGCAGTTGCAGGAGCTGGAGGCCACGTTCCAGAGGAACCGCTACCCCGACATGAGCATGCGGGAGGAGATCGCGGTGTGGACCAACCTCACCGAGCCGCGCGTGAGGGTGAGCGCAGGGTGCGCGCCTGAGGGGACCCGCGAGGAGGGCTGCTGGCTACCCCTGCCGCAGTCCACTGTCCTCGAAAAGCTTTCCACCCGCGCTCAGACTTTGTCTTTTTGGCACCACTCAGACCTGCTCCCTCCCTCCACCGGAGATGATTCCACTTTAGGCCCCGCCGCTGCTAAGCCTGTTGGTGGTTAGGGACCCTCGGCTGCTGTGGCCTCGTGTTCTACCTGACCCTGGGGCTCTCCTGCAGCCTCATCCCAAGATCCGTGGCCCCAGGGGGCTTTCCCCTGCCCTGCAGCGCCCAGGGCCCAATGGGACGTTACCACCCTAGACGCGCAGAGGATTCCCTGCCGATAGGAACCTCGGGAGCTGCTGCCGCCTGCCCCTGAAAACGAAAGGGAAAGGCAGGTCTTGCCTGGCAACCTGGGAGAGGCCGGAAGGGTACCTATGCTTGGGGGTCTCAAACTTCCTGGGGCAGCGATCCCAACCACGGGCCGCTTCTCTAGAATCTCAGGATAGTCCCCACCTGACTGCTCTACAGCCATTCAGCCAGTGTGGAGCTGGCCCCTTTCCCTGATGCCCTGTCCTGTAGGGCTGGGATCAGGTGAAGGAGGAGCAGCTCTAGTGGCAGAGGGACCCTCAGGCCGAGTCCCTTTGGAGATGTAAGATCTCTGACCCATGACCAGACTGCACACTCCCTCTCCTCACCTTTGGTTCCCAGTAAAAGCAAGAGAAGAGACATTCTCTTGCTAGAGCAGCGAGAGAATCATTTCTTCTCGGAGTGCGCAACTATTTACTCAGATATTGTGAGCAAGTCCCAAGCCAGCCCAAAGTGCTACCTGGCCTACTGACTCCCTGCTATAACCCAAGCTCTCACCCCTCCCATCAGGCTGGCCAGCCCGGTGGGACGAGAGTGAAGACAGCACTCAGTAATCCTGAACTCACTAATCCTGCCTGGGTTTATGGTGGCAGGAGTGGTGTGGGGGTGGAATCAGACAATGTCAGTGCCGGGGACTGGAAAAGGCTGAGGTGCAGGGGACCTGCAGCGGCGCTCAGAAAACTTAGCCCAGTGTTGGAGGAGGGCTGAGGAAGGGAGAGGTCATTCGGTGCGAGGGTAGGTGAGGATGGGCAAGGAGCAAGAGTTGGGAAAGAAGAGGTTCTTACTAAATTTTGTGGGAGAAAGTGGTGGGGAGATTAGAGAGAAACTAGTGAGAAGTGAACGGAAATTAAATATTTGCAGAGAAACATATTTGGCATATATTTAGGCGACAGGAAAGAAATTAAATATTTAAGGGAAGGCAAAAGGATCAAATGTTTGAGAAAAATAAAGAATCAATATTTAAGAAACAGTGACAGTCAGATATTTGGAAAGATGGGGGGGAAACTTAAATGTTTGAGGAAGAATCAAAAGGATCAAAAATGAGGGATAACGGACAACATGGACTGAGGGGAAAAAAGTAGTTCAGATAGCGGTGTGAACCAAATGAAAATAAACGTTTGGGCCAGAAACGAGCATATCAAACATTCTCGATAAAGATGGAAACAGATTATTTGAGGAGTGAAAAACAGAATGCAGAATGAAGGGAGTCGGAAGAGCCTATATTTCAGGGAACAGAAATACCTTTTGTATCCGAGGGAGAAGAAAACGAATGGACTATTTAGGAGACAGACCAGACCCGTCTGGGGGAGAAGGCCCGAGATGGGCTGGTTGAGACAGGAAGAAAGCAAACGAATACTTGCTAAAAACAAAAAAGGATCGCGCCGTATTAGGGGGCGAAAATAGATTTGACTCCGGGGGAGAGGATCTAGATCAGAAAAGGGAGAAGATGAATGTTTTCTGGGGACAGGAAAGGAACCATTAAGGAGAGGCTGCAGGGGCGGAAATATCGAAGAAAAGAGACGAAATTCGGAGAGAAGGAAGCGGGCGGAGGGCTGGGGGTGGGGGGAGAGGAGGGACTGGAGGTGGAGGGACCTTCCCGCGCTCGGCCGCCCTGACCCTTCTCTTGCCCCCTCCCCCAGGTCTGGTTCAAGAACCGGCGAGCCAAGTGGCGGAAGCGCGAGCGTAACCAGCAGCTGGACCTGTGTAAGGGCGGCTACGTGCCGCAGTTCAGCGGCCTGGTGCAGCCCTACGAGGACGTGTACGCCGCCGGCTACTCCTACAACAACTGGGCCGCCAAGAGCCTGGCGCCAGCGCCGCTCTCCACCAAGAGCTTCACCTTCTTCAACTCCATGAGCCCGCTGTCGTCGCAGTCCATGTTCTCGGCGCCCAGCTCCATCTCCTCCATGACCATGCCGTCGAGCATGGGCCCGGGCGCCGTGCCCGGCATGCCCAACTCGGGTCTCAACAACATCAACAACCTCACCGGCTCCTCGCTTAACTCGGCCATGTCACCGGGCGCCTGCCCGTACGGCACGCCCGCCTCGCCCTACAGCGTCTACCGGGACACGTGCAACTCGAGCCTGGCCAGCCTGCGGCTCAAGTCCAAGCAGCACTCGTCGTTCGGCTACGGCGGGCTGCAGGGCCCGGCCTCGGGCCTCAACGCGTGTCAGTACAACAGCTGACCGCCCCCGCCCCGCGGGCCCGCGGCCGGCCGGCGCGGCGCCGGGCGGGGGCCGGGGGGCGGCGCGGAGGACCTCGCCACGCCGCGGCCCGCGCGCCCGCGCGGCCCCCTCCTCCCCACCTCCCCACCTCCGGGCTGGTTGTGTGTTTGCTTTTCCGGACCCCACTCTGCCCTCCCAAACGAGACGAAACAAAACAAAAAGACGTCGGAGAAAAAGTGCTGCGAAAAAAAAAAACCAAAAAACAAACAAACAAAAAAAAAACGGATGAGTTGCAATTTCCCTCGGGATGGCGCGGGCGGTGTGTGTTTGCTCCCTCGGGCCCCGGCGGGCCGTTGCGCGGAAGGGCCGCAGCGCGGGAGGCGGGCGGTCCGGGGAGGACGCCCTCGCAGCCCCGCGTTCCCGCCGCGCTGGACCCGGAATCAGCGGCCGCGCCTGCGAACTGGACGCGCGGAGCCCGGGCGGAGATGGCCCCGGCCCCGGACGAACCGAGGCGCCCCCTCCAAGCTGGGCCCGGCCGAGCGTACCTTAGCTCGATTCGGATCCGAATTGGAGCGGGCGTGGGGTCCGGGATGACGGCGCCCGGCCTGGGATCGGGGACTCGCTGTGCAGCCGCACGCGGCCTCTGCGCGCCCGGAAGAGCCGTCGGCCGCCCAGAGCTCCGGAGTCCTGTTTTAAGGCTAAGGAGACGCAGCTGGCGGTGCGGACGTGGCAGGAGAACCGGGTGGGCTCGTCTCCGAGCGCCCTGGCCCCCGACCTTCGCTGCAGGCCCAGGTACTCC
Source organism: Proteles cristata cristata (assembly GCA_017311185.1). NCBI lineage: Eukaryota > Metazoa > Chordata > Mammalia > Carnivora > Hyaenidae > Proteles > Proteles cristata. The sequence continues at coordinate 825,152 of JAESUZ010002509.1, forward strand.
GCTCCGCTCCCGGGCTAGGAGGTGGCTCCCTTGGGCCGGCGAAGAGCCCCCTCCTCACCGCCCGCCGTGCAAGGGTCGAGCCGGGAGAGCTCGGGCGCGGCCAGGGTCCCCGCGCCGCGCCTACTTTGCACACCCGCTCTCCGGTCCGCGCCCCTGTTTACAGCGTCCCTGTGTATGTCGGACTGACTGTATAGAATTATAAATCTGTCTATATCGACTTGTCCATGTACGTCTATTAAAACCATAGTACAAGCGTGCTAACCACTGCGGAGCCCCGACTGCTTCATTCGACTGCGAAGGGAGGCGGGCGGAAAGGGAACGTCGCCACCACGGGTCCTGAGGGTTAAAGAGAGGAGCTGCGACAGCAGTCCTTCGGTGGCGAGGGGGCTGCCCTCTCTTCCCACCGCCCTTCCCGACCTGCTCAGCCTGGCTTCCCCGCGAGGGCGCCGTTCGGCGCTCCGGGCTCCGGGCCGCGCGCACCAGGCGCTCGCCCGCTGGGCCGCTCAGCCTCAGCGCTGTGCTCGGCCGCCCTGGCCAGCACCCGCACCTTTCCGACTGCCCCGCTCTGCAGGCGCTTTCCGAGCTATGCCTAGGGGACCCTCAAAGCCCTCAGGGTGCTGCGTGGCCCTTGTCCACCGGGAGAGTTGGGGTGAGGGCCACTGAGAGCCCCTTTAGTCCCGGGTTTGCCTTTTCTCCCGTGGACTCAGTCCCCCCGCCTTGGAGCCCTGCCCTAACTGCTCCAGGAGAATAGGGGTGCAGGATCGGCCAGTGTCTCGCCAGGCCTCCCTCCGCCTTTCCCTTCTGAAATGCCACTCAGGGGCATCCGGCACGGCTGTGCTGGAGAAAGTGACCATCGCACAAAATTAACTTCTCACTTCCCTTCCAACCCAGCTTATTGGAAGGAAGCTGCGGGCGCTTCCACCCTCCCCAAGCTTTGGAAACTACTGAACAAGACCAGCCTGTAAACTGCCTGTAAAATTCTGCTTCCCTTAAGTAAGTCACTTCCAATGGCAAAACAAAATGTTTGCAGCTGCAGCGGGGGAGGGAGGAGGGGCTGGTACTCTACTTCAGAATCACCTTGTGACTGGGATTGACGCTGCCCTGGAGCTGGACCCAGGCAAGCCCTAGATGGGAGTGGGGCACAGCCACTGGCTTGATAGTGAGGTAATAGCTGGAGAGCCCTGTGCACACATTCACAAACCAGGTCAGCCCTGCCTCTGAGGTCAGGAGTGTCGTCCCTGTTATACAGATGATGGCACCGAGACTTCACCATGCTGTGCAACTGGCCCGAGACCACAGGGAGTCAAAAGTCTGTAAATTCTGAAGCACCTTTCCTCTGGTCTTCCCACATTTCGATGAGGAGTGAGAAAGACCTAGGAGTGAGGAAGAAGTAGAGGATGGCCCAGGCTGATGCTGTCGGACTTGCATGGTGGAGTTCTGAGAAGGACAGGGCCAGATATACAGGCTAGAGAAGGGAGACGGGGGGAGGGAAGGCTGGGGCAGGGGGCTGGAGCCAGACCACCCCTCCCCCAACAGCTCCAGTCCAGAGCTACGACCCCTCGTTCTCTGGAAACATAAACATAATCACATCTGGACTCAGAGGGCCTCCCCCAGCCTCACACATCTGCCAAGGCCAGGGGGCCCTGGTCTATCTTGAGGGCAGAAGGCAGGAGAGACCTAGGAGATGGGACTGGAGGAAAAAGGAAGGCAGAGAGGCCTCTCCTGAAAGTCAGGACCCGCCTCAGGTGACCAATGAGAGGCTCTGGTAGAGACTCAGTGTGGCTTTGGGGCCACAGACCAAACAGCAGCAGATGGGCGGCAGGGCAGAAGCAATCCCAGAATGACCTCATCATCCAGCAAGGACCATGGCCACCAAGGTGAGTGGAAGACCCTGTCTCGGGCTCCGCCCAGCTGTTCTGTGGCTATGGATACTACCCAGCCCTTCCCAACTGCACCAGCTACAGAATCATCTCTGAAGGGAGGATGAGAAATACATGGGGTTCTGGAAGCCCAATCCTCTGGGAAAAGGCAGAAAGCCCTAGTCCTGCTCTGCCTGAAGAAGATTGGGGAGGAGGTGTCATTCACTGATGCCACATTTACTGTGATCCCGCCCTTGGTGCTAGGGATCGAGTGCTGGAAAACAGACAGTCCTGCTCTCGTGGACAAGTAAACAGAAATGTGTATAATTACAAACTGAGCTGAGTGCTTTGGAAGAAAGAGAACAGGGTGCTGTGAATAAGAAAAAAAAAATGAGAGTCCTGCTTTAACGTTTTAACAGGATGCTCTGGTAATGCTGGTCTGGAGAGGTGGCTCTGTCTCTGTCTTGAGGGGCAAGCACTATCATTTATCGAGCCCTTTTGGGGCCCGGGGCCCAGTGGTAAGCATACACTCCTCATTGATCGGCCCCTCTACCTGCACAACAGCCCTATGCGGATGAGTTCTCATTATCCCATTTCCCTGATGAAGTCCCTGAGCTCATGCCGTTTGCCCAAGGTCCAGAGCAGGAAGGGGTGGAGTGGATCCAACCCCAGTGAGTGCCCACCCCACCTTCCGCACTGGGCGACCTCATGCCAAGAACCACAGGCAACATGGTGGGCAGAAGGCTGAGTTTGACCTTGAAGAGATAAGTGATTTCTGCTGGCCACACAGGACTAACCCCAGGACACTGGAAAGCAGGTTTGTTCTTACTTGGTCCTAAAAGCCCCCAAGGACAGCTGCAGGTTCAGAGAGGTTATGAATTAGAAACAGGAGGGCAAGAGGCTTGTTTGCAGACACCCCGGGGCACCAAAGCCAAGTGCACAAGCTCCAGAGTGCCTGGTCATTGAGGACATGAGTTACCTCCCGGAGCTTTATGGCCCCAGCCAGGCTGCAGCCACACCCTGAGCCATGGCGTCCTGGAGTACAGCTGGCAGAGTCATCTAGAAGGGTGAAGAAATCACAGCTGGAAGATCTGTCTTGGAAGGGGCACGGCCCAGGGAGCCCAGACCCTGGAGGGGACTCTGTGTTGTCCACATGCCCCAGCATGTTGCTCTCCCTGAGATCTCAGCAGAGAGCAGCAGGCCTCAATCACAGGGGAGCCAGCGTGGGAAATGTGAGGAAGGGTGGTTTATGCCCAGCAAACCCCCCATCTCCTGGGCCAGTTACTTGGCTCTGGCATCCACAGGAGGCTTCAGTGTGGTCTTTGAGAGCAAGGGTCTGAGTTCTGGCTCCACTACTGAGTTGCCTTGGACAAGAGACAATTAACGACTGTGAGCCCGTTTCCTCTTCCATATAAGGGAATAACGATCACTTCACACAGTTGTTTAAAGGATCAAAGGAGATAACACATAAGGCTTTGGTTGTGGTGCTGGCATACAGTTATTACTGATGGGGTTGGTGGTGGTGGTGTTGAAGCGACACGTCCAGCCTCTCCCCTTGAGGGCCCTTGTTCCCCACTTTCCACATTAATAAGGCTTCTCTGAGTTTCTCAACAGGTCATTTCTGAAAGTGTCATTTGGGGTCCAGCTTGGTTTTCCCTCCAGGCTTTGCTGGGTGTCGTGAATGTGATTCATGACTGACAGTCCCACTGAATGCCTTCCCCACTGCATCCCACCCTGGGACCCGTCCTGCACCTGGACCCTCAGAAACCCAGTTTGGTGTCCTATGGCCAGGCCCCGGGAGCCCAGGGGAACCAAGTCCAATCCCTGCTGTCCACAGGGCCTGGGGAGAGGCACGTCGGCAGTCAGGACTCTGAGACATGAGCCGGGGAGCAGAGGAAGCCAGTCACCCTAGAATTCTCCTCTAAGGGCTCCCTGCAACATAGGATACAGAGGTTCAGACTCTTCTTTTCCTGTTCTTCTGTCTTAATGACGGCTAACGTCAGGCCCTTACTGAGTGCCAGGCCCCAGGAAGTATTTTATAACAATTATGGTGCTCACACCTCACAGGCAGGAAGGGCTCCCTATCCTTACACTATTAGACCCTGTGGCCCAGAAAGAATCAGTAGCTCACCTGCGACAGCGCAGTTAATGAGGGACAGAGTTGGGACCTGCACTCAGGCCCTATGACCCAGGTCCATGGTCCCATCCAGTGCACACTACACTCTCTTGACATTTGTATTGGGCAGTGGGAGGGGGAGGGGGGAGGATAAACAATTATAATTCCTGTCAAGAAGTGGAGCTTAGGTGGGCTCTGGGAGAGAAAAAGAAAAGCCCCCAGGCCCCAGGACGTGCCTTCACTGAGCTCACTTGGCTATAGGGGACAGCAGCAGAGGACACAGGTGACAGGGTGACTAAGGAAGCCCCAGGATGAGGGAAGCAGAATGGAGTGAGCACACGAGGGGCAGAGGGAAGCCTTCTGGCAAAGGCAGGGCCCTGGAGTATCAACCATTTAATCCAAACTTCTGTCTCATGCAGTATTACAAACTTCTCATTTCCTACATGCGTGCCTCCAGGCTGCCTCCTTCCAGAAGCCCTCCTCCAAGCCCTTGCTAGCATGCCTCCTTGCACCTCTCACCATTGGAGCCCCACTCTTCACACTCCTGTGTTGCCTTTGCATGGCCCTGGGCCACGCCTCCCTATTGGCTGGTGTTGCCCAGAGCAAGGGTCCGCCCATTGAATGGCTGTAGGAACTTCAGGAGAAGCAGCCGCCAGAGCCCAGCCAGGCTGGGGGTGCTGTTCCTGGGAAAAGAGACACTGCAGAGGAGCCAGTCAAAGTGCCGGAAGCTTCACGGGGAGTAGGGTGGAGGAAAACTGCTTCGGCTGTCTCCATCACGTGGCCGCATCTCACTCTGTGCTATCCTGTACATTTCTCTTCTTAGTCTCATTTTATAGGTAGGAAGCTGAGGTTTGGTAATGTCGTGTAACCTGTCCAAGGGCACACAGATTGTAGGAACTCAGATCCGAGCCTGAGCACTGGCTACTATGAGCTCAGCTTCCTGGAGGCAGGGTTGCTGCAGTCACAGAGCCAGGATGCAGAGGCCCACAGGTGTAGACACCTGGAGAGGTGTCTGCACAGTCATGCTCAATAAATAGTTCCTGAATGAAAGAATTGAGGAGCTGCCTTGCCTTACACCTCACTCCACAGAACATAGCTTGGTTCCTTCTCCCTCTCCCTACTCCTTTCTCTCTTCTCTCTTGCTTCTTTCCTTCCTCCACACACCCTTACCCCTCCCTCTCAGCACAAGCAGCTCTGGGCACAGCTTTTAAAAGGAAATCAACAACAACAACAAAAAAAAAACAAAAAACAAAAAAAAAGCACCCAATTCAAAAATGGGCAAAGGACGTGAATAGACATTTCCCCCCAAAGAAGATAAACACATGGCCAATGAGCACAGGAAAAGATGCCCAGCATCACTAGTCATTAGGTAGATGCAAATCAAAACCACAGTGAGATACACCTACACATCCATTACAAAAATAAAAACAAGCAAAAACAAAATATTAGGTGTTGGCAAGGATGTGCAGAAATTGGAACCCGTGATCCTTGGTGGTAGGAAGGTCAATGGTGCCGCCTCTGCGGAAAACAGGATGGCGGTTCCTCAGAACAGAAGACATAGAATTCCCATGCGATCCAGCAATTCCACATCTGGGTATTTACCCAAAGAAACAAAATCAGGGACCCAAAAAGATACTTGTACACCATGTTCATAGCAGCCTGTTCACAAGAGCCAAAACAAGGGAGCTACCCAACTATCCATCAACAGATGGATCAACAAACACAATGGACTCCTATTCAGCGTTTAAAACAAAACGATCTTCTGCCACATGCTACAACATGGACGAACCTTCAAGACTGTGCTGGCAGTTCAGAGCCTGGAGCCTGCTTCAGATTATGTATCTCCCTCTCTTTCTGCCTCTCCCCTGCTTGTGCTCTATTTCTCTCTCAATAATAAACATTAAAAAAAAATGTAAGGAAAGATTAAAATTGTACATTTTATGTCTCATGTGTATTTTACTACAATTTCTTTTTAAAGAGTAGATCTGTGTTTATGCCCCCACCTTATCCAGAGTGGCATCCAGAGGCAGGTGTCCAGGAGTCTCAAGGGCTGAGCCACTTGAGGTAGTCTGCTGTGTTGGAAAATGATTCCCTACAGCCCTTTTTAATCACAGCTCCATGGAGGCCCCACTGACAGCTAATCCCCAAGAGGCCCTCACCTCACTCTGCATCTCTTTGTACAATGTAGCAGGAAGACCCGAGTAGGGACATGTCCCCTACTGAGTAACCACTATGTGCCCAAGAGAGTACAACTGTTGTGCATGATTTTTGTCTATAAGTTTAGCATAAAATTGAACAATAGGTTTGTCATTGTCAGAAAACTACCATATATTCATAGCTCTATACCATCATGTATATATTCACATATATATTCACACATATATTCATATGTGTTTTCATATATTCATATATATTCATACATGCATTCATATATGTATATTCATATATCCACATATATTTATATGTATATTCAAGTATATTTTTATATTTTCATACATTCATATATTCACATATGCATTTATACATTCATCCAGTCATATATAGATTCATATATGATACTCATATATATTCATACATACCTTTATACATGCAGTATATTGATACATATTTACACATATTCATGTATATATATTCATATACACATTCAAATATATTCACATCTATACATTCATTATATATGCATATATATGTATTATATATTCACCCAAAATGCATATATATTCATATGTGCATTCATATATGTATATTCATCTATTTTCATGTATGCATTCATATATGTATGTTAATATATTCATATATATGCAGTTCATGTATATGCATGTATATGTGAATATATATGTTAATATATTCCTATATACATTCTTATAAATATTCATGCATACATTTATATATGTATATTCATATATACATTAATATATTTTCTCATATACATATGAATACATATATACACATATATTCATATATATTCATATTCTCATATTCATACAGCAAGGGTTGTTTGGGTTTGGGCGGGGGTGGGCTCGGTAGCAAGGACAGGGCTGATCCATCAACTCCGTTGGCCCCGGAGGTGAGAAGAGTCGTGGGGGTTTACGTGGGTGATGGCGTCGGGCGGTGGCGTCGAGGTCTGTTAGGTGGTGTCAGTCGGGCCTCTATCACGTGCGGGCAACACTGTGCCGCGGCCAGGGTCGGTGTAGACGTTTCGGCCGTGCTGGCCCCCCTCCCCTCCACCGGTTCTCCACCTCACCCGCCCCCAACCCTATTCAGGTACCTAGCGCATCCTGGAGCGGACATTTAAAGACCCTTCGATCCCGTCCGCCTTGGGTTGTGGTGTTCGGTCCCGTGGGGAGTCGTGGAGGCTGGTCTCTCGCTCTACCAGCAACTGCGCCGCCCACTCCTGGCCCCCACTGCCGCCCAAGCCCACTCCACTGTCCTTCCCGGATATATGAATATTTATATGAATACATATGAATGTATCTATGAATATATCTACGGATACATGAGCGCAGTACCATTTTTTCTCTTACATATGCACAGGGAAGTATCTTAATGTACATGACGTGTTAACACCACCTACCTTGGGGTGGTGGGAAATGAGGGATTTTTTTTTTCGTTTGTCCATTCCAAATTTTTGGCACTGAGCATGTGTTACTTTTGCAATGATAACGTGAAACACTAAGTATGATTTTAAAAATACAAAGACCTATGATCTGCAGGACAGGGAGCGGCCTGCCTGCAGGTGGCTGTCCTCACCCCGAAAGTGTCAGTCATCACCTACCTGAAATGGCTTGTCAACCCTCAGGATTCAGCCTCATTTAGGGGGCAGTCTGGTGTGACAAGTGTCAAGGAACCCTTTACTGTCAGATTTTTACAGAAACGAAATTTTTGTATTCAAATACATTCTTCTTTAAGTGGATGTCAAATTAAGAGGTGCCAAGAGGAATGTTCTGAAAGAAGAAGACGAATTTGTAAGGCTTTTTTTTTTTTTCCCACTAAGAAAAGAGGACTCAAGTTTTTAAAACAACTGTCATAGGCACGGAGACCATCCCTGTCCCTTCTGTCCCCTCACTGCATCCTGATCTCTACCAATCCTCCAACACAGCAACCTCTTTGCACTCCTACCTAGCCCACACATACACACACGCACACGCACATGCACACACATGCATGCAGGGTGTGGCTGCCAGCCAGCATGATCATGGAATCTTTATTAAAGAGGTCCAAATTACCAAGGTTTTACTACACTACTAAAAATAGTCATGCTTACTTAGCCTGCTTAATAAGCACACCATTTCTAATTTTTCTGCCTGAGTAAACTGAAACATCATTCCAGAAATACATTTTTACTGAAACAAGAAGACTTGTTTTTTCTTCTTCGATCATACATTTTCCCCCTTTCCCCTTCTCCCTCCTCTCCCCATCCCTGTGCCCCCCTCAGCTCCCCACCCCTACCCATTTTTAAATTTCAAAACATAAAGGGGAAAGTAACAGTAATTTGGACTTGGCTTTCACACAAAATGGACCAATTTTTTTAAGTGTTGGTAATTTGTCCTGAAAATGGATATAGGGAGTCAGGCTGGGAGGCTTTGAAGAATGGGATTTTATGAGAGGAAAATGAGGCCTGAGTGTGTGGGAATGTACCTCCCCTCCGTGCCTGGAACAGTGCAGGCACGTGTAATAACCACAGCTAATAGCACCATTATTGCTATTATCACATTATAGTATTATTATTCATCAGAATCAGACAAAGCATATTAACCCATTTAATTGAACCAAGGGCTTAACGTCCCGGTGACTTCACGGAAAGTGCTTGGCAAACTCTCCCAGACGTTTCAGCCACAAAGCAGCCGGCCACTTTGTCGCTTGCCAGCCTGCAAAGGTTTCCCCCAACTCTTCCCGCCTGTGGCCTATCTGGGAACTTTCCAGGACACACTGGGATGGATGCATATCCCCACCCTCTCTCCAGCCTTTTCGTGCACATACCTCTCTGTCCTTGTGGATAAACGACTTAATAAAGGGGAGATTTACACGGAACACTCATGCGCACAAACGCACATGGTGTGGCCAAGGACCCCTCCTCTATCCCCCAAGCTGGCACTCCTTTTGAATCACCCAGACTGGCACACACAATTCATGGTGAACACCTGGCTTCTCCTTTTTTTTTTTTTTTTTTAATTTCTGAGAGAGACAGTGTGAGCAGGGGAGGGTCAGAGAGAGAGGGAGATACAGAATCTGAAACAAGCTCCAGGCTCTGAGCTGGCTGTCAGCACAGAGCCAGACGCGGGGCTCGAACCCATGAACTGCGAGATCATGACCTGAGTTGAAGCCGGACACTCAACCGACTGAGCCACCCAGGCTCCTCAACACCTGGCTTCTGAGCTCGGCACCCAGTGCTCCAAAGCTTCTTCACTCTCCCACAATCGAGAGAGTGGGTGAGGGAGCCAGGGCCACCTCCGGCAGCCCCCAGTCTCAGGGAGACAGACCCAGGCCAGACAAGGAAGGATGCAAGTGGAGCTGCAGCTGCCAAAGGCACCCTCTGGCTCCTTCTCCCTGGGGCCCAGCCTTCCCTTCATGGAGCCTCAGTTTCCCCCTCTGCCAAACGGGCAGTGGGCCTGCCTGCTTGCCTCCTGAGAGGTTCAGTATCAAGGTCTGAAAGGACCCTGGGTGTGAGCAGTATGTAAAGCTTTCAGGTAGGCTGTTGCTTCAGAGGCACAAAATTGTCCTTTATCAACAGCTGTTAGCTGGTCCCCAGGCTCAGCCTTCCTCCCCTCCAGATTCCTCCATAGTGGGGCTGCCAGCTGGCCCTGTGGGGAAGCATCTCGCTTTATTTCACTGGGGATGATGACACCCCCGAGGCCTCAGGACTGCTGCGATGTACCCCGATCCCGCACCGGATCAGGAGCTACCACCTGAGATTGCACCACCTTTCCACCCCGAAGTCCATTTCCACTGGGCCTGGGGCAGCAAGGTGCAAGAGAGCCCCACCGCAAGCCCCGGCCAGCCAACCTTCTTGGGGGGAGGGCACAAGACCAGCGTATCATAGAAGTTAAGAGTACAGGCTCGGGAGTGAGAGGGAACCTGGGTTCTAATTTCAGGGCCACCGCATACTGCCACATTAACCTCTCCAAGCCCCAGTTTCCTCATCCACAAAATGCGGCTCGTTGTGAAAAGGTAGGTACAGTGTTTGCCACAGTGCCTATGACATAGGCTCCAGATCACCCCTGGGTCTCCGCTGCCCGCTCCTCCTCCATCCCCCGGGACTCTAAAACTGGCACGTCTTAGGCAGTCGTCACTGGCACCCAGCTGTGAGGCTAAGATTCCCAATCGATGGTCCTCCCCAACTCGGGCTGGGAGAGGGAGTACCTTTGGGTGGAGGAGTTAAGGTCTGAGTTAAGGTCAGGTATAAAAGGCCAAGGGTGAGAGTATGATGAAAGAGAAATCAAGACTCTCCAGAGTAACCTGGGAGGGCTTCCTGTTATCCTAGGCCCTGAGCCTTGAAGGATCAGCAGGTTCCGAATGGGTGTGTAGGAATGGAGGTGAGAGAGTCCCGACAAAGGGAGCCCTGAGAGATATGGGGAGAGAAAGGGGGAGACAGACTAGGGGAGCCTTAATTGCCAAGCGAGAGAGATAAGGCCTCTCAGGCAGCAGAAATCAAATCGGGACAGGTTACCGCCCCACTTCTACACTGGCAAGCTGAGTGCTCACGTCCTTAGAATCTGGCCCCAATCTACTTGCCCAATCCCCCAACGCCCTACCCTGCCCTGCAGGCCACACCAACTTCAGTGTCTGCTAAACCCTCTGCTGCTCTACCTTCGGTTCTTCGTTTCTTTGTGCACGTGGTTCCTTCTGTTTGCAACGCCCTCCCACCCACCACAGCCGGGGGTGCACACATACACACTCCACTTAAACATTTTTCGTTCAAGGTGAAAATTGTGTTACTTGCCCTGATTATACATATGTTCATTCTTAAAATTTTAAAAGTTCAGAAAACCATGAGGATAAAAATAAAGACCACCAAACCACTATTTTACCTTTTTTAAAAAATGTTTTTAATGTTTACTTATTCCTTAATTTACATCCAAGTTAGTTAGCATATGGTACAACAATGATTTTGGGAGTAGATTCCTTAAATGCCCCTTCCCCATTTAGCCCAGCTGCCCTCCCACAACCTCTCCAGTGACCCTCTGTTTGTTCTCCATATTTGAGTCTCTTGTGTTTTGCTTCCCTCCGTTTTTATGTTCTTTTTGCTTCCCTTCCCTTCTGTTCATCTGTTTTGTATCTTGAACTCCTCATATGAGTGAAGTCATATGATATTGGTCTTTCTTCGACTGACTGATTTCGCTTAGCATAATACCCTCTAGTTCCATCCACGTAGGTGCAAATGGCAAGATGTCATTCTTTTTTATTGCTGCGTAATACTCCTGTGTGTGACTGAGTGAGTGTGAGTGTGTGTGTGTGTGTGTGTGTCTGTGTGTGTATGCCATATTTCCTTTATCCATTCATCCATCAATGGACATTTAGGGTCTCTTGCTATACTTTGGCTATTGTTGATAGCGCTGCTATAAACATTGGGGTGCATGTGCCCCTATGAAACAGCATACTTGCATCCCTTGGATAAATACCTAGTAGTGCAATTGCTGGGTCATAGGGTAGTTCTAGTTTTAATTCTCTGAGAAACCTCTGCACGGTTTTCCAGAGGGGCTGCACCAGTTTGCATTCCTACCAGCAGGGCAAAAGAGATCCTCTTTCTCGCATCCGGGCCAACATCTGTTGTTGCCTGAGTTGTTAATGTTAGCCATTCTGACAGGTGGGAGGTGGCATCTCATTTGTATTGAGATATCTGAATACAATGTATCTCACTGATTTGTATTTCCTTGATGATGAGTGATGTTGAGCATTTTTTCATGTGTCAGTTGGCCATCTGGATGTCTTCTTTGCAGAAGTGTCTATTCATGTCTTTTGCCCATTTCTTCACTGGATTATTTGTTTTTTGGGTGTTGAGTTTGAAAAGTTCCTATAGATTTTGGAAACTAATCCTTTATCCGATACATCATTTGCAAATATCTTCTTCCATTCTGTCAGTTACCTTTTAGTTTTGCTGATTGTTTCCTTCACTGTGTAGAAGCTTTTTCCTTTGATGAGATCCCAATAGTTCATTTTTGCTTTGGTTTCCCTTGCTTTTGGAGACATGTTGAGTAAGAAGTTGCTGCAGCTGAGGTCTAAGAGGTTTTTCCTGCTTTCCCTCTAAGATTTTGAGGGCTTCCTGTCTTTTTTTTAAAAAAAAATGTTTTATTTATTTTTGAGAGAGAGAGACAGAGACAGCACGAGCAGGGGAGGGTCAGAGAGAGAGGGAGATGCAGAATCTGAAGACAGGCTCCAGGCTCTGAGCTAGCTGTCAGCACAGAGCCCAACACAGGGCTCGAACCCACAACCTGTGAGATCCTGACCTGAGCTGAAGTCTGATGTTTAACCGACTGAGCCACCCAGGTGCCCCTCATGGCTTCCTGTCTTAACATGTATGTCTTTCATCCTTTTTCAGTTTTTTTCTGTGTATGGTATAACAAAGTGTTCCAGGTTCATTTTGCTTCATATCACTGTCCAGTTTTCCCAGCACCATTTGCTAAAGAGACTGCCTTTACTCCATTGAACATTCTTTCCTGCTTTGTCAGAGATTAGCTGGCCATACGTTTGTGGGTCCATTTCTGGGTTCTCTATTTTGTTTCATTGATTTGAGTGTCTGTTCTTGTGCCAGTACCATACTGTCTTGATGATCACAGCTTTGAAATACAGCTTGAATCCAGAACTGTGGTGCCTCCAGCTTTGGTTTTCTTTTTCAAGATGGCTTTGGCTATTTGGGTCTTTTCTGGTTCCATACAAATTTTAGGAATGTTTGTTCTAGCTCCGTGATGAGTGCTGGTGTTATTTTGATGGGGGTTGCACCAAACCACCATTAATGACACCCTTTCAGACATCCCTCCACCTGCACGTATGTGAATGTACACATGTGCACATGCTATTACGTAAATAATACCCGGTCACATGTTGCTCAAGAAACCACTTTTTCTGGTCAGTATAATATCAAGAACACCTATTCTTACCAAAAAAAATCACAGTTTTGAAGGGCCACATATAGAGATTCATAATAATTTAAGCATCATCCTCACCAAATGGGCATTTAGGTAACTTCCTATTTCTTTTATTGTGTTTCTATTATAACAGGCCACAGTAACATTCTTCCCCGTGCATCTTTGTGCATTAGTCAGATGGCACCTTAGAGAAACTTCAAGAAGCAGAACTGTTGAGGGGGGACCTGGGTGGCTCAGCTGGTTGAGGGTCTGACTCTTAATTTCAGCTCAGGTCATGATCTCATGGTTCATGAGATTGATCCCTACCTTGGGCTCCGTGCTGACAGTGTGGAGCCTGCTTGGGAAACTCTCTGTCCTTCCCCAGATCTCTCTCTCAAAAAGTAAATTAAAAAACAGAAAAAATTTTCAAAGGAAGAACTGTAGAGCCACAGGAAATGTGTACATAAAATCCAATCCAGTTGTCTGGACTCTTGAGGGTAGAGACTGCCAGTTTCAGGAAGTGTAAAATGCACACTTTTTAGATAAAAAATACATAAATATATAAACAGACAAACAATAAATTTGACTACTTAGGAGAAGGCCACAGCTATGGACACTGCCAGAGAGGACAAGGTTGCCCGTTCTCCATACTCTGGCCAATATTAGGTTTCATCTATCATCTTTGCCAAACCTGGAAGGGACCAAATATCTCAGTGCCACTTTGTGTGTGTGGCCTTATTTCTCCTTTTTTAAAAACAACATACAGATGGTGTCATGTATGTACAGTTCTGCGACTGGCTTTTTCCACCTGCCAATTTTCACTCCTTTTTCCACTTTCTCATACAAGGGTCAGGTAAAAAGCCACCTACTCAAGCTCAGAGACTCCCAAAGTGCCTCCTCTGGGTGCCCACAGCTTCCACCCTTGCTGATGAGTTATCAGTGGGTGAAGGAGCAGGCAGAGAGCCAGAAAGTATGGACCTCAAGGTCGCCACCCAAGAGGCCAACCTCCCGGGCACAGGGACGGCTGAGGATGCGCGACAAGGCACAGACAAGGCTGGCTCATCCCGCCCGCCTCACGCCTGCTCCGCACGTCCCACCTGCGGGCCAAGCCTCCATGTGGGTCTGCTTCACTGAAAGCCAGGGAAGGGTGACTTGTAAGCCAAACCCTCTTCTGCCCCGGCTGTAATTTCCTGATTAGGCGCCAGAGTCAAAACCCATCTGCCCACACGGATTGCTTCCTGCCATGTTCTCATCTCTGGAGCTCCCAGTGCCAAGCCGCGAGCCACTGGGCCGGCGGACTGCAGCCCCGGGCCCCGCTCGGAAGGCAATTGTGGCTTGACTTTTAAAGTTCAAAAAATAGCTTTGAAAAGAAAAACTAAGGTTGCTGTAAGGCTGTAGAGCAAAGACGTACCTGTGTAGCCTGAGTTCAAATACTGACTCCACCCATTAATGACAATCGTGGCCAAGTGACAGTCCCTCTGAGTGCCTGCTTACCCACCTATACAATGGAGCTAATGATTCCGTAGAAGACTGTTGCACAGCATTAGGGCAAGGTGGTAACAAAGCCAGGCTGCATGGTTGTGAATCCTGGTTCTTCCTCTTAGTTGTACAGACTTGGGTAAGGTTACATCACCTTTTTGAACCCCAGTTTTACCACCTGTTTCATGGGAACAATGAAAATACCTAAGTGTTGTGATAAGATTCAGATCATGCACGTGGAAGTATCTTGTAAACAGAAATAATGGCAACACAGAAGGAGGTGTTTCTACTGTCAACAAAGAGAATCAGCTATATCTTTGGAGCCTGGGCCGGAACTCTGCCTGGATTCCTCCTCCTCTGGGCCGGTGGCAAGATGTGAAGAGGTCTTCTTACCTCAGACCGCCATTCCCGGCATCACGGTCCTGCTGGGGAAAGGAGGGAGTCAAGGGCCACATGTGCTGAACGGTGAGGCAGTGGGAGCCTCTGCTGGGAGCACAGCACTGTCCCATCGCCCGTTTCCAAAGACTGGGGTCAGCTCCCAGTTTCCCAGGAGTTTTAGAACAGACACTGCATCTCCCTTTGGTTTCTTCTCCACTTTCTTTGGAGACTTCATTTTACAAAAAGCCAGCCACACGTGGGTGCCCCCGCCCCCTGGGGTGCTTCTGCTAGAAGTCTCTGAGCTCATTTTGGGGTCCAGGCAGTGGTTTGTAAAGCCCTCTTAACATTTCCCAATTTTAGCCTGAGACGTCTCTATTACACGGGACGATCTTCAGGCCACCTGAACACATGGTCAAATCTATTCATGGGGTTCCATTTTTAAAAGGTACAATCAGCAACCAAAAATTGTCTTTAAAGGATTCCAACTGAGGCACCTGGGTGGCTCAGTCAGTTAAACGTCCAACTTTGGCTCAGGTCATGATCTCCTGGTTCGTGGGTTTGAGCCCCGCATCCGGCTCTGTGCTGAGAGCCAGCTCAGAGCCTGGAGCCTGTTTCAGATTCTGTGTCTCCCTCTCTCTCTGACCCTTCCCTGCTCATTCTCTCTTTCTCTTTCTCTTAGAAATAAATTTTTAAAAATAGAGGATTCCAACCATGACTTGCCTATCACAGAGAACATCAGAGAGGACCCGGTTCTCACCCCACGAGGACCTGTCATCCCCCTTCCACCGCTTTGCAGCCCCAACACTCCAGTTGGGTCAGAACCTCTAAGAGTCTTTGATTCTTGGGGGCACCTGGGTGGCTCAGTTCGTTGAGTGTCCAACCCTTTTTTTTTTTTCTTTTTGAGAGAGAGAGAGAACGAGTGAGCAAGCACACAAGTGGGCAGAGAGGGAGAGAGAGAATCTTAAGCAGGATGCACTTTCAGCTCAGAGGCCAGTGTGGGGCTGGATCTCATGAACATGGGACCATGACCTGAGCCAAAATCAAGAGTTGGATGCTCAACCGACAGAGCCACCCAGGCACCCAGAGCCTCCAACTCTTGATTTTGGCTCAGGTCATGGTCCCAGAGTTGTGGGATCAAGACCAGTGTCAGCCTCCACACCAAGCATGGACCCTACTTAAGATTCTCCCTCTCTCTCTCTCTCCCTGCCCCACCCCACTACCCCACTTACATGCTCTCTCCCTCTCCCTTTGTGTACACACACTCTCTCAAAATAAACAGACAAACAAATAAAGTCTCTGACACTTAGCCCTCGGCTTTTACTTCCTTCTTCCCTTCCTGTGCCAGCTCCTGATTGTGTAGACCCATCAAGCCTGACTGGGCTCTTCATTTTCCCTGTTTTGCCCATTACCCTGACTCTCCATCATGGGGGAGATGAAGAAAGAACAAATGCTCCCCCTCCTTCTTTTCGGATCCAGACCTGGCTCTCCCCGACCCTCCTAGTGCTGCATCACCCAGAGCCTGGAATACAATCTGAGCTTGAACTCGAGGACGGTGAGGCATGGGGCTGGCCAAGCCCAGATGAGACTCCTGAGGGCAGAACGTGGGGAAGAACAAGGCTCTCAGATGTTGACAAATCTTCCCTCTGTCACAGCAAGCCCCCTTCTCCCCATTTCCCAAACCCTGCGGCCAGAACTGCAGCCATCACCTCACCTTGCTGAGCAGCCTGCTTTGGAATTCAGAGCCATCTTCTCTCCTGAGAGCCGGGGAGGCGAAGGAGCAGGCCTGGGCAACCTCGGGCCAGGGACAGAGACCAAAACAGGAGACAGACCACTGAGGGCAAAGCCTGACTGGGTGAAGGGCCCTTTGATTTAGGAGGCGTCCCGTCTCACCCACATTTGAAGAAAATACAAGGTATGCAGCTCCCAGCTTCTCCGTGTAGGATTTCTAGGGGCTGTTGGAATAAGTAGGAGAGTTTATATTCTCACTCACTGCCTGCATCCCCATAGTGTAGGGACTGCTTCCTGCTGGTGGAATCAACAAGCTGTTAAAAAGAAAAAAAAAAAAAAAAATCCGGCCACCTTCCAAACACCTCCAGCCCCGGGTTCCAGCTCCTTCCCACAGGAACTGGGGGAGGGCCTGAGCATGACCAGAAGACTCGAGCCCAGGTCCCCTGCATCCCAGGGCAGCTACCAAACCTCCAGGCTGGCAGCATGGAGACAATCGAGGCATCTGGGGACAGTTCTGCTGCATCAGAGGGCTGGGGGGACGGTGAGGAGGGTCCTGCTTTCCACAACCAGGCCTGGGCAAGCAGAGCACTCCTGCCCCAAGCAAATCAACTGAAAGCTGTGGCCAAGCCTGTTTGGGTTGGTGAGGGCCCAAGTGGGAATTCCAGTCTGCCAGTGTTTGCTCTGCAGACGAATAGAGCCAAACAGAAATACTGCTTCGGGACTTTGCGCCAAATATCCGCCGGCTTGTTCTGCCAGCAGAGCTGGGCCAGCCCCCTGCACGTCACCCTCTCCCAGCTCTCCGCTCGGTGACAGCCTTCTGCTGGTGCCCTGAAAGGCAGCTTGCCCTCCCATGCCACAGCCCAGGGCCCCATACCTGGGGCTTCCCTGAGGGGGCCTGGGCCTTTGGGTCCCATGCCATCTGCCCATCCTGCTGTGCCAGGTCCCCATGGAGACCCCTTCACCGCCCAACCCCAACGCAGCTTCCAGACTTCTGTTGCCTACTCTCAGCACCACACTGTCACCCTGACATCGGCACCTTCCTTCTCTGTCCCGCATCAGCGTGGCCCACGGCAGCCAGCCGCCCGGCAGAGGCAGAGCAGACAGCAAGCACACACTGGCCACATCTGACTGCATCTTTTTCATGCTCTCACACGCATTGCATGTGATCCTTAGAGTGGGTCCGTTTTTTCAGCCCATTTCTCCGCAGAAATAGCTGAGTTTTTCAGAAGATCAGACCTCCTGGCGCAAGGTCACCCAATTAAGGAATCCAGGTCTCCTCACTCCAAAACCATGGGACTTTCCAACTTACCTGAGGCTCATTTTTTCATCTTGTGTTCACTTC
Source organism: Proteles cristata cristata (assembly GCA_017311185.1). Lineage (NCBI taxonomy): Eukaryota > Metazoa > Chordata > Mammalia > Carnivora > Hyaenidae > Proteles > Proteles cristata. Next base: position 843,116 of record JAESUZ010002509.1, read on the forward strand.
CAGAGGCCTAAGGCAATTCTTAGGATTCCTAGTGAGAGCAGGGGAATGTGTGTCCACATTTTCCCCAGCAACGTGGGTATGCGGCATGCCAACAGTATGCACAACAGTGTGAGCAGCTAGCAGTGTTTGCTGTGCCCCAGGCCTGAGGCCCGCCTGTCCTACAGACAGGGCTGGGCCCCCAGAGGGGGCACTCGGCCTTCAGGCTCAGGCTCTGTGTGCAGTACGCCCTGGCCTTCTCCTGCTCCATGAAGGGCACACACACCCTGCTTACGTCTGACCCACCTCCCAGGACACTGGCATCAAGATTTCTGCACCTCAGGGGGCGCCTGGGTAGCTTAGTCAGTTAAGCATCCGACTTTCGCTTAGGTCATGATCTCGCAGTTCGTGGATTCGAGTCCCGCGTCAGGCTCTGTGCTGACTGCCAGCTCAGAGCCTGGAGCCTGTTTCAGTCTGTGACTCCCTCTCTCTCTGACCCTCCCCTGCTCACGCTGTCTCTCTCTCTCTCCTAGAAATAAATAAAAAAAAAATTTTTTAAAAATTAAAAAAAAAAAAGATTTCTGCACCTCAGGAAACAGCGAGGCTATAACCCCCGCCCTCAGAGGGCTCCCCTATAGCACGGTGGTGGGCCTCACACTCCACGGCAAGCCTTCTTGGCATTTTTACACAATTCTCAATTTGGCCCTCAGAGTGTGACCATTTGCAAACGGCAATGATGTGAGTATCTTAGAAGACTCGTGCTCTTTGCTTCCAAACAACGGTCACTTCCTCAGGGAAATTTCCTTCATCCAGTCCGGCTGGATTACGGTTTCCCCTACATAACCGAGGGCCCCAAGAGGACCAGGACCAGACTGTGGGTTTCTTGTTACGGCACATGCAGTGCCCAGCACAACTCAGGAAATAGTAGTTGGATGTATGAACAAAACCCCGAGGAAGGGGTTCCACGTGCCCTTGTCCTGTGGCCTTGGAGGAGCTGTCACCCATGCCTGGAGATCCTGGGCCCACCCAACGGGACCCTCTGTCCAGCCGCTCTCAACCTTGCCCATGTGTTTTCTTCTCTGACTTCTCCGTGTGGGTGTGAGGCCTTTTTTCCCTCAGCTCTAGGTGCCGCTGTCCGACTCCCGCTCCAACCAGAGCTCCCTCCTCCCTCCGTCAAGGTGGCGCTGCTGAAGGGATGGGCCTCAAGGATACGCCCCCAGCAATGGGAGCAGGGGGGTACTGCAGACCAAGGGGTGTCAGCCAACCCTGCCTTCCCTGCCCCATCGGAAGATTCCATCATGGCTGCATCAAGGTAGTGCCAGGTCCTTGCCAACTCTGCTTGTCATCTGGCCAAGGAATGACACAGAAAATGCTACCTTTTAAAGTGAAGTGTCTTGGGGCACCTGGGTGGCTCAGTCGGTTGGTCATGATCTGCGGTTCGTGGGTTTGAGCCCCGCGTCGGGCTCTGTGCTGACAGCCAGCTCAGAGCCTGGAGCCTGTTTCAGATTCTGTGTCTCCCTCTCTCTCTGACCCTCCCCTGCTCACGCTGTCTCCAACTCTCTCTCAAAAATAAGTAAAACATTTTTAAAACTTTTTTTAAAAAATAAAACAAAACAAAATAACATAAAATAAAACAAAACAAAATAAAATAAAACAAAACAAAAGAAAATAAAATAAAAATAAAGTGAAGCATCCTCACTAACCATGGTGGAGGAGCAGCCCAAAGCGCCTGATCCTGCTGCTTCTTTGACCCTTGTACGAGGTGCCCTGGCACAGCTGGTAGGCCACTCCCTCAGGCCGGGCCACCGTGAGCTCCCGGCCCACACAACACAGTCACAGCTGCACCTGCTGGGGCACCGCGACCACTACGAGCCTAGAGGAAAGCAGAGACAAAGTCCCAAGCGGGGTCTCCGCGACAGCTGGTCCACAGCCAGTGATGTTGCTCTGCCTGGCACTCCCCCACCGAAATGAGCCCAGCTTTGAGAGGTTCCAGGACCAGTGGTGTTACACCAGCTCAAAGGGGCCACACACACTTACGGGGCTGCCGGAGGCCCTCCCTGGTCTAGGGGTCCAGAGGTGGCTTTCCCAGTAGCCTAACAAGTCTTCGCGGCTGACGACAAGGGAGGAGACAACTTCTATGGCCCCTGGATGTGGCCTTGGGTCAGGGGCAATTCTTGAGCATCCCTCTCCCCACTCCCCAGGCCTGGCTGTATCATGTTGAGGGAGCAAGCAGTCCAGGCAATTGGTCTTCACGGTCACCTACCTAGCCCCAACCCCCAGCAGCAGGGAAATACCATAATCCAAAGTAACTGCAGAGAGGTCAATTCAGAGAGCTTGTGTTTTATGGCAGGGGCTCCGTCACGCCCTGCAAGCACCCTGGTGCCCAGGAGCCCATGCCCCCATACGTCTCATTGGCCTTTTCGGAGGACTATGACTGTTTCTTCTGCGGCAAGTCTTCAAGCATCAGGCTCAACACGTGTGCGATCTCGTAATACAGCTCCTGAAGCCTGGAAGTGGAGGCAGGGGAGAGGGGCTTGAGCTCAAGAGAGGATGTGGGGGTGCTCCATGCCACCTTAGCTCTGCCTACCACATACCTGCACCTGTGGGTTCACCACACCTGGTAGGTGTGGGTTCAAGGGAAAGAAGGACTGCAGGCCAGATCAGGCCACTCTGCCTGTGGCCCCTGGAGTAAGTTACTTTATAATGCATGTGTCAGGTTGGGGACTATGAATCCTGGCTGTAAGCGAGGTGACTGTGTGGAGGTGACCAGACACTGCCTGGCCTACTCTTAGGCCAAAAGTGGATGTTGCCTGACCCCCTCCTTTGAGTTTCTCCAGTCCATGAAGTCCTCCAGGGGGCTTTTGTCAAGAAGCCAGCCTACTGTGTCCTTCCTTGTTCAAGAGCCCACGTAGCTCCTCAGTGCCATGGCCGGCTCCTTCCAGCTCGGTAACAGACAGGTATAACCCCAGCTAATGCACACGGAGCACAGCCCTGGGCCAGACCAGCTCAAACCTCCACATGCTGTTCTTATACAATCAGCCCAGAAGCCTCTGGTGTGACAGGTGGGAAAGGGGCAGAGACCTCCCCAGAGTCACAAAGGAAGATAGTTGTTGGAACCAGGCCAGAAGCCTCAGCTCCTGCCTTGCCAACCAGTGCTCTTTCTTCTGACTTCTGTAAAGGGGGTCATGAGGAAGGGCCTGAAGAGTCTCAAGGACCAGTCAGAGCAGGCCTGGGAGCGGCAGGGGAGCAGAGGTCCCTATGACCCAGGCCCGTCCACACAGCCCCTGCACAAACATGGAGTCATGCATTTCCCAAGAAAGGCCTCCCTGCACTCACCCTGCATGCCAGCCACCGCCCCCCTGCTCTCCCAGGGTATCCGCCAGGGCCCCCACCCTCGAGGAAGCCTGGGGGCCAGGAAAGGCCTAGTGTCCCTGGGCCAGCGTCAGCGGGGCTGAGACTGACCCGCAGATAGTACTGTCCTGGTTGTCCAGGGTGGAAAAGTAGACATCGATGAAGGGCAGGCTAGTGCCGAAATCATCCAAGACCATGGGGTCAGTGTGCCGCAGGGTCTTCTTGAAGTTCTCTACCAGCTCACTGAAATTGCCATAGTTCCCTTTTTTCTAGAGAGGGAAGCATAAAGAGGGCAGTGAAAAGGAAGAAGTGATACCCCAAGCGGCAGAGACCCAGAGACGCTTCGTGAGGCAAAGGCCTGACGCTAGCCCCAGGATGAGTCTTGATCTTTGTCGCAGGTTCTCCCTGCCTCCGTCCAAGCCTCAACCCACCCTGACCACAGGAGCCTCATGAGCCACCATCACTGACGTGAGGACAGGTGACATAGAAAGGAACGAGCCTGAGTGTGACTCAGCGTGGTCTCACCCTGCCCTGGACAAACTGGGCATAGTCAAGACAGGCAGAGGTCTGCAGCTCAGAGGAGGGGCTGAGGAGGGAGGCTCTGACTGCACAGCAGAGGGAGGGCAGGGGTTCAAACCCAGCAGAGTACCCAGGGCATGGCATGAATTGCTTGGAGAGCCTGGGCTGAGAAAAGAGGCTCTCTCCCAGGCTTTCCCCATTGCAGCATGTTTGACAGAGATCTCCAGCCCGTCATGCTCATCTCGGTTCTACTTTAGAAAAACCAGAGTTTAGGGCTCAGTCAATTGAGCACCTAACTTCAGCTCAGGTCATGATCTCATCGTTCATGAGTTCGAGCCCCACCTCAGGCTCTAAGTGCAGAGAGGCTGCTTGGGATTCTCTTGCTCTCTCCCTCTTTCTGCCCCTCCCCTACTCATATACTTTCTCTCTCTCTCAAAATAAATTTAAAAACTAAAAAAAAAAAAAAAAAAAAAAGACCTAAATGGAAAGAAAAACCGGAGTTGAACAGTGCCTGTCAGGACCTCCACAGCCTCCCCCACGGGGTGGACAGTGGCTGCCTGGTGTCCAGGGAGCCTCAGTAACAAAAATGTTCCAGGCAGAGGGCCTGGCAGTGAAGCTGTGCCCAGGAAGAAGGAAGAAACTATAACTATGGTACTCAATTCTCTAGGAGATCCAGAGAAATACAAAAATAGAGAGAAATAAGCCTGACTCTGGAAAATACAGGGTATAGGTACCTGCCTTACCTAAGACCAGAGATGTCTGAGGCCACCTGGCCAGAGGGCCCTTTGTGACCACTGCTTCAGCCCTGACTGTCCACAGAGCTGTTTATGCACCTGCCTGGGGAGATCACCTACCTGTGTCTCCATCAGCCTGCTGACCTCCTCCTGCTGCCGCTTCACAATCACCTGCTTCTCCTCCATGAGCGTCACATGCCTCTCCACCATCAGCTCCCGCTCAAACTTTTTAATGGAGTCCTAAAGAGGGGGAACACGGAGGTAAGATACAGGCTCTCACTGCATACTCATGTCCCTGTCTTTCTTCTTCTCTAGTCTTGCATTGCTGCTAAAGCCCTTCAGCAGGAGGATCCCCCCCATCCAGGGCCAGCCCCCAGCTCAAGCTGCCATCTGCGGCTGCCATGACTCTCCGAGCCCCCGGCCTGCCGACTGCCATCCCAAGGCAAGGAAATGCATCGGCTCAGGGAGAAAAGAGGGCCCAACTGGAAGCCTCCTCCCTGTCCCTAGAGATTTGGCCTGCAGCTCTGCCTGCCAAAGGTGAGCCCCCGGTCCTTACAGGTGCAGCCTCACCTCAGTGTAAAAGATCATCACACCCACGAACATGCTGAGGAAGACGAAGGAGGCAAGCAAGATGAAGATGATGGTGAATGCCCGGCTGAGGGCCAAGTCCCGATTATCCAACTGTTCCTGTAGGTCTGTCCAGCCATCGACCTGCTTTGGCAAGGCAGGGCATGTCAAGTGCCAAGGTCCAATGGGGCAGGCCTCCTCCTCACCTGCCCTAGGGGAGCCCCAGCCCCACTGAGAATGTGGCCAGCTCTGCCTTCACATCAGTCTCTCCCCACCAGCCGCCATCCAGTGACTCCAGCCCACAGAGGGTGGCAGGGGATGCAAGTGCAAGGCACCGCTAGGTACAGACACTGGAGGCCAAGGTGCCCAAAGGCACCCTATCCTTCCAAAAAAGACACCGCATCTCTGCAAAGCCCCCTTTGGAAAGGCCCCAGAGTCTACACTTCTAGACATGGGCTTTGCAGGCTGATTCTGACTGGATGTGTGACAGCCTAGTCCCAGAAAGCCTACGTGACATGGCCATCATTTCTAAAGGAAACTTAATCCAAATGAGTTTTCTTTTGAGAACTCTTGGCAAGTTTTACAACCATGTGAGACAAATGGGAATGCTTTAGGGAGTTGCAAGATTAGAGAGAGAAACGGACCCCTGGTCAGGGCCCTGGCTTCCACTTCGTCCTGCAAGGCCAGCCTTCAGCTTCACCAGCCCAGCTAAGGACCTGAACATGAGTAGGACCCCACGGGAGGCCCAGCCTGTCCCCACACCCACATCAGCTGCCGCTCCCTTCTCAAGGCCCCCATCCCCACCACTGTTCCCAAACACAGTACCGTGGCCAAGCTGAAGAGGGTAAAGAAGGCCACAGCGAGGTTGCCCCAGTTATTGAGGTCACCCTTGTCTGGGACTCCAAACAGGCAGAAGCCCAAGATGGCGAAGATGAACATGAGGACGAAGAGCAGGATGATCACGGAGGCCACAGTGTAGGCCGTCTGCCCCACGGCGGTGATGAGCGTCTGCAAGGCAGAGGCACTGGGGCTAGGCCAGGCTGCCGGGCTGGGGGCGGCTCAGAGGACAGGCCCAGTGTGCCCAACCACAGCTGTCCCCTGCATCCAGTGCCAGCCCAGGCACACAGCAGACGCTCCATAAAGGCTTGGGTGAATGATGAATGAATGAATGAATGAACAGGAACCATGCCCAGACTGAGAGCTGGACCAATCCAGTGGTGGGTGAACAATGCCTGGCCTCCACCCTCAGTCACCCAGGGGCAGACTGTGCGTGCCACCTCGGGCCTGGGTGTCTGTGCCCACCAACCCCTCCCCTCGAGCCCCGTCTGCCTCTGTGGCCTCCCCAAGGGGGCCCGCCCCTTCTTCTCAGCTGAAGGCCAGCCCTGACTATTCTTCTGAGCCAAGGAGGAGTCGGAGAGCTACCCTAGGAGAGGGAGTGATAAAGGCTAAGAGGAACGTGACTTCCCATTCTTCCTGGGTCCTGTTCCCCAGGCAGGTCTCCAGCTTGTGACCTCAGTCTTCCCCTATGAAGTGGGCATTGGGCTGACCTCACAGTATGTTGACTTCTCCAGGGGAGCACAGCGTACGGCTCTTTACCATTCATTCTCCACGCCCCCAAGCACTACATGTAGTAGGAGCTCAAGACGTGCTCACTTACCTACATGCTGCCACGGACATCGTTTCCAGGAAGGTGGCTGTTCTCATGCATCACATTCCAAGACAAGGAAGCACGGTCTCAAAAAAGCAAAAAGCCTTGGCCGGCATCACGCTCCAATGCAGCAACTGAGCTAGGACCAGCTCCCAAGCCCCATGCCTTGGGTCACCAACCTCAACCACGAAAGCCTCTTTTTCCAAGTGAAGAAGCCATTTACTGGCTTAACACTGGGAACGGAGGTGCCAGGGAGAGCCGGGCCACAGGACAGGGACGCGTTGGCAATTGGGGATAATTTGGGAAGCAGAAAGGCAAGTTGAGCCCCCGGCGCCACCCTGCATGTGGACTGGTCTGAGAGCTGGCTGCAGAGGGGAACGCTGCCTCTCCTTGGGGGAAGAAAGTCAGTGTTTGGGGACTAATGCCAAAAGAGGTGAGGTGTAAAGAAGTGTCTTCCTTCCCGCAAGACAGAGATGGAGGTTCCTTCCCAAGAACTACCACCACTGGAGGGACCACAGCCCTCATGAGAAACACTCTGATGGGACCACACAGTGTGCAGAAGAGGCCTGCTCAGGCGGCCAGGGAAGGGGCAGCTGGGAGTGGGAGAACAGAAACACCACGGAAGGGGCAGAGGACAGGCTCCAGCTGGGTGTCCGATGCCCAGGCCGGCCCGAGGCCCAGTGCACCAATGGCCAAAGCCAAGCAGCCTCGAGAACAGCAGTGGGGAAGAGGTCATGCTCTCCAGAAGCCTTGACATGTGGGAACCCTGACAGCTGGCCTTGACAATGCTATTCAAGCACAACCCGGGCAGGCCCCCTTGGTCTGCAGTCCAGTCCCAGCAGATGCTTGCCCAGAACCCACAGGCTGGAAGCTCCTTCCCAAGGGAGTCCTTAGTGGCTGGATTTGAATTCCCAAATTCTTTGGAGAAGCGAGTCCTAGCCCCTAGTCTAGTTCTCCCAAGTCCTGGGTCAAACCACGGCTACCCTCCTGGCCCTGGGACATTCAGGGTATGGCAGGTGCCTAGGATCAGCCACTCTTGAGAGAGCCCTTCTGCGCAGCTGCTCTGATATGTGGAAACTGGTGAGGCCCAAGGAGCCAAAGCCCCAGCATCTCCCAGGTTGTCCCTTTGGCTGAAATGCAGACGAACAGGGGCAGTGTGGCCCTCGGGTGCCCAGCTGACAGAAGCTCTCTGTGTGCAAAACAACAAGGAACTATTTCGTCATGGTACAGGTTTGTTGCCATGTGGTGGAAGACAGAGTGTCATTTTATTTAATCAGGGGACAGGAGCCAAGAATGGGCCAGAGTGCCAGCTCTGGGCTCTGAGGCTATGACTCTGTTAAAGCCACGTTTGGGCTTCAATGAATATAAATTAGCACAGAGGTGCAGGTCCTCCCTCTAGCACCCCCAGCCCCACCTTGCCAGTGTACAGAGGATGTATAATCTAGAGTCGTTTCTGTCCCCCTACAGATCTGGGCTCCAAATCCAATGATATCCCAAAGGCCATAGATAGGCAAGCCACAGCCAAGTGGCTTGGTGGTCGCCAGGAAACAACTTTGGGATATAAGGTTTTGCTTAATGACAGGAACCTCTGAGGTCAAACACAGGCAACATGTCTGTGTAAATATTCCATCTGCATGTCCTGGGTCTCTGCTCATGTCTACAAGAACCAAAGGCTGAGCAAAGGTCTGCAGTCACCAAGCAATCCAGGCTGGGCCCTGGGACAGACCTTGGTCAGCGGGGAGGGCTATCCTCTGTTCCCAGGATCCCTGCCCTGGAACGATGGGCTGTCCCTGCCAGGCCCTGAACCTCAGGCATCTTCAGGCCTTAGCCTCTGACCAGGCTGCACGACACAGCTTCTCAAGGTGTCAGCGGGGTCACTGTCCCTCCCCTACTCCAATACCCAGCACCTCTGATACTCCCCTCTCCTGTTTCTAGGACACATTATAGGGTTTCTCTCTAGCCCACAAACAAGGGGAGCCACTCTCCAGTTTGAAAGGAAGGCCATTGTGACTTGATTTACCCTTTAAAGATTCTCCCCAGCTTCAGGGACATCTGTGCCCCAGGGCTCTCTCAGTAGTGTGGGAAGCCGGTGCAGAGTCCTGATGAAGATGGGTGGTGATGGAGGAAAGATGATGGCTTGTAGGAGTGAAAAGATGTGGACAGGTCACTAACTACGTAGGAGGCCGTGCAAGAGGACTTTGAGACAGAGGCGTTAATGCCAACACTCAAATTTATGGCCTGGCAGTTGAATGGGGGTGGGGTGCACCCTTCACGAAAGGACACAATGCAGGAAGAGGAGCTGGGGTTGGGGAATGAGGGTTGGGGTCAGTAATGACTTCTAGTTTAGACAAGAGTGAGTTTGAGATGTTCAAGAGGCTGTGGGTCTAAAGGGCAGAGAGGTGTGTGGGAAGGTAAAGACCCCTGAAATGTGGAAAAGATCACCCAAAGAGGAGGCGAAGAGAACTCAGGACACAGACCAGAGAAAATAGCACATACGGACCAGGTGAAGAAAGCACACATCTGAGCAGTCAAGTCATGCTCCAGAGGCTGGAGGAAAACCGAGAGAAGGCAGTGACAGGGAGGCCAGTGGAAACGGCCAGTGGACTGGTGACAAGGAAGTTGTTGGCAACCTCAGGGCGACGAGTTCCTTTGGAGGGAAGAAGCCAGAGCACAAATGACAGGAAAGGCAGTTGGGACTAGAAGTACAGATGCCTCTTTCCAGAAGCCTCGCCGCGAAGGGAAGGAGAGGAGGCTCGGCCTATGCTGTTCGGGAGGGGCACACAGGCACGTGACTGCATGAGAGCATGGAATGAAATGGGGATCTGTGGCAGCAGCGTGATCTATTCAACGCCCTCCTCATCTTCTCCCTCAGGCCTGGGGCTGCTGAGTGTAGGGCCCAGGTCCCAGACAGACACGCAGGCTGGGCCAGGGGCACTGTGTCAGCAGAGCAGGCTGACACGCAGCCTAGCTGGTCAGATGGGTCCAAAGCAACCCCTCCTGGAGAAGCATGGATATGGGGCACCGAGCCAGGGCAAACACACTGTGCCCAGGATGAGCGCGTAAGGGCAGCATGGGTCAGCTCTGAGGTTGTTTTCTGAAACCTTCTGAGCCAAAGAAAGACTAGTCACCCCACGACCAGTACTTCTAGAGGTATCTGAACAGTCATGAGACCATTCCCATCAAGAGAGGCAGCAGATATTTCATCATATGGGGGAAGCAGTGAGTGGCCAGAGCCACCAAAAAGCTGGGGACTCCTGGGAATGTAATTCAAAGGGTCTGTACCATAAGAAGTCAGTGCTGGGGGAGCAGGTCATGATCTCGCAGTTCTTGAGTTCAAGCCCTGCATTGGGCTCTGTGCTGACACCTCAGAGCCTGAGCCTGCATAGGATTCTGTGTCTCCCTCTCTCTCTGCCCCTCTCCCAGGTGTGCTCTGTCTGTCTCTGTCTCTCAAAAATAAACATTTAAAAAAAAAGGGGCGCCTGGGTGGTTTAGTCGGTTAAGCGTCCGACTTTCGCTTAGGTCATGATCTCGCGGTTCGTGGGTTCGAGCCCCGCGTCGGGCTCTGTGCTGACTGCCAGCTCAGAGCCTGGAGCCTGTTCCAGTCTGTGACTCCCTCTCTCTCTGACCCTCCCCTGCTCATGCTGTCTCTCTCTGTCTCCTAGAAATAAATAAAACATTAAAAAAAAAAAAAAAAAGGCAGCATGGGAGAGAGGAAAGGTTCAGGTGGCCACTGGAGTCAGACTGGAGTCAGAGAAATCTCATCTGTGGCATCTAACTGCAGAGTGACCATGGGTCTCAATTTCTTCATCTGTAAAATGGAGCTAATAATACTCTTCCTCAATTGTTTCAAGATTAAATGAGAGAATATTGGTAAAGATCAACCTGCCATATGGTAGGATTTAGTAACTGGATGATGGTAGGAGAATTATTATTTTGTCTGAGGCTGGTGGACCGATAGGCCCTGTTGCCTGCACTAGACCAGCATGCCCCCAGGTCACTCACCCGGATGCCACGGCTATAGGTGATAAGCTTGAGGATGCGCAGGGACTGGAAGCCATCAGCAATGTTGAGGTAGGGGTAGTGCTTGCCCTTGAATTTGTGGAGAGCATAGGGGATGAAGATAATGACGATGATGATTACATCCAGCAGGTTATAGCCATCCTTCCAGTAATCAACAGGGTCCACGTACAGCTTCATGCAGAACTCGGAGCTATAGATGGACACAAAGAGGAGCTCCGAGACCTGCAGGGGTGCCAAGGTTGGAGAGTCAGGCCAAGCCTCAGAGCCCCAGAGTCCCGCCCTCTCCTTGCCTGAGGCACCCAGTCACGTGTGTGCATTGTCAAGGGGGTGGTACTCGTAAGTCACCCACGTGAAAGAGAGCCGGGACAGAGTCTCAAGCACACAGTAGACACACAGCGTGCCTCATTCTCCTCTTTCTGAGTCTTCACTCCCTGCGGTCCTAAGCCCGGGGCTAGGCCGGACCCAGGGCGCTTAAGAATGACGGACTGACGGGCAGACAGAGTGACCATCTAAGCCCTGGAATCAGCAACGGGACATGTCAGGTGACCTGAAGCTAAGCTTTCCCAAAGAGAAGATCCCAAGTTTTCTAGCCAACCTGAATATCCACATTTTTAGGATCAGAGATGAAATACTCAAGTATCTACTAATATGTATCAATCACACATTCCAAAATCAGTGAAGTGAACTATTTCTGAAGAACACTCTGCTTTTTTCCTCACTTTTATACTTTGTGAAATAATCTTATTCAAATTCTTCTCATGCTTGTACAACTCCAGTGCCTTTGATTTTACCAAAAACAACAACAACAACAGCTTCCCGAGTCATCTTTTTCTTTATCATCAGTGCATTGATTCACTGAAGCAGCTTTGTTGACTAAGCATCTCCCATGAGGCAAGCAAGCACGGTCTGGGCATGGGAAAATGCAACAGTGAAGAAGACAAAAAACATCCAGGCCCTTGCAGGAAGCTTATGATCTGGTAAGGGAGACAGAAATGAATGCTCAAATACATAGACAATGTATCAGACAGGAAGGAAAAGGAGAAAAGGAAACAGCCAAAGGGGATAGAGGGAGTGGTCATGTCAGGAAGGGAGAGTCATGGCAGCCATGTTAGAAAAGGTGGTGGTGACATCCCCAAAAGCAAGGGAATTAAGACCAAAAATAAACTGTTGGGACCTCCTCAAGATTAAAAGCTTCTGCACAGCCAAGGAAACAACCCAGAAAATTAATAGGCAACCAACCGAATGGGAAAAGATAGTTGCAAATGACATATCAGATAAAGGGTTGATATCCAGAATCTACAAGGAACTCACCAAACTACACGCCCGAAAAACAAACAACCCAGTGAAGAAATGGGCAGAAGATATGAACAGACACTTCTCCAAAGAGGACATCCAGATGGCCAACAGACACATGAAACGATGCTCAGCATCGCTCCTCATCAGGGAAATACAAATCAAAACCACACTGAGATACCACCTCACGCCAGTCAGAGTGGCTAAAATGAGCCAATCAGAGAACTCTAGATGCTGGCGAGGATGTGGAGAAACGGGCACCCTCCTACACTGTTGGTGGGAATGTAAACTGGTACAGCCCCTCTGGAAAACAGTGTGGAGGTTCCTCAGGAAACTAACAATAGAACTCCCCTAGGACCCAGCAATAGCACTGCTAGGAATTTACCCAAGGGATACAGAAATGTTGATGCATAGGAGCACATGTACCCCAATGTTCATAGCAGCACTCTCCACAATAGCTAAAACATGGAAAGAGCCTAAGTGTCCATCAACAGATGAATGGATCAAGAAGATGTGGTTTATCTATACCATGGAATACTACATGGCAATGAGAAACAATGAAATCTGGCCATGTGTAGCAACACGGATGGACCTTGAGGGTGTTATGCTGAGCGAAATAAGTCAGGCAGAGAAGGACAAATATCATATGTTTGCACGTATAGGAGGATTAGGAGGAACTTGACGGAGGAACAAGGGGGAGAAGAAGGGCGGAAATGGTGGGGGAAAGGGAGAGAGGCAAACCATGAGAGACTCTTGAATGCTGACAAAACTGAGGACTGATGGATGTGGGGGGGAGGGGGGATGGGCATGGAGGAGGACACTTGCACTTATGGGGATGAGCACTGAGTGTTATGTGGAAACTAATTTGACAATAAACTATTTGTAAAAAAAAAAAAAAAAGAAAAAAAGAAAAGGTGGTGGTGAGTGGAGGCCTTGGAATGGAGCCATCATAAAAACTGGGACAACGTTCCCAGATGTCAAGTACAAGGGTCTTAAGGAGAGAAAGATTTATTCAAAGAACAGCAAAGTAAGCATGGGTAGAACAGAATGGGGAAAGCAGAACAGATGTTGTCTTTGGAGAGACACGGAGAGTGGCATCTAACTGCAGAGTGACTGTGGGTCTCAATTTCTTCATCTGTTAAATGGGGCTAATTGAGCTTGCAAGAAGAAGGACTGGGAGGCGGCTTAGGGAGGAGGTGACAGATAGCAGAATTATTTCTCACAGTCAGCCAGCAAGAGGTGAGGTTAGACTGGACTGGATCGGGGTGGGGGGTGGTGTGGCGTTGAAGAGAAGAGGCATGCCGAGGAAGCGCTTAGTAGGTTGACATCTCAGGACTCCCTGGGGCAGGGAAGACTCTAGAGCAACTGGGTCAGCGGGGATGCCTTTCCTGAGATGAGTTTGGGGTGGGTTGAAGTGGGCTGGAGAGAGGCTCTGGAGGAAACAGAAAGGTTTCGGAGGGGCGCCTGGGTGGCTCAGTCGGTTGAGCTTCTGACTTCAGCTCAGGTCATGATCTCACAGTTCAGGGATTCAAGCCCCACATCAAGGCTCTGTGCGGCCAGCTCAGAGTCTGGAGCCTGCTTCAGCTTCTGTGTCTCCTTCTCTCTTTGCCCTCTCCCTTGCTCATGCTCTGTCTCTCTCACTTTCTCAAAAATAAATAAAAACTGAATGTCAGTTTTGTAATTTTTTTCTAGAAAATTATGTCAGCTAGGTTTTCAATTTATTGGCATGAAATTATTAGATTTCTGCTATCTACGTTATATATAATTTTCCTTTTAAAACTCTAATATAATTGAGGGCTTCTTGATTATGCAATGAATAAAGGTATTTTATAATTGTTTTCTGAGATCTAATTTTTGGCTTTGTTGATACCTTCTATTGAATCTTCATTTTCTATTTCATTAATTTTTGCTCTTTACTATTTCTTTTCTACTTTCCTTCTTTTTTCTTCTCCTTTTCCTTCCTTTTTCCTTCTTTTTGATTTTATTCTGTTGCTCTTTTCCAACAGGTAATTAATTTTTTAAGTGGAGATATAATTCATGTACCATAAAATTCATTATTTTACAGTATAAAATTCAGTGAGGGTGTGAGTTGTATTTATAACTTTTGTTTTTGTTTATAGGAAAAATATATATAACATGAAAATTATATTTAACCCCTTTTAGGTATACGGTCAATGCACTGGAATTAAGTGCATTCACAGTATTGTATAACCATCACCACTATCCATTTCCAGAACTATTTCATTCTCCCAAGCAGCTCTGTAGCCATTAAACAGCAACTTTACACACCCTCTCCCCTATCTCCTAGTAAACTCCATTCTTACTTTGTATAAATTTGCCGATTCTAAGTACTTCATGTAAGTGAAACCATATGATAATTTGCTCTTTTATATACTGTATACTAAGTTTATTTCACTTAGCATAATGTATTCAAGGAGTATCTGCGTTGTAGCATGTATCACAATTTCATTCCTTTTTAAGGCTGCATAATATTCCATTTCATGTATACACCACATTTACTTTATCCATTCATTGGCCAATGGACACATGACTTGGTTCCACCTTTTGGCTACTGTGAACAATGCTGCTATGAACACTGGCATACAAGTAACTTCTTGAGTCCCTGTTTTCAGTTCTTTAGAGTACATACCCGGTGGTATTGCTGGAGCATACGGCAATTCTATGTTTAATTTATTGAGAAATTGTTTTCTAAAGTGGCTACCTGATTTTACATTCCCACCATGCACAAGTGTTCTAATTTCTCCACATCCACATCACCAATACTTGTTATTTCCAATTTTAGAGTTTTTGTTTTTATAACAGCTATCCTAGTGGGCGTTGTTTTCATTTGCATTTTCCATTTTTTTAAATATTCATTTTTGAGACAGAGCATGAGCAGGGGAGGGACAGAGAGAGAGGGAGACACAGTATCTGAAGGAGACTCCAGGCTCTGAGCTGTTAGCACAGAGCCCAACACGGGGCTCAAACCCATCGACTGTGAGATCATAATCTGAGCTGAAGTCAGATTCTCAACCAACCGAGCCACACAAGTGCCCCCTTTGTGCATTTTTTTATATTGCGTTGTTTATTTTGTTGTTATTACAGTTCTTTTGTTGCCTGTGCTTTTGGTGTCAGGCCTAAGAATCTACTGACAAATTGAAGGTCGTGACCATTTTCCCCTATGTTTTCCTCTAAGAATTCTATCTTTTATACTGATGATAACGATCCATTTTGAGTTAGTCTTTGAATGTGGTGTGAGGTAGGTGTCCAACTTTACTCTTTGCATGTGGATATCATGTTGTCCCAGAACCATTTGATGAAGAGGCTATTTTTGCCCCAAAATGAATGGTCTTGGTACTCCTGTTGAAAATCAATTAGCAAAAAAAAAAAAAAAAAAAAAAAAAAAAGAAAATCAATTAGCCGTACTTATTTGCTTTTATCTCTAGGATCTCAATTGTATTCCATAGGTCTATGTGTATGCTTATGTCAGGATCACACTGTTTCAATTACAATATCTCTGTAGTAAGTTCTGAAGTCAGAAGTGCACGTCCTCCAACTCTGTTCTTCATTTTCAATACTATTTTGCCTACTCAGGGCACTTTGCACATCCATATGAATTTAAGAATATACTTTACATTTTCTTTTTTTTAAAAAAAGGCTATTGTAATTTTGATAGTGATTGCATTGCATTTGTAGATCACTCTGGAAAGTCTTAGTAACAAATCTTAACAAGTCTTCTAACCCATGAATATGGGATATCTTTCCATTTAGGTAGATCTTATTTCTTTCAACAATGTTCTATAATTTTCAGGACATATATCTCTCATCTCCTTGGTGAAATCTAATCCTAGGTATTTTATTATGCTTTTCATTAAGTACTTTGGATGCTTTTTAAATTAGTATTTTAGAGAGAGAAAGAGAGAATGTAAGCAGGGGAGGGAGAGAGACAAAGAATCCTAAGCAGACTCCACACTCAGCACGGAGCCCAGTGCAGGGCTCAATCCCATGATCTTAGGATCATAACCTAAGCTGAAATCAAGAGTCAGATGCTCAATGGACTAAGCCACCTAGGCGGCTCTTGGCCTCATGGATGCTTTTCTTAATTTCCTTTACAGATGGTTCATTGTTAGTATATAAAAATATATCTGATTTTTGTTGTTGATCTTGTGCCCTGCAACTTTGCTGAATAGTCCTAATAGTTGTGTGTGTGTGTGTGTGTGTGTGTGTATTCTTTAGGATTCTCTATACATAAAATCAAGTCACATGCAAAAAAAGATAATCTCAATTTTTCCTTTCCAATTCAAATATTTTTTTTCTTTTTCTTGGTTAATTGCTCTGGCTAGAACTTCCAGCATATTTTTTGGTGAAAGCAGGCATCTTTGCCCTGATCCTCATCTTAGTTAGATAAGAAAGATTTTCAGTCTTTCACTACTCTGACGTTAACTGTGGATTTTTTCATAAATACCCATTATCAGTTTAAGGAATTTCCCTCTATTTCTAGTTTGTTAAGTTTGGGGTTTGTTTGTTTGTTCTTTATCATGAAAGGTTATTGGATTTTGTCAAATGCTTCAGCAAGAACTGGTGCAAACATAGATTTTTTTCCCTTAATTCTGTTGGTGTATAGCATTGATTAACTTTCATATGCTGAAGACATTCCTGGGATAAATCTAAGAATGAATCATGGTTTTATGATCATGGTGTATAACCCTTTTAAGTATGATGCTCAATTCAGTTTGTTAGTATCTCCATGAGGATTTTTTTAAATCTATATTCATAAGGAATACTTGTCTATAGTTTGTCTGTGCTCAGAGCCTGGAGCCTATTTCAGATTCTGTGTCTCCGTCTCTCTCTGACCCTCCCCCACTCACACTCTGTCTCTCTCAAAAATAAATAATAAAAAATAAAATAAAATAAAATCTTAAAACAATACTGTATTCTTTGTCATATGTTGGTCTTTGATGTCTCTTCCTTTAGCTAGTGTTTAAAGAGAGATTTTCTGGGGTGCCTGGGTGGCTCAGTCGGTTGGGCATCCCAACTTCGGCTCAGGTCATGACCTTGCAGTTTGTGAGTTTGAGCCCTGCATCAGGCTCTGTGCTGACAGCTCACAGCCGTGAGCCTGCTTTGGATTGTGTCTCCATCTCTCTCTGCCCTCCTCCTGCTTACACTGTCTCTTTCTCTCTCTCTCAAAAATTAAAATAAAAAACATTACAAGATTAAAAAATACATATACTAATAAAAAGAAAAAAGAAATAGAGATTTTCTTAAATACCTCAATCAAACAGAAGAAATGGAAGGAGGGAGAAAAGAGAGAGAGCTAGACAGAGAGAGAAAGAAGGAAAGAAAGAAAACAAAAAGAGGGAGAGAGGGAAAGAGGGAGAGAGAGGAAGGAAGGAAGGAAGGAAGGAAGGAAGGAAGGAAGGAAGGAAGGAAGGAAGGAAAGGGAGGGAGGGAGGGAGAGAAGAAAAGAAAGAAAGGCAGATAGAGAAAGAAAGGAAGGAAAGAGGGAAGGAGGGAAGGAAGGAATGGGGCTCCTGGGTGGCTCAGTCTGTTAAATGCCCAACTTCAGTTCAGGTCATGATCTCACAGTCTGTAGGTTTGAGCCTCATGTTGGGCTCTGTGCTGACAGCTCAGAGCCTGGAGCCTGCTTCAGATTCTGTGTCTCCCTCTCTCTCTGCCCCTCACCCTCTCATGTTCTTTCTCTCCTCTCTCTCTCTCTCAAAAATAAATAAACATTAAAAATTTAAAGAAAGGAAAGAGAGGGAAGGAAAGAGACCAAGAGGGAGGGAGGAAAGAAGAAAAGGGAGGGAAGGAAGGAAAGAGAAGAAAGAAAAGAGAGGGGGGAGGGGAAATAAAAAGACACACCCCTCCCAGTCTTTGTAGTCTTGCTCTGTGTTGGAAGCTCCTTCAATGTTTAGCCAAGCCATTTTTCAACTCTACCTTAGCCTTCATTTCCTACTTGCGTTGATCATAGAGATCAGCCAAAGGTGAAAAGCTTGGGATCTTCTCAGGTCTTTTCTAAGTGTGTGTCCTGCCCTGGGCATTTATGGCTTTCTAAACCCTTCCATATACATGGGAATTTGTCAATATCTTCATTTTCCAAAGTCCCTCTTTCCTGGATTTCACCATGTCCTTTGTTTACATGAACTGTTTTTTGTTTTTGTTTTTCCGCAGATAGCAGTGCATCATCCGTCTTTCAATGTTTTTGAGAAAAGCCCTCTGGAGAGTTGTCTTTTGGCCCTGAAAAAGTGCCAAGTTAGGCATGACAAGGACAATAGCCTTGTATTTGTCCTTCAGGCAGCCCTGAGGTCAAAAGAGACAAACACAATTCTTTAAGAACAAGGTCTGCTCTGCAGCTTGTGGAGTTGAGACCAGTGCCCCACAGGGAGAACTCAGGCTTCCATCTTCAGCACCATCAGCATGTTGAGAAGCAGGTGGGTCAAGGGTAAATAAGAATGTTGCAAAGTTTTCTTCTCTTTTAAAAAGTTGACTCTTTCTTGATTCAGTGTTCACTCAGTTGCTAGAAACTTCTGACTACTGTCCAGAATTCTGAAAATGTGTTGCCCCCCTTTCAGGTACTTCTGTGGACATATGGACACGTGGAGTGACTTACTCCGCTATTTTCACTGAAGTCACTAATCTCATTCATTTTTGAAGGATGGTTTTTCTGGATATAGAATTCTTAGTTGAGGGGCGCCTGGGTGGCTCAGTCGGTTAAGCATCTGACTTTGGCTCAGGTCATGATCTCGCGGTGTGTGGGTTTGAGCCCTGCATCAGGTTCTGTGCAGGCAGCTCAGAGCCTGGAGCCTGCTTCAGATTCTGTGTCTCCCTCTCTCTCTGCCCCTCCCCCACTCATGCTCTGTCTCTCTCTGTTTCAAAAATAAATAAAAACTATGAAATTTTTTAAAAATTTTCCTTCAAAAATAATTCTTAGTTGAGTCTTTTTTTTTTCAGCACTTTGAATACAACATCCCACTGCTTTATGGCCACTGTAGTTTCTGATAAAAAAAAAATCAGCTATTAATTTCACTGAGGATCCTTTGTATGTGATGAATCACTTCTCCATTGGTACTTTCAAGTTCTCTGTCTTTCAACAGTTTGTTCATGATGTGTCTAGGTCACTCTTTGAGTCTATCCTTATTGGAGTTCACTGATCTTTTTGGAAGTGGAGATTAACATTTTTCATCAAATTTGGGGGAGTTTTTGGCCATTATTCTTCACCTATTTTTTCTGCCCTTTCTCTCCTCTCCTCTGGAATGCCTTGTTTTTGGTGGTGTTCCACAGGTCTCTGCTCATTTCTATTCCTTCATGTTTTTTTCTGTTCCTCACAATGGAGAATCTCAATTGACCTGCTTTTTTATTCTTGGAGGAAAGTCTCCACTAGATCAAATCTGCTATTGAATTCCTCTAGTGATTGTTTCAGTTCAATCGTGTTCTTTTCAACTACAGAATTTCTATTTGGTTCTTTCTAATAATTTCTATCTCTCTATTCATATTCTCTATTTGGGGAGACATTCCTCTCACGTTTTCCTTTAGTTCTTTAGATAGGGTTTGTCTTTAGTTCTTTGAACATATTTATAACATTTGATTTACGTAACTAATCCCTGCACCCAATGTGAGGCTCAAACTCATGACCCCAAGATCAAGAGCCCCGTGCTATACTGACTGAGCCAGGCAGACACCCCTTAACATATTTATAATAGCTGATTTAAAACTTCTTGCCTAATAAGTCCAAGAGATGGGCTTCCTCAGGGACAGTTTCTATTGACTGTACTTTTTTTTTTGTTTGTGTGTCAGGGCCATACATTCTGGCTTCTTTGAATGTTTCACAATTTTTTGTTGTTGTTGGAAAATAGACATTTTAAATTACATAATACTAGAACCCTGGAAATCAGATCCTCCCCTCTCCCTACAGTTTTGTTATTGTCGCCATCCTTTTTTTTTTTTTTTTTTTAAGGGACCTTCCAGAAGTACTTGTGTAAAGTCTGTATTCTTTGTGATGTCTGGTCAAAGTCTCTGCTCAGCCAGCTTAATGGTGTGCTAATGAATGGACAGAGATTCCATAAATGCCTGCAGCCACTATGCCTCCCAGCCTTTGCCAAGGGGCTTTGACTGCTGGGGCATACATTTAATGCCCAGCAGTTCACATCTCTGCCTTAGCCTTCATTTCCTGCTTACACAGAGTCTCAAGATTTTAGAGGTGACAGATCAGGGCCTTCTCAGCACCTTCCTGATAACCTTCATCGAGATCCTCCAAAATGGTAATAATTTCAGAGTTTCATAGCTAACCGAGGACTTTAATACATGCTATTTCCAATGGCCTCACAGCCACCCTGGTATATTAAGGACATCACTTTACAAATGTTGAAGCTGAATGATTTAAAGGTTAAGTAACCTGCAGGGTCACCTGGGTGGTTCAGTCGGTTAAGTGTCCGACTTTGGCTCAGGTCATGATCTCACGGTTCATGGGTTCGAGCCCCATGTCGGGCTCTGTGCTGACAGCTAGCTCAGAGCCTGGAGTCTGTAGTCGGATTCTGTGTCTCCCTCTCTCTCTGATCCTCCCCTGCTCACTCTATCTCTTTCTCAGTAATAAATAAAACATTAAAGAAAAAGAAAAAAAAAAATAAAGGTTAAGTAACTTGTCGACAGCTCCAGCTTGTAGAACACTGAAACTTGTATCCCTCCCACAGCATAGAATATCCCCCAGGCTTGCAAACCAGGGTCCTAAAGGAGTTACATTTTGTGACCCATATGGCCTCTGGAGGGCCATCAAAGGATTCAGAAGGCTCAACTCAGCTCTTCCTCTGACCCGTATCAAGTCCTATACCTAACATGATGTTCTACAGTCCAAGACCAAACCCTGGAATGTTGGGGGAGGAGGCACCACCATGCCACCAGGTTCATAGAAGTGGTGCCAAATGGGCTCTGACTCTCAACTTTCAGGCACTGATTAGGGTATTCGACCACCTCCACGACCTCTGACACATTATGTTGATGCTGAACATTTTTACCACCAAGAAAAAAAATCTCTTACCATAAATGAAGATAGAGTACATTTTCAGCCAATCTATTACACAACAAAACATACTTGTAGAAGCACACAGATATAAAGCCTAATGGATGGTTACAGAACAAACACCCTGTAACTACCACCCAGGTCACAAGTAGAACCTTGTTTGCCAGCTATCCCAAAAGACACTCAGGGAGCCCCATCCCAGTTATAACTTCCTCCCTTTACCCCAAACTAACCGCTATCCTGCTTTTCATAGTAATCACCTTCTTACATTTCTCTAAAGACAGGAACCCATATATATATATATATCCCTGGAACTAATACTTCAAATTTAACTTTCTTAAAAATTTGATATATCTTTTAAGTCTTCCATTCCTTTTCTTTCTTTCCTTATACTTTATTTGTTGATGAACCCAGGCAGTCTGACTGGTAGAATTTGCCAGTCAGGATTTTGCTGACTGCACACTCATGGTGTAGCTTAGCATTCTCCTCTGTCCTCTGTTTCCCGGAAATGTG
The DNA here is from genome assembly GCA_017311185.1 of Proteles cristata cristata. Lineage (NCBI taxonomy): Eukaryota > Metazoa > Chordata > Mammalia > Carnivora > Hyaenidae > Proteles > Proteles cristata. The sequence goes on from JAESUZ010002509.1 coordinate 864,750, forward strand.
CAGCTGGATCCAAAGGCTTGGTCAGAGTCAGGTTTCATCTCTTTGGCAAGATTGTATGTTCTGTTCTTTCACACCAGGCATATAAAGCATGGCTGTCTCTCCTTTTATGACAGTAGCAGCCACTGATGCTCATGGCCTAGATCCATTACTTCCCTGGGAGCTGAAAATAGTGATATTCTAATTCTGTCATTTCTTTTTATTAACTGGGATACGTTTTTTATTATAAACATTTTTTATTTTAAAATTTTTAGTGTTTATTTTTGAGAGAGAGACAGAGCACAAGCAGGGGAGGGGCAAAGACAGAGGAGACACAGAATCTGAAGCAGCCTCCAGGCTCTGAGCTGTCAGCACAGAGCCTGACATGGGGCTCGAATCCACGAACATGAAATCGGGACCTGAGCCAAAGTTGGGCGCTTAACCGACTGAGCCACCCAGGTGCCCCCACTAAGCTGACTTCTAAAAATGGTTTTAAAATGTTTTGCATTAACTCTCCCCAGTCTCCCCCACTTAGTCATAGTGTATCTTCCCTGTCAGAGGATAGACTCATTATATGCTGGGATCTCTCTTGTTAACCCACAATCATGATTAGTTCTACAAATAATTATATGTTTAATGCTCATCTGCATCCTTTTTTTAAAGAAATTTTTTAATGCTTATTTATTTTTGAAAGACAGAGAGACAGAGCGTGAGCAGCGGAGGGGCAGTGAGAGAGAGAGGGAGATAGAGAATCTGAAGCAGGCTTCAGGCTCTGAGCTGTCAGCACAGAGCCCGACATGGGGCTTGAACCCCAGAACTGTGAGATCATGACCTGAGCCAAAGTCGGCCACTTAACCAACTGAGCCACCCAGGTACCCCTGCTCACCCACATCCTAATGTTGATGCATCTCTAGTCCTTTTGGTTGGCTGAAACTTATTCTTCACCAGATTTCAAAGGAAGGGCTCAAGGGAACACTATCACCCAAGTGTTTTAATGATCAGTTACGATTTCTCTGTGTGGATGATACTTGGAAGTCAGTTATACTGCATGTAGAATTCTTGGTTCACATTTTCTTCCCTCAAATATCTTAAATATGTTACTCTTTTTTTCCTTTAGCATTATCAGAACAAAGTCTGTCAACATTTTCTTTTCCTTACCAAATTGAGATGCTCACAATGTCCTGCACCTCTTTCCTTTAGAGTCCAGTACTTTTACTAGAAAGTCCTGGTGTTTGTTGTTCTCAATCCACAGTCTCAGCAGTGTGTGCTCTTTCAGTATAGAATTTCAATTCTTTTATTTCAGGTAACGTTTCTAAATTATAGGTTTATGTTTGTTCTGTTCCTTTGATTTTGTTTCAAATTCAGGGACTCCTATTATCCTTATGTTGGATCTTTTCTTCCCCTGTTTTCAATATTCATCATTTTCTCTTGAACCCTTTTTATTTCTTCATTTCTTAGGGATTTTTATAAATCTCTTCCATTAATCTAATATTTCACTTAAGCTATTAGCTGTTGTGTTTAATCGCTCTTACTTGCATCTTTAACTTTTTTTCCTTTGAAAGAGAGCACGCAAGCAAGAAAGAGAGCAGGGAAGGGACAGAGAGAATCCCAAGGGGGAGAATCCCAAGCAGGCTCCATGCTCAGCATACAGACCAAGCCGGGCTCAATCTTACACCTGTGATATCATGATCTGAACTGAAATCAAGAGTCTGACACTTGTGTTTTGTGGGTTTGAGCCCTACATCAGGCTTTGTGCTGACAGCTGAGAGCCTGGAGCCTGCTTTGGATTCTGTGTCTCCCTCTCTCCTTGCCCCTCCCCCATTCATGCTCCCTCTCTCTCTCAAGAATAACCATTTTAAAAATTATTTTAAAAAAAAAGTCTGACACTTAACCAACTAGGCCACCCAGGTGCCCTAAATCTTCATTTCTGAAATGACTTTTATTTCTAATTCTTTCCTGAGTTTTGTCACTTTGCCTGTTCTTTCCTATCTCGTATCATTTTCTTAAACATCTACCTCAGTCTGAAATAACATGCTCCAGTTCTCATCTGTTTTGTGGACATATCTCCGTGGTGGGCTTCCAGTAACTACAGGGGTATTATGCTTCACTTTATTCTCTTTTCTCACTTCATAATTCTCTGTGGGATTTTATCTCAATCTCTTTCTAGTATACTCTCTTATATGATATTAGTTTTCCAAAACTTTTATTTTTTAAAAATCTTTATTTTTGAGAGAGAGAGAGCACATGTGCGAGGTGGAGGAGAGGCAGAAAAAGGGAGACAGAGGATCCAAAGCAGGCTCTGTGCTGACAAGAGAGAGCCCGATGCAGGGCTCAAACCCATGAACTGCGAGATCATGACCTGATCCGAAGTCAGATGCTTAACCAACTGAGCCACCCAGGTGCCCCTTCCTGAACTTTTAGAAGGTGTGGTTCTAACTTCATAGCTCCCTCTTCTGTTTTTGTGTTGTGTTTCAAGGTGTGGTAGCTTCAGGTCATGATCTCACAATTCCATGGGTTTGAGCCCCACAGTGGGCTCTGTGCTGACAGTGCAGAGCCTGCTTGGGATTCTCAGTCTCCCTCTCTCTGCTTCTCCACCACTCACACGGTCTACTTCTTTCTCAAAACAAGTAAAACATAAACTTTAAAATATTTTTTAAAGATGTGGCTTGGTTTAAGATTTCTTTGTTCTGTTTCCCTCCTCCAATTTTATCTGGACCTTTTCCTCCTTCATCTCTGGGTGTCTATCCTGTTCAGTTTTTATTCCACTCCCAATATTTCTCCTATGTGGGCAGGGTGTGGGAGAGTGCTCTCCCTGAAGGGAGCCCTGGCTGGTCAGTCTTCAAAGTTTACAAGTCCAGACTGTTCCAGACCCTTCAGAAACTATCAAGAACCTCTTGCTAAGCCAGTTCTAGACTGAGCAATACACTTCCCACCATCAAGTGTTGTTCTCACATCAGCCCATCATACTCTCCAATGAATATTTATTGAGTGCCCTCTGCTTCCTCTCCTTCAGAGGCTAACACTGTGCAGTCGTGGCTCTTAGTAAAGATACCTTTTTAACTAGTTTGGATTTCAAGACTGCCCATAGGTTTTTACATCTGCTCTCAAATTGCTCCGATTTTAAGAGGAAATTCAGGGAGGTTAAAAAACAATGTCACCACTGCTACTGTTGCCACCATCTTCCCACATTTTGGAGGAGATTTTTTAAGCCTGTAGAATTTTTCTACAGAAAATTTTCTTGAACAAAATGCCTTAAATATCTTACAACATTTTCACAAATAAAACACGTGAAACAGAAGAAAATAGATCCATTTTTGTCTGCTTACCTCATAAAGGGCGAATAAGTTGTATCTTGTATTATAATCAGTCCACAAGACCACAAAAAAGGCATTCAGGGAGATGATACTAATCATAATTATCTTAAAGAGACGACTCGTTATAAGTCTCTTCACAAATGCCTGACATTGAGTATCTTTCCTTCTGTCAAAAAGTTGAATAAGAGGTACAATTATCTTACAACAGAACTAGATCCCAAACATTACACATTTTTGTAGGGATGAGGGTCTGCTCTCTCCCCTCTGTGAATATAAATTTAAATATACTTTCACATTGCAACACAGCATGAGACTCCTGGCTGGCTCAGTCAGAAGAGCATTGACTCTTGATCTTGGGGTCATAAGTTTGAGCCCCAGGTTGGGTGTGGAGATTACTTAAATATTATTTAAAAATTGCAACACAACACTAACTGAATAACCACTAAAATATGTATAATGATCCATAAATTGTTCTGTCCCCACTCAGCCACTTAGTTCCTTCACTTTAGACCTCTGGGCAGGCAGTGGGGGGCGGTGGGGAGGATGGGGACAGGAAGAGTTACCACTCCTTCTCAAGCAAAACAAAGCATCATCTACATTTACTCATTCAACACATGTTTATCAAGTGAGTACTACATGCAATATAGCAGATACTGTGCATATAAGGTGAACAAAACTCAATCTTGTCAGTCTAGTAGGAAAAACTGGTAATAATCAAATAATCATCCAGACAAGTATTCACAAATTAATGGTAAAAAACAAACAAAAAAATGGACACTTGAGGGGAAAAAAAGGCAAACACACAGTCAATTTATGAAATAAATACAAATGGTAATGAATGTTCAGTAGCATTACTAACCAGGGGGATGCAAATTAGGTAAAACCATTATTTTTGCTTATAAAGTTAGCAAAGACTTAAACGTAACAGCATTTAATGCTGATAATAGTATAGTGTGATGAAGCATTCTCATAAACTGCCAAGAGGAATTGGCAGTAAACTGGCACTGCAGGTAGCCTCTGATCCAAGGCACCTACCTACCCCAAAAGAATACAATCTAGAATGAGGTGACTTTGGCTAAACACATGCATCCCAGCATTATTTACAGTAGTGGGAACTTGCAAACAATTTAAAAGTCTAACTTAAAAGAGTGGTTAAGTACACTATGGCATATCTATCTCATGAAATATTATATAGATACTAAAGCATATCTATGCATTTTTGATGGTTTTAACAAAATGTTGATTTTGACAAAAACAAGATACAAAATTCTCTACTCAGAATTATCTCAACTGTACAAAAATGGGTAGAAAAAACTGAATAGGAAACATGACAAAATGTCGCTAGTATCTGCCTATGGAAAGTGAGCTTACAGGTCATTCTTTTTCTTGGTTATTTATATTTATCTGTGCTTTGCAATCTTTCTCAAAGAGTATGTATCCTTTTCCCCATTATATGTAACAAATGAATATACTCTCCTAACAGTAAATACAGAATATATATACTATTATAATCTATAAAAACAACATGTATAATTTTTCACTGTCTGATGGCGATCAGGTCTATTAGCCCCACCCCCCCCCAAAATCTTCAAAATTTCTAACACAGTAGCTAATGAAAGTGAAGTAAAAAGAACAAAAAGGTAAAAAGTAAAAAAGGAGAACAGAGTCAAGTTCAGTATACGCATCAAATAAGAGCACAACTGAATGTTGACTTAAATAGCCAATCATGGTATTAAGGCCAAAGAAGCAAAGTGTTTGGCTAAACCTCCATCAACCTCACCAGCCAGAGAAGGCAGATTCTAAAGGGCACGACCTTTGTTTTGGGCAGTGGAAGAGTGTGTACGGGAAGAGGCTAACAGAACATTGATACCTTGCCTCCAAACTGCCATTCACACATTTCTTAACAAGCAATAGAAATAAAGAATATTTACTGAAAGCTCCCGAATCTCGAATAGAATTGTATTGATATGGTATCCAACAGTGAGCTTGAAACGACTCTGGTCTCCTTCGGGTAATGAAATAGTTGAGACATTGTCCACCCCCCCCCCCCAAATTTTCAATTTTTATTCTTTGCTTTAATCATCCAAAAGAAAATCTCTGCTTAGAGATTCCCTTCACATCTAGATCCAGACAGGCCACCAGGCAGGGCCCACAAAAGGAACCCTTGCTTTATGAGGTCATTGTTGGGCATTCCAGTATATGGCTAGTCTGTGGTTCTCTGGAGTAAAATCCTCCCTCGCTGATCTATGCAGAGAGCCTGTCTTCCCCGGGAGACTAAGCGCCTCAGTTCAGCCAAAGGGTTAGGAGTACACAGGAACTATGAAGCTCCAAGCTAAAGCAGACTGAAGATACTTCAGAAGTATCCCATCTGACTTACAAAGTCCCTTAATGTGTTAGAATGACTTAAGGGTCATATAAGAGGGATAAACAAAGTTCTCTGGGTTCTAGGAGCCAAGAGCGTAAATCTAGGCACAAGACTAGACTGGAAACACTAGGAACGACAGAAAAGATTTCAATGAGTTTGGGGCTAGAACACAAGAAAACAGAGAAACAGAGCTTAGCCATGCCCAGCCCTAGCTCATTGTGGGATGTAATGTACGCATATGATCCTCCTAAAGAAAGTTCAGGGGATGAGCCGGTGGGGTAGAGATACTTCATGTGCATGAGCAATAGGGTTCTTGCTCTGTTCAATTCTTGGGATTAATATATTCACCGTGCTATCCTTCTCCTAATCCCTTTGGTTTCCAAGGCAAATCTAGACAGCGATCTCGAGTTGCCCTGTGTGGTGCTAAATCTTTAGTGGCTAAATTGGTCAAATTTGTGGAAATCGAAGTGCTTGATCCCTAAGAAAAGGAAGTAACCACTTCAATGCCTCTGTTGTGACAGGCACTCTAAAACAAGTGTACATGACTGTTCCTGGTAGGAAAATACTCTTATAGGCAACCAATACACTGAATTGGGAAATAACATCTGATTCATTCAGATTTCTTTCATTTAAAATCATCGACAGTGAAACATGAAGAAACACTCTTATTAATGTCCCCAAGATTCCTACTTCAGCTTCATCACCTTCCTCTACAGTCTCTCCCTCAGGGCTCAGCTCCTGCTAGACCTCCTGCTGCCATCTTTGGTTGTATGCCCCCTAAAGTCTTCTGAGCTTCTGTCTGACATTCCTATTGCAGTCTCCTGGAGAAGCTGCTGGGAGACAGCCTGGATCAGTTCTCCACCTGAATCTGTTCCCACCTGCCCCATACATCAATGTGCCCACTCCTGCTGGGGGACACAGAAGGTCCTTTGCAGGTGTGTGCTGCAGGAGTCTACAAATGAATGGCATCAGGGCTCCCCATGCTCACTCAAGTAGCTGAGTGTGGTGCAATTCTATCCCCGGGAACCCCAGTGGTATTACCTCCATGCCTTCCCTCTTGAAACATCAAACCACACTTTAGGGGAGAAATAGAGAGGAGATGAAGAATGTAAAGAAATCTTTCATGATGCTCGCAGGGGCAAAGAAAGATGGCCAGATGCAAGCAGCAGAGAAAAGTCCATTTGTTCTTAGTATACGTTATCATCACAGCTAAGCACAGCTGAATGTGGTTTCTGAAGTCATGGATGAAGACATCTAGCCTGGGACTGTAACTCCAGCTGGTGAGCAGAATCAGAGGTGACAAATTCCTCCAGGGTCCACGGAAATCATCCATATTTTCTCATGGGCAGATGGGCAGAACAGCCACCCTAGGATAAGAAGCCAAAGGGCTACCTCTTCTGCCCCCCTGGCAGCAACCCACACTCGGCCCCACTTGGGCACACACATGGCCGAGCACGGCAGCTTGGGGACTCAAGTCTTCTGGCCACGAGTCATTCCTTTACTTGTCCCACGTAACTGGCAGTGAAACAAAAAGTTCCCATATTCTAGCCAAACCCTTTCACAGCTCTTGCTGTTTTGTAGAAAATTTCACAAAACTCAAAGTTATATAGTTCAACCAGCTTATTTTTGAACACTGGATGAGAAAGCATAGAGCCTTGCCCCATACCTCTACGAGTCCTGCAATTGTTCAGCACTCTAACGGGAGGCAAGTTTGTGTCCAACTACAATATACCTGCTTTCTGCCTAGAGCAAATACAAGAAGAATCATACTTATTCTGCTGATCCAAAGATTTCCTAACTCCTACCAGCACTAGAAAGTAACCTTTGTCACAACTTTCATTAACTTCAGTTTAGGAAAGGAACTGTCAAACATGCTGGCACCTGGTTTGTTACCTATGGAGGTCATACAAGGGTAGAGTTCACGTCTGTTTAACTCCTCTCTTCTCCAGGGATCATTTAGAAAGAAAATGGAGGGAAACCGAAGTTGACTCCATCAGAGAAACCACTGCCATCACACAATTGTTTCGAACAGAAGGGAGTTTGGGAGCCTTCAACTTGGACAGGGTCTTTTTAGGCTGAAATGTCAGTTACTTAAAGAATGTCTGGAGATTCATTCTGTTGGAATTTACCACAATGAGTATTTCCACAGCCTTCTCATATGGGATCTCTGATTCTCTATAGTTTGTGAGTTCCAGCAGATGCAACAATGCTTAACAAGGACCTTATGTCAAACCCTCATGTAGCTGCTAATTAGCAGATGCATTCTTGGGTCTTCACCACTGCAATTACAAGCCATATCCTGCTCTCTCCACTGTACTAATATGTGGTGCATGTTAACAGCCAACAAGCTGAGACCCTCAGGCTTACATTCAAAATAAGAGGAAAGGTTTCCATTCAGGGTACAGCGAGACAAGTTAAATGACACCAAAGGGAGCAAACAAAAAAAATCAGAAGCTGAGATACTCTACAGGACACCTGATCCCATTTATACAACAAGTCAATGACATGGGGCAAAGGAGGAAAGAAAGGAGAGGAGCTTGCTCGCTCTAGACTGAAAGAATAGAGAGAGCAGATGTGATGGGGAAACTTCACATGGATCCTAATTAGAACAAAATTACTGTCCAAAGGCATTCTTGACTTTCTGAGAAATTTGATTTTGCCTGGGTATTGGGTGATAACAAGGAATCATGGTTTATTTTGTTAGGTATGATGGTGGCATTATGGTTTATACAAGAAAATGACCATATTTTCTGGAGATATTTACTGAAGGATGTAAGGGCAAAATGACATGCTATCTGAAACTTTAAGTTTTTAAGCTATTTTAAAGCTTTTAAATGCGTTAGCAAAGAAAAGACAAATGGGATTATATGAAGTAACTGATGTAAATTCTTGGTAACTGTTAAATCTGAGTACATAAGGGTTTAATGTACTATTCATTTTATTTTTAAATATGCTTAAATTTTTTCATGTTTAAAAATTCATGTGAAAAAACTGAAGCACTGAGCTAAAAATCTTTGGTAATAAAATGTATAAAAGTTCCTAAAGCTAGAATATAGGAAAGACTTTATAAAAAAAAAAAAAAAAGAAAGAAAAACATAGTAGGGCACCCTGCTGACTCAGTCGGTAGAGCATGTGACTCTTAACCTGGGGGTTGTGAGTTTGAGCCCCATGTTGGGTGTAAAGATTACTTAAAAAATAAAAATCTAAAAAAACAACGGCTTTGCCTTTTCCTCTATAAAAAATTCTAAGAAGCACAAGTTCTGGATTTCACAGCAGCCACAGAACTGGGGTGGCCCTTATCTCTCTTCCCTCCCTGCACACTCCATATCCACAGGGTGAACTGACAATACCTGTCTCACCCAGACCCAGAGACCCAGCCAAGAACTGGCTTTCCAGATTTTTCTGATCTCTGAAATGAGGTGGACTACAAAGATGATCCCTGTTAAATCCTGCTACCATAATGCTTCAAGGAATTAACACGTGTTCCTTGGACAGGAATATATTCCGATGATAGATATATACAGATACACATATATATGTGTGTGTGTGTATATACATATATATATGTTCTTTTTTATATGTTTTCTTTCTTTCTTTCTTTCTTTCTTTCTTTCTTTCTTTCTTTCTTTCGAGAGAGAGCACGCCAGAGGGGCAGAGAGAGAGGAGGGAAAGAGAATCCCTGATGGGGGCTCAAACTCATGAACTATGAGATCATGAGCTAAGCCGAAAACAAGAGTCAGATACTTAACTGACTGAACCACCCAGGCACCCCTATATCTAAGTTCTTTCAATCTACATTGTAATCTCATTAATAAGTACATTCCTAAGTTCCTTCAAAGAACAGTATTGCAATTTTTAAATAAGAGATTACCTTATATTCCACTTTACTCTTGTCAGTGACACCCAAAATAAATAGAGCTTCTCATTAGATAAAAGCTCAGTAACTTCTAACTCAGTGGCTAGAGACCCTCAGTTCAGGAGTTATAAATAGCAAATCATTTTTATTTTTTTATTTTTTTTTTTTATTTTTTATTTTTTTAAAATTTTTTTTATGTTTTATTTATTTCTAGGGGAGAGAGAGAGAGACAGCGTGAGCAGGGGAGGGTCAGAGAGAGAGGGAGTCACAGACTGAAACAGGCTCCAGGCTCTGAGCTGGCAGTCAGCACAGAGCCCGACGCGGGGCTCGAACCCACGAACCGCGAGATCATGACCTAAGCGAAAGTCGGACGCTTAACCGACTAAGCCACCCAGGCGCCCCAGCAAATCATTTTTAAAAAATGACCCTTTGTTCCTCCTTAACTCGGTAAGTCAAATAATGACCTGGCAAGTTGGTCGCTGTGACAGTGAGTCCTTACACTGCCCCCACGTTGCCAGAAACCATGGATACGACACTTGTTCTCTACTTCAACTCCCTGTCGAAAATGATAAAACAGAAGAAAGCTTACCCAATTTTTGTGACTTCTGTAATCTAACTAATGAGTAAAGTAGCAGCTAAAATCCAAATCAACTTTGGCATCCTAAGAATTATTATGTGCAGTTAAAACACTTCACCTACAGGGTTCACTGTTCTTCTACCTTATAACTATTCTCCAAGACAATGCATTGGTAAAGTCACCATAATCACTTGGATTTCTGGGTTATAAAATGTATGAATACTCCTCCAACACCCATTCTTAAGGAATGCTATTCCTCGGGGTGCCTGGGTGGCTCAGTCAGTTAAGCGTCCCACTTAGGGACATCATGTCACAGTTCATGAGTTCTAGCCCCACATCGGGCTTTGCGCTGACAGCACAGAGACTGGAGCCTGTTTCAGATTCTGTGCCTCCCTCTCTCTCTGCCCCTCCGCCACTTTCTCTCCCCAAAAAATAAATAAAAACAAAACAGAGAAAGAATGCTATTTTTCTCTTTGAATATTACGAATATAATTACCTGGGTTGGTTTTCCTCATGTATACAATTAGAAATAATGAAAAATGCCTCAGGGTCAAGTTTAAATCATTTTGTAATTAAACACAGATTGTACAAGACTGGGCAAAAGGTGAGCTTAAATTTACACCTTAATTTGTTCATGTAAATTGCCTTCAACATACAAGACAGCTAAGATGTGTACAGGGTTTGATGTGCATTTTGGAAGAAATCACACAGAAGCAGCTGCTTTTTCAATAAACTTGGCCAGCTTCACATCTCTCTTGGTCAGTCCACCACAGTCATGCGAGGTGAGGGTTATCTGCACCTAAGAGACACAAAGGTAGTTTTTATAACCCAGAGCTTGCAATGCATGCTATTTATCTTTGGGGGTTCAGAAATCAATCTATTACTCAACATTCACATTTGAGAACTGGGGAGATTAAATAATTTACAAAATATTACATTATGAATCATCATAGCATTTCCAAAACCCAGTAAACCCAGGGGCAGAGCCTGCTTCAGGCTGGGCCCAGCAGCAGCCCAGCGATAAAAAGGTCCTCTCATGTGAAGGGCAATTCAGCTGCCAGCATCTCAAATCTTGTCTCTCAAAAAAAAAAAAGAGAGAAAGAACGCAAGACTAAGGTTCCATTCTAACTCCCATTACTTTAATTACATGACTATTTTCAGGCCACTGAGAAAAACCAAGCTATCAAATGTAATATCTTAGCAACTATGTTCAGAAAAGCCCATTTCCAAATTAGGAAAGTGGGGTGGGGGTGGGGTGGAGGAACAGAATGTCACTTCTTGAAAAACCAATTAAAAAGCAAAGGCAAAATTATGGACAAAGAGAGGCAACTAGGAAAGAAAAGTTTATTGTGGTACCTACATGCTCTGACTTATTCCAATAAATCACAAATACATCAGGAAATGTTCTCTTTTTTCAAAGAGGACTTTTAAAGAGAAAACAGAACTGCATAGAAATCTAGCGGATAAAATAGATATTCCAAATGTCATAGCCATAAAGGCAAGGACATGGGGGGGGGGGGACAGTGATTCTTCTTACTCTGCCCCTAAAAAACGACTTTAAAATCTTTTTCAGCCTGCTCTTTGTCTTAAGAAAGCCAGTTCCCACTTAGAATACAGAATTTAATAAACAGTTATTATTTAAGGCACAGTTCTTGAGCATATTTATTTCAATAAGATAAATGAGGCCCTATCTTTCTTATTTGCTACCATTTCTTTCACAAATTTATCTGCCTGGCTGATTTTCAAGTTTAATCCAGGAGCCTAATTTGGCCCAACTTGCTCCTCTTAGTTTCAAAAGAAGACAAGCATGAAAACAGAGCTTTGTCATTGCTCTCTTGAGCGACCTAAAAATTTGTTACTAATTTGCCGTAATACACAGGGATTCTCAGCAAAAGAGTAAGAGGGCACTTTCCTAAGCACAGTGACTCTTGGCTGCAGAGGATGACAAGGAAGAATGAAGTTTCCTAAACTCCACAGCTAAGGTGATCCCCAAATAAGGCAATTTAGTTACCTTGTTGTACACATTGAACCATTCCGGGTGATGATTCATCTTCTCGGCTTGCAGGGCAACTCGGGACATAAAGCCAAATGCCTGCATGAGATGGAGCTGAAACTGATTAGTGGCACTGCCCTCTACTCTGAACCTGAGACAGAGAGAGACCAGAGCAATTCAGCCAGATAAAGACAAAGCTAGGATCCTTAAGGAAGCCTGGAGAAATCAAATATGAAAGGGACAGCTTTCCAGAGAGCTGAGGGAACGGTGTAGCAGGACCATGACCTGCTGCTCAACGGTGAAAAACAATCAGGTTCAAATAAACAAACCAGGAAATTGGTCTCACCCAGTGACCTGTCTGGACTGTTTAATTGTCCTGGGGACAAGACTCTCCAAAATAGCACGGGAATAATTTCCCTTCAACCTAGTGCCCTGGATCTCACTACCTGGCCTCCAATCTTATGGGCTACTTTTCCTCACCACTGCTTTTGTGTTTGGTGACTGGGTTGCTAACTAAGGCAATGGCCCCAAGACTATGGAAAAATAACTTTCAAGTGTGTCTTAAGCAAAAGCACTGGCAGATACGAACAACTTCCCCATCCCATCTCCCAGAGAAGACAGGAAAGATAAAAGACTATTTTTTGACGTCTAAAATGAAACAGCAAAGACTGTCTGGCCCGCTCTAGGTGTTCTCGCTGCTTCCCAGCACGGCCATGAGGAACTGAAAGCACCCCTCCTCGGGGCACAGGGCGGCAGATCCAGCCACGGGCCTAAGTGCAGACCTGCAGGGCTCCGTCTTCCTACCACAGGGAAAGTGCACACCTAACTGTGCTAACCAGAAGGCAAACTTGTTCTGAGAGGAAGATGAACTTTTTTTCTTTTGCCTGTTTTCCAATTTTTATGAAGGTAATCGCAAACAGTATGAGGGTCTGTCTCTCATGTGCCTAGAAAGCAGAAATACTCAGTAAGACTCGAAGATAATGGCATATTAACTACAAATTTACAGTAGAATTCACAGGGCAGTACCCATCGTAGCCACATAAACAAATATTTAACTTTATTACCCATACCCAGAAAAACCAATCTGATATTAGCTGAGCTATATTTTTTAGATCGCCAACTGACAGAAGAGTGGATTCCTAAGTTAATAGTGAGAATTACGGAAGATGCCATTTTAAACCATTCTGTGTCATTCATAATGGTGCCTATCTCGGAATGATTTTATTAAGGATAAAGACTCCCATTTTGATACCAAAGGCCTGAAGGTTTTACCTGTCAGGAAACAGAAAAACCTTCAAGCAAAATCCACTTAACTACATGTGGAATTATTAGTGGAAAACAATATTCACTACCTCTTCTCATTTCATAATCTGATTCTCTAGGTTATGTGAGGGGAAGGAACAAGTCAAAAGTGAAAGTCTGTTTTACTTATTTAAATACAGGGCACCTGCATGGCTCAGTCATTTGAGCACTGGTCTTGATTTAGGCTCAAGTCACAATCTCATGTTTCATGAAATCAAGCCCCTTGTCAGGCTCTGTACCAACAGCACATAGCCTGCTCTGGATTCTCTCTCTGCCTCTATCTATGCCCCTACCGTGCTCGCACTTTCTCTCAAAATAAATAAACTGAAAAAAAAATCTTAATTATTCAAATACAGAATTAACCTGCATTAAATGATGTGTAATGAGAATTTTTAGTCTGTTTGCCTATAATGCCATATTCAGACTTCCAAAGTTAACCACTACCCCTGAGAGATAGTAATACAGTCATGAAGGGCATGGGCTTTTGAACCGGAGAGTGCTGAATTTAAATTCCAACTCTACAACAACAACAAAGAAAATCCAACTCTACAATCTGTCATGTGAGCCTTAGTTCTCTGGTCAGTAAATTGGGGATAATAATAAAAAGCAGCATGTAGGGGCGCCTGGGTGGCTTAGTCGGTTAAGCGTCCGACTTTCGCTTAGGTCATGATCTCGCGGTTGGTGGGTTTGAGCCCCGCGTCGGGCTCTGTGCTGACTGCCAGCTCGGAGCCTGGAGCCTATTTCGCAGTCTGTATCTCCCTCTCTCTCTGACCCTCCCCTGCTCATGCTGTCTCTCTTTCTCTCTCCTAGAAATAAATAAAAATATTTTTTAAAAAAACAGCATGTAATCATCCTAATTTTAAAAAAATGAGATAGAAGACATAAAAGCACTTAGCACAGCTCCTGGCACCAAGTAAGAGATCAAAAATGGCACACACTGCTATTATATAGTGCTCTGGCCAAACTGTATATGATAAACCTGACAGAATGTAATGACAGTTGAGAATCGCAGTCTTGAGAATCAAGATTCCAGTTGGTGCCTCCCAGAAGAATGGCACTTCCCTTTCACACACGCCATAAATAAGGACTTGGACCCATACACCAGACAAATAGATAACATATAAGGAGTGACACCCTTAAGCACACTGACTGGGGAAAAGAGCTTAATGACAAGAAATTAGGTGGGCAAAATCAGTTACCCAAGCTCTTAAGCCCTGTGGCCACAATTTCTTTGAACTGTGTTATCCTAAAGGTTGAAAGCACTGTTTACCATCCCCTACTATTTCCAAAGAACCAAGTGGATCAAGAGGATGATTTGAACACAGTCAGAAGTGCTCCTCAAATTTTTTATCACCAGCATACTATCAGCTTGGCAGCAAAATCTACTCTATCATAGATATGACTTAAAAGAGAACATTCATATCCTAAGAGGTGCAGTGACCAAAGAAAAACCTTCTATCATGTCTACATATGATGTAAAAGAAAAAAAGAAGAAGAAAAAGAAGACACTTCCAAAGATCCTCCAAATTTGTGTATTCCTCGGCCTTACATATTTCCTTTCAACTGTCACCTAATATTTGCATTTAATTAAATATCACAAAGCCCAATAAACCATTTACACAGCATCTACTCCTAATTCTTCCCTAGGGAAAGAACACTTGCTCCTGCTCTGGGAGCAAGAAGACAATTTCATAATCCTTCTTCCATATCACAGAACCAAATAATAGCCAACATATTTTTAAGTCCACAAATGGAAAACATGCATAACGATACTCATTCAAATTAAAGTAAAAAGGATTTCTGCAAGGAAGTGAAATGAGGAGAGAGGAGAGGAAAAAAGCAAAACCTCAAAAGGGAATTCTGATTATCTGGCATTAATAAAGAAGGAATAGGAATAAACAGCAAAACCGGCAGATGGTGAAAAGCATCTGTCCCTTCTTTCTAAGATTTCTTTTTACAGCCCTAGCTATTTGTTACCAGAATGCCAGTTGGAACCTAAAGGCCTTGAGCCAGCTAAAAGTACAGGCTTTCTAAAGCCATTCCATCAAAGAAAACTGCAAAAGGCCCAAGGCAGAAGAAACACCACTAACAATCTAGTGAGATGCTTAGACGACAGGACTGAGAAGATGGGCAAAATGAACTAGAAATCACTAAGTGCTTATAAGAAGTAGAAAAAAGTACAGAAGACAAAGTAGATCTAACATAACAATAACTTTTTTCAGTAAGAGAACAATAAGAAACATAGAAAGAAATCAGAGATATAATTCAAAAATTTGTCCAGAAATAAAAGATTTAAATCTATCGGTTGTAAGAATTCAACCATTTCTACACATCCTAGTGAAGTCAGTGAATTTGAAGATTAAAAAAATCCTTTTGGCATCTAGTCAAAAAGATTAATTCATTTATACAAATGAAAATAATCTGGCTGACTTCAAACTTCCACATGCCAACATTCAACACAGAAGTCAGAGGAGCAATACCTACAAAGACAAGGAAATCAAAGTGCAAAGGATTTTATACCTAACTAAACTGTTGTTCAGACATAATGCAAGAGACATGACTTTTAAAATACAGTAATTCAGGGAATAACTCCCCTTCATCCTTTTTGTGGAAGTTTTTATTAAAGGATGAAATATAAGTAACTACGGATAGATAGAGAAATGATACCAAATGAATAGGCAGTAAGCAACAAATTGACTCAGCTCTAGGAATATACTTAAAACAACTGTTTAGGGGCGCCTGGGTGGCTTAGTCGGTTAAGCGTCCGACTTTCGCTTAGGTCATGATCTCGCGGTTCGTGGGTTCGAGCCCCGCGTCGGGCTCTGTGCTGACTGCCAGCTCAGAGCCTGGAGCCTATTTCAGAGTCTGTGACTCCCTCTCTCTCTGACCCTCCCCTGTTCACGCTGTCTCTCTCTCTCCTAGAAATAAATAAAACATTTAAAAAATAAATAAATAAATAAAAATAAAACAACTGTTTAACTGAGGACCATGGGGGAGGAGAAGGTGGGAAATGGTGGGGGAAAGGGAGAGAGGCAAACCGTGAGAGACTCTTGAATGCTGAGAAACAAACTGAGGACTGATGGATGTGGGGGGGAGGAGGGATGGGCATGGAGGAGGGCACTTGTGGGGATGAGCACTGGGTGTTATATGGAAACCAATTTGACAATAAACTATTTGTAAAAAAAATGACAAAAATGAATGAGTTTCAAACATTCAAAAAACAAACAAATAAATAAATAAAAAGTAGAAAAAAATAAAACAACTGTGGGGACTGTAGTCATGAAACAGAAAGCAATGTCATAAACTATTAGAAGAGATGGAAGAAAAAGGACAGACATGGAAAAGGTAAATGAAAGTTTAAAAAGTCTGAAAGCTGAAAGATCTGAAATACATTTAAAGGTATAAAACATAAGCACTCAAACTAAAAAGAAAATGAAACAAAATTGCATGGTGAAGGGAAAGTACGAGAAAGTAGAAATTTAATTTTGATATTGCTTAGTGGGGAGATCACTATCTAAAAAAATGCTATCTAAAGGGGTGCCTGGGTGGTTCAGTAGGCTGAGCGTCTCACTTTGGCTCGGGTCATGATCGCACAGTTCATGAGTTCGAGTCCTGCAGTCCTCTTTGCTGTCGGGGCGGAGCCCACTTCAGATCCTCTCTCCCCACTGTGCCCCTTCCCCACTGGTTCTCTCTCTCTCTCTCTCAAAATAAATAAACTTTAAAAAAATAAATGTAATCTAAAGAAAAGGAGGATTAAGTTTGCTGTGTAAAATTCTAGGTATAATAGCATCCACAAGAAGAACAAAAATAGGTCAAAGAAAACACAATTAAAATGAAGCAAAACAAAACACAAATCCGTATCATGATTTAAATTAGGGGAGAAAAAATTATATCAGTTCTGTGTCATGTTTTACAAGACCAAACATCTTTCCAGTCATAAAGAGCCATAATCCAACTGAAAAGAAGAGCACACTGGGGCACCTGGCTGGCTCAGACAGTGGAGCATGCAACTCCTGATCTCGGGGTCATAAGTTCAAGCTCCACAGTGGGTGCAGAGATTACTTTATTTTTTTAATGTTTTATTTATTTCTGAGAGAGAGAGAGAGAGAGAGAGAGAGCGTGAGCAGGGGAGGGTCAGAGAGAGGGAGACACAGAATCTGAAACAGGCTCCAGGCTCCGAGCTAGCTGTCTGCACAGAGGCATGAACCCACGAACCGTGAGATCATGACCTGAGCCGAAGTCAGATGCTTAACAGACTGAGCCACCCAGGTGCCCCAGAGATTACTTTAAAAAATAAAACTTAAAAAGAAAAAAAAAAGAGAAGCATTCAAATGAGTGTCCAACTCTTGATTTCGGTTCAGGTCAAGATCTCACAGTCATGGAATGGAACCCCTCACTGGGCTCTGGGCTTGGCATGGAGACTGCTTAAAATTCTCTCTCTGACTTGCCAAAAAAAAAAAAAAAATGAAGAAGAAGAGAAAACTACACAAATCACAAAGCAAAACTCAAATGCTGGAATTAAAGACACAGGCTTTAAAATGAAAATTTTTTTTAACATATAAAGTGTATCTTCAATGAAGATTGAATAATTATGAATATCTATACTACAAACAATATAGCATCAAAATCAATGAGGCAGAAATGACAGGACATATAAGACCAAAAGAAACATCTATAACTGGAAACTTTAATTCCTATTTCTTAACCCATGGCAGAGTAAACAAACAAAAGTAAGGGTATGTACTACTTAAATACATCATTTTTAAAGGAAGGTCCAATTAATATACCTAAAACTTTACACACTGAGAATATAACTTTAAAATATCTACTGGACATTCATAGAAATTGAACATATATTGGCCCACAAAGAAAATCTCAATAAATTCCAAAAAGTAAAAACAGTGCTGACAACATTCTGATTACATTAAAAACAAAAAGACAAAAGTAGCAAAAAGTACTACCTAGGAATTTTTTTTTAATCCTCCTTTTAAACTCTTGATTCAAAGAAGAAATCACACCTGAAACAATAGAAATTAATAATGTATGCACTACATACAGGATATGTGTAAAGGAATAATCAAAGTAAACATCTTTAGGGGCGCCTGGGTGGCTCAGTCGGTTAAACGTCCAACTACAGCTCAGTTCATGATATCATAGTTCATGGGTTCGAGCCCCATGTTGGGCTCTGTGCTAACAGCTCAGAGCCTGGAGCCTGTTTCAGATTCTGTGTCTCCCTCTTTCTCTGCACCTCCCCCACTCATGCTCGGTCTCTGTCTCAAAAATTAAATAAAACTAAAAAAAAATTAAAAAATAAACATCTTTAAACACTTAAGAAAATGAAAGAATACGATAAGTTAAACTGACAAATAAATAAAAATCAACAAAGGAAGGAGAACAAGAATGAGAATAGCAGATATAAATGAACAGGAAAATAAGTGGCAGAACTAATAAATTCACAAGCTGTAAAAATTATATAAGAGAAAATAAGTTACTTCAGAGCACCTGGGTGGCTCAGTCAGTTGAATGTCTGCTTCAGCTCAGGTCATGATCTCACAGTTTGTAAGTTCTAGCCCCACATCAGGCTCACTGCTATCAGCACAGTGCCCACTTCCGATCCTCTGTCTCCCTCTCTCTCTGCTACTATCCCCATGCTCTCTCTCAAAATAAATAAACTTAAAAAAATTTTTTTAAACATAGAAAAAAATAATTTTTAATAGAAACAAATATTTATACAAATAAATTTCAAACCACAAGTAAAATAGTTCTTTAATTAAAAAAAAAAACTGATCCCAGAAAAGAAAAACATACAAATAAATAAGAGCAATACTAAAAAGTAACAGTTTCCGGTCATTTCAAAGAAAAATTCTACAAAATCTTGAAAGCAGAGTTAACCCTAATACTAACTAAACTGTTCCAGAGCACAGAAAGAGAGACATATCCAAATTATTTTTATAAATTACCATAACATTGCCCCAAATTCCCACAAAGATAGCATATAATAATAAACCATAGTTTGAGATCACATTAGGTAAAATCTTAATAAACAAAACCTAACAAAACACCATGAACAAATAGGATTCATTCTAAGAATACAATGAATGCTCAATATAAGAAATATACTGATATATTTCACCACATTAACAAATCAAGAGGAAAAGCATATGATGACTTCTATAAACTCTGAAGAGATAATTGATAAATTCAATATTTCTTATGTATTAAAACAATGAAATAAGAATGTATGGGCCTCTCTGTTTATCAACTGTTTTCTTTATTTATAACAAGTAAGAAGTACAAAAATTGCTTTATATTTGGAGGGTAATATAGGAGCATGTAACCACAGCGTCAAAATGTACATACTAAAACTGGCTACATGGGTAATCATCATTGTTTGTTCATAATAACAGCAATTAGAAAGAACCCAAGTTGGACCCCTCTTTCAATAAAGGAATATAGTCTCAGTCCAAAAGGTGATATTAGTATTAAAATGGAAATACTACAAGATTCCCATTAAAGTCAAGAAGATTCCCAAGTAAAGTCAAGCCCGGGGGGAAAAAAAAAGCCTTTTTATACTAACAACAACTAATTAGAAAATATATTAGAAGAAAAGATCCCATCTAAAATGGCATCAAAAATTATCCAGGAGTAAACGTAATAAGAAATGTATGAATGCTATAGGCAGAAAACTTTAAACCACAAATGAAAAATGTGTAAATCTTACTACATTAAATTCTTTGTCTGTATGAAAATAAAAACCAACAAATAAAATCAAAAGACAAACAAGAGCTATACTTGCAGTATGTATTTCCTTAACATGTAAATAATTCCTACAAATTACTCTGAAAAAGATCAACCACCCAGTTTTTTTTTAATGGGCAAAGGACATAACAAACAGATAACAAAAAAAAAAAGCAAATGGTTCTTAAACATAAAAACTGCTCAAAGTCACACATGATGAAAGAAGCACAAATTAATACTAAGTTTTAAGTCAACTATATCTCAGGCAAGTTTTGGGGTGGGGGAAAACTTGTTAACTCTATCAGTTTGGTAAAGATCAAAAAGTCTGAAGATACAGGAGAAAAGGCACTCGTGTCGCTGGGGAACAGAAACAGATCTCACTGGAAGAGACTTTGACAATATCTATCAAAATTAACTATGCCCATGCCTTTCAGCTAGACACCTGCACTTCTAGGAATCAGTCCTGCAGATACACTTTTACATAAATTATAAGAATGGACACTGCTACACAGCTTGTAAGAGCCATAGATTTGAAAAAGCCAAAGGTCCATCAGTAAAGAACTGATTAAATAGATGAAAGTACATTTACACACTGGAGTACTATGCAGCCACTAAGAAGAATGAAGTAACCATCCTCTGACATGGAAAAGTCTCCAATGTACGTTACTAAATGAAAAATAAATGCCTATCAATAGCCTGAATTGTACAAAATGAGAAGAAACTGTATGCATTAACATCTCCACAATCATACATTAGGAACTGGTAACAGTGAATAATAGGGGTGGAGAAGGGAAACTGGATGGTTGAGAATCAGGGACAAGAAAGAAGTTACTAGACTCTTGGGTGCCTTCTGAATCTGTACCACGCATATACCTATTCTGTTTTTGAAAATTAGTTTGGGGGGAAAAAAACAAAGATGCCATGCAAATGAAGCTCTCATTCTAAAGGGAGCTGAGATACTGCAATGTATGTAACATGGTTCCTATTAAAATGTTTTGGCTCATGTAAACTTCTTAACATATGCCTACCTGTTTAGGTGGGTTTTTAGTGCCAATTTACAGCATAGTTTGTCTATGAGCCATGTTCTGTTGAGCCACGGCCATTTCAAACAAACATATGGCCAACAAATAACATATAATGGCTGATAATAGTTTCAGTCTTTCCTCTATTGCAAATTACAAACATTTTATGAACAAGTCAATGAATGCATGATGAAGTATGACTTTTTAAGTCACTCTGCCATGTTAAGGAATGTAAGCATTACAATCACCGTAAATTAGGCCAATGAAGTTTGTCATTTGGAAATCTCCAAACCATCAGCAATTAAAAGATTTCTCTGTGAACCCCAAATCAAGTATTCTCTGGGAACTTTAATTTTTCTTAAAGTTCCTTTTGTTTCATTTTATTCCATGAAAATATGAAAGACTATCAGATGCACGAAACCAAAACAAAAATCCTGTATCAATCTGTGAAATGCTTAAAAGCACCCTGAATTTAAAAAGCAGCTTCAGTCCAAATAACATGTATCATTTATTAAAGTTCTAAGACTTAACTTCTAGCACATACTTAACAATACAAATCTTTCATTACTCAGAGCAATTCTCTTTGATATATGTTCTTTAAATCTGCTGCCTTTTATATTTTGATTATAGACTATTTTAATTATGCACTAAAAAAGAACATATCTCCCACTAAGAAAATGAGCACCAGCGAGTCCAAAGTAATTTCCCCAGTACAATCTCCATTAAGCCTCTAAATACTTCCTTTACCCATTCAATGAATTAGAACTCTATTGTTTATGAATCACCTTTACGTTTGTAGGCCTAGAACTCTTCTTTTATAAAACACAATTGCTATGGAAGGAAATGATATTTACGTCTGATTAGAAATGAAAACACTATTACATAAATCAGTTTGGGCATTTCTTCACGTCTTGAAACATGATCGGCAATTTAGTCTAATTGGTGATCAAGGAAACTATCTTGTGATCAATTAAAGTAATTACCAGATTCCGGCAATACAACCTACCTTAATTTCAGCTAGAGTCTGCACTTCTTCAACTTTAATTAAAAATAATGAAAATTATTAAGCAAAATGCACAGCAAGATCATTGCCAAGCACGCACATGTCACAGGACGGGACCTTCCCTTGGTGTTGGTGACTGATCCATCACATAAACACTGCTCGGTGCACCAAGGAAAGGCGTCCTTTGCCCCAGAATATTACGTGACTCACCATGCCTTTCTAGTGGAAAACACTGTGAACTGTTCTAGCCACTGCAAAGGGAACATCAGATAGTAATTTGCAAGCAGCAGAAGAATACCTTCAACTAGTGACATGAGAATTGTGAGGAACAGACGCAACCAAAGAGGTTGCTTTTTTTCTCCAGAATGTCACTCTTATTTTGAGCACACAGCACACTGGTCAAGTGTAAAAACGTTAGGGTCAGAGACCTAGATTGAAATCCTAGTGCTGCTATTCACTAGCTATCTGATCTCAGAGAAATCACTTAACATTTGAAATGAGCCTCAGTTTCTTTGTACGTAAAAATGTAATTCCTGTAACATACTTTGCAGTGTGCTGGGCATTCTATCCGGCACTCCATTAATGCTAGTGCTTATTATCATCAGCAACACCTTAATATTACAGTGTCTAGGGTCTGGAGAGGAAGAATTCCTTTCCAAACCTAGTATAAAAACAACTGGAAGACCAAAGAAAGTCACCCTTGCAAATATGAGAAAATCAGAAACATACTGAAAACTGTTTCTCATAGAAAGATTTCTGTCGGTGAGCATCTCAGCCAAGCAGGTGATCCGTGTCTCCCTGAAGAGCCAGACTAAATACCTTACCTGAGGACCACCCCCTAGGCAGTCCATATGTGTGGTTGGGGACAGACACAACCCTCACCAGTCCCACGCCAGTAATCGACCTGTCTTCTACTTGATCCACCACAGAGTGCAACAGCTCCAATAACTCAAGCCAAGAATATCCCATTCTGAACTTAAACCTGGCTTCCTCAGACACGTGAGACAATGCCCACAAGCTACTGAAAGAGCAGCCCACTCTCCACACTGCCCTAAGCCAAGTCCGTGCCCCTTCAGCTGGTGGTAATAAGTATACTACCCAAGAGATAGCACGCTCACTTCTCCACATTACCTTCAAAAGATGTGCTCACAGAACCTTAGCACTGCAGACCCTTAAAAAAAAAAAAAAAGAAAGAAAGAAAGAAAAGAAAGAAGTTCTTAAGTCACCACTTTTGGCAATTACTCTAATATCCTAAACAGCCATTCGGAAAAATAAGACAGCTTTTAGCTAATTACATGGTACTAACTTCAACATATACTGTTAAATGAAGCAAGGTGCAAAGTAGTTTTCTTTTGCACAACTAGGATTTATAATTACATTAGTAAATTCCGCCTAAATTCCCAGGCTAGGAAAACTACTCTTTGACAAAGGACTACTGAAGAGTATCCGCTCTTCTCCAAGCAACAGAGTTTAACCAACATGTCTTACTTAAGAGCCCATCATTTCTGTCCCGTTCTTAGGGAAAGTCCTCTGACTAGACAGACATCACATACCTGATGTGTGCCTAAAAAGCTTTCTAGACAAGATGATCACAAACTGAGAATATCTTTTCCCTGAAAAGACATTACTCATTTCTGAAGTCCTCTGCACGTAAGCTTAAATTACATCTCCCCGCATCCTCATCAGCTACCATGGGGCATGCCAACAGCTCCGTCTGATGAGCTACTTCTAAAATTTCTCACAGTCCTTCAGTTTTGCCCTCTTGGAATCAGCACATTTGACCATTTCCTGTCTATCCTTTCCCCATAAAGCAGAGTGAAACCCGGGTTTCAAAATCACCCAAGGGGAATCCACCAGAGAAGCCGTTTACTTGGAGCTCCCTAATGTCACATAGCTTCTGATACCTCACTGTTCACTGCGGCTGTTCATTACTGCCAGCCAGTTGCTCTGGAAAAGTCCCCTTGGAGGTTGTCTTTCCTAATCAGCTGATAATCCCTATTTGTTCACTTTCAGAAGTCTCATGAGATAAGAGGTATTACAAAGACTACCCGAGTGTTTTGTTTTGCTTTGTTTCAGCAAACAGAATTTATGAATTAAATTCTTAAAGAATTAGAATTGACGCTCCTTAGCATTGTCATCATTGTAAAATTTATAAAAATTCAAATAGATGTACAAAAATGTCCCTAGGCTTCAACTTTATGCATCCAAACAACAAAGATATAGGGATTAACTGGTCAAATACATTTTAAAAAATCAAACCATAGGCAAAATGGCAGTCTACTCCCTACCTTTTCTTCTTTATAATCAAATGGCTCCTTTTAAGAGGTGAAACAATGTAATTCTAGAGTACATCTGACATGAAACTATCCTGCCTTATCACTGTACCTAATTTTCAAAAGACAGAAGGCAAAAACCCTTCTGCTCCAACTGGAGTATATAAAATTAAACTGAAAGTCAAGAACCAAAAAGGCTGAAGGAAGAGAACAAGGGCTCAGAGCAGAAAGAACATCTACTCCCCCAAACAGCATGGGGAGGGGTCGGCGCGGGGAGGAGGACTCAAAAATATTTTAAAGAAACAAAGCCATGCCTAATTTAGCTTAATTGTACAGAAAGTAAGTTTTCTACAAGCAGTACACATTTTGTAAAACAGGGCCTCATCTCACTTGACACCACAAAATATCTGATGATATAAAAAGGTCTGTTACAACATCAACAAGTTCATACTTAGTCTTTCCTTTGCTGAGTTCTAAATGGAATCAATTCTACTTTTAAGAGTTTTTTAGTATAGTTTTGGCAACATTTGCTAATGTTTCCTGTAAGAAAAATACACCACCCAAATACAAATATTCAAGCCCAATCAGGGATCCTGATAATTCAGCAGAGGACGCCCAGTGACAGACAGCTGCAAGGGGTCGCTGCAAGCAAATAGCGTGCCAGACCCACTCAGAAGCGAACAGTGCCAATCCAGAAGAAGCCCGGTGAGGAAACGGACCATCTCTTAAGGCATCTGTATTTATTTGTTTCCAAGTGCACACATAGGTTGTGAACTTGGAAAGGTCCCTGAACCTGTCAGAGTCTCCAGACACTGAGCTAAAGCAAACCCCAAATATATTCAGTATTTATCATCAACCTGTTATGCTGAGGCTTAAATAAAGATCTTCCTATGGTGAACAGATTGAAACGAGAGACTTTCTTGTTTCTGTGTTTTAAATCGTATTACTAAAGAATTAAGAAAAATCTCAGGGCTTGAGACACAGAGAGAGTAAAACAGACTTAGCACTTACCCTGTTTTTGGTATCAAAAGACTGAGAAGGTCTTGTGGATGGTGTCATTTCGTCCTGAAAAGTCTAATCCCAGATCTGTCTCATTCTATGGCCTTGAGCGAATCCTAATCCTCTCTCCTCTCTCCTAGTCTCTGTAAATCAGAGGCTCTACTACTTAACTTCACTGTGTGAGGAGGTCTCATAAAAACATGCAGGGTGCTTTGCACAGAACACATGCTACCGTGGAGCACTGAAAAGCTTCCAATCCGCTTGAATCCTACACAAAGGAATTTTGCACCATTTTTTTAATCTAAAAAATTTGCTCTGTGTGGCCAAATGAACTTAGTTGCATCCTGAATATGATTGAAAAAAATTTAAGTCTCTGTGTTAAAAATTCACAAATAAGGCTCACGATTCAGGAATCAGTAACGAGCAGAAGAAACATTTAAAAGAATAAATGCTTACTTAGGTCCATTCTTTTTGCAATATTCCTATAGAAATTACCTTGGCTTCAGCTGTCGATCAAGTTGGATTGGGGGGGTTGGGGTATTGTTTTTAAAATAATTCCTAATATCCTGAAAGAAAAAAAAAATGCTTTGTTTTCCTGAATGTGTATCACTGGGGAAGTCTGTTTTCCCTCTTTAGAGCAGGCTCCCATTCTGTTCCACCACAGAGTGGCTGCCGTGTCTGTGCACGTGAGGGCTGATGGGCGGGCAGCACACGGCAACGCTCCGTCTCTGCACCAGGACCCGCACGGCTCACTGGCAGTCCTACCAGAGGAAGAGCACGCAACTGGCTCTAAAACACTGGGACAAAGAAAACATATAGACACGGACGGAATGTGAGTGCTCTGCCATTTGATGCAACTGCTACAGAGAAATGCTTCCCTTTCGTTTTTAAAAGTTTATTATTTCCTACCTTATGCAAATCGTACTTTATATATTAGGCAATAATATTTTAGAAATACTCAAGTCAAATTAAAGGCTTCAATAGCCTTGCCAAAAGCACTGTGATTTTCCTATAAAAAAATTATTCCAATTTGTTGATCTTACATAGGATGAAACATACTGTAACAATCTTCATAATTTATGTCCTGTTGGGACACAATGATTTAAAGTAACATAATACAGAGCCGCATCATGGCTAATCTAAACCACCTGACCAGATAAACACCAGCTTCCCTTCTCTCTTCAGCAAGGGCATTTCTGTTTATTGTCATATCATTTCCTCATTCTAGGAACATGCAGAATAAATGCAGCCAACCTGCATTTCAGTGGGAGGCTGAGCTGGCCTTTCCCATGTCAGGAGGTTTGCGCGCACACAGGTATCAGTACAATGTCAAGGGCTTACAAGACAGAAAACAATCCAAGAATTCCACCCTCAAAATCATTTACAGCGAAGCAAATATGGATTCATCCAGTACAATCTGGACCAGGTGTGGTGTTATAAACCACAATCTTTGGGTTTCTTTTTTTTAATGTCGCTGAAGAGGTAATTCTTTCAAACAAATTATGGGGCTTACTATGAGCCAAATTTTTATAAATGCTTCAATCATGCTTCTTGCTATGTTCACAGGCCCTCATGATGTGATTAACTAAACTGAAACACCCCAATTAACCAACGTCTTTTTGGGGTGAGGAATCTTGGTAGGAGAGAAAGACAAAGAGGCCCTATGGCGCTAACCATGGCCATTCCTGGTGCACAACTACTCAGGCAGATTTCAAATCGTGAGGTTTCTCCAGGGTCCAAATCCCTTCAACCCTTCTCACATATGCAAACCTTACTGGGCAAAGGGAGGTTTTTAGGGGGACTTAAGGGAAGGGTTTAAAGTTTCAATCGGGAAAGAAAAAGCACAGGAACACATGTGCATTCAGCAGATAACAAGTCACTGAAAATATTTTAAAACAAAACAAAACGCCTGTCTGACCAAATTTTTATAAACTTGGTTGGGGAAGAGGAAAACAAACAATTGTTTAAGGATGGTTTCAAATATTGCTTTCTGCTCTTACTGAGAAATTTCAAAGCTTTTCATGCTCCATTGGAAACAGCTCTGCTTCACAAGCTGTTCTTGTCGGTCCTGCCAAAGAAATGGTCTGATACACTTTATTGCAAGTTTATCAATTTGCTTACCCAGGCAAGTATATATATATATAATTATCTCTGCCTATAAAAACCAGTGTACAATAGGATTCCTCCAGTGAAAGCCATTAGATGATTAAAATATGGTTGGATAAGATGGTACAGCAGATACCAGGCATGTGCATCCCAACCCCAGCACCACCTAAGTGGACACTGCAACCTTCTAACTCAGTGCCACCGCCCCAGCATGCGCAGAACCTGAGCCAACTGGACCAGCCCCATTTTTCACAGGGGTCTGTGAATGGGGACAGCAAATAGGTACATTTCGGTCACAACCTGGAGTCTTTTGACTTGTGACATTAAATGGAAAATGCAGTCTGTGAAATTAAACAGCAAGTATCCTTTTTCAGACAATAGACATTCATTAATGGGTTTGAATTTAACACTATGCATAGTTGTAAAAATTTAAGGTGACAGGTTATAAGCCTGCAACAGTACTGGTGACATTACAAGTTAGTGCTATCAAGAGTGAGTTCTGGGGGCGCCTGGATGGCTGAGTCAGTTAAGCCTACGACTTCAGCTCAGGTCATGATATTGTGGTTCGTGAGTTCAAGCCCCACATTGGGCTCTGTGCTAATAGCTCAGAGCCTAGA
Source organism: Proteles cristata cristata (assembly GCA_017311185.1). NCBI lineage: Eukaryota > Metazoa > Chordata > Mammalia > Carnivora > Hyaenidae > Proteles > Proteles cristata. The sequence goes on from JAESUZ010002509.1 coordinate 892,891, forward strand.
GTCTGCCTTGGATTCTGTGTCTCCCTCTCTCCGCTCCTCCCTCACTCGTGCTCTGTGTGTGTGTCTCTCTCTCAAAAATAAATACACATTAAAAACATTTTTTAAAAGAGTGACTTCTAGTAAAAAGTGGGTCTTTTTGCCTTCAAGTACTCACACCTTGAACTAAGAGCCCACTTGTTAATTCCTGTTCTCATGATGTCTACACTATATGTACACTTTCCTACACTTCCAGAAACACTTCAAAATCAGCTCACATCACTCTGAAGTCATGAGGACTTAGGTCACTATGGGTTATTCAAGTCTCATGCATGGAGAGGGTTCTCTGATGAAAAAGAGTCATGTCAATGAGCTACAATCTGTCCCCAGTGTCATAACTTCTCACAACCCTGAACCTTCATTGCTTTATTAATCTATATATCAGGTTAATAAATGAATCTGCATACCAGAGTTACCCCAGCAATTACATTTTTTAAGTTTTATTTATTTATTTTGAGAGAGAGTGAGCAAGCAGGTGGGGCAGAGAAAGGGAGAGAGAATCCCAAGCAGTCTTAGCACTGTCAGCGCAGAGCCCAGCACGGGGCTCAATCTCAGGAACCATGAGATTATGACCTGAGCAGAATGAGCCACTGAGGCACCCCCCAAGCAATTACATTTTTAGATCTATACCCTAAGGAAACTCTCACATCTGTACACAAAGAGACACAAAGATGCTTGTGAAAGAACTGACAGTAATAATGAACAGTGCCAAGAATCTAAAGGTCTATCAATAGGAGAATGGATTAACTTGGCTAATTTATTTAAAATTTTATGTAATTTTTAGAGGAATAGAACACTGAAAAACAATCTACTCTATGAGAAAGAGTGCAATGGATAGAAAGAGTATTAGTTGAGGAATCCAAAACCTGGGCTCTGTACCCAAACCCTAAGCAAGCTACACAAAGTGGCTAGGTTAAGACTCCATTTGGACACAAGGAGATGATGTGTACCAATTACACAGCACAGCTCCTTCACACACTATGTTCAATAAAGAAGAGTATCACCTAGGGGCGCCTGGGTAACTCAGTCAGTAAAGCATATAACTTTGGCTCAAGTCATGGTCTCATGGCTTGTGAGTTCAAGCCCCACATTGGGCTCTGTGCTGACAGCTCAGAGCCTAGAGCCTGCTTTGGATTCTGTGTCTTCCTCTCTCTCTGCCCCTCCCCCACACTCTGTCTCTCTTCAAAAATAAACATTAAAAAAAATTTTTTTAAAGAGTATCAGCTACAAATAATAATAGCACATCGCCATCTAGCAGGTTCATCATCCCTACTTTACAAAGGAGAGAGAACTGAGGCTCCAAAGCCTCCAAGTGTTTGTGTTTAGGACAAACCCCTGATGTCAGGTTATACTTTTTCCATTTCTTTCCTTTACTTAAAAGCTGATTATACAAAAATAAGTTTCCTGTACTTTTTTATTTTAAAAGTTTAACTACAAGAGAAAAATTAAACATAACAGAAAAGTTAGGAAAAGAAAAACACGGGGCACCTAACTGGACCACCAGAAAGAGCATGGGACTCTTGAACTCAGGGTTATGAATTCAAGTCCCCACCCGGGTGTAAAGATCACTTAAAATAAGTAAAATTTTTAAAAAGGAAAAAGGAAAAACGATTATACATTTTTTCCTTATGCCTTTCCCCCACAACTGTCATGGTAACATTCATTTATTGGGTACCCTGAACTTTTTTACAACATGAAAACATCCTATTCATTTCCCAGTTAGCTCCAAGGTCTTCTCTACTTCCTTTCGGAAACCACACAGTCTCAGAGAGAATGGGTGATCTTCTCTTTGAGGACCTATTTCCTGTAAATGGTTCAGGCATGTTTGGGAGAGACATGTAAACCCAGTATATCTTTTCAAGCCAGGCATTCTGACCATTAAAGACTCTGGATTCTGTACCATACACGTTGTGGAGTTTCAGGGGCAGAACTAGAAGAGCAACTGTGTAATTGGGGGTCTAAGGAATAAATAAGTTGTTTTTTAAAACCTTTTTTTCAACACCCAGTGAAAACATTAGATAGTATGAGAAACTCCTCTTTAACTGAGGACCCATTAAAGCAAACAATTAGCTCAATGTCTTGTGCCAAAACCATGACAAATGAACCTGTAAGAACACTCCACCCACCAGACTTGAAACGACAGGGACAATGTCATCAAATCCACGGCATGCAGGCAGTGTGCACTGTGGAAAGATCCCCAGAGTAGTACTCTTCTCTGGGACCCAAGTTCTTATCCTCAAATATTTCTTCCAGCTACATCTGTGACTGGGGCAGGCCACCCAACCTTCACACTCTGCTCCCCTATTCATCCAAGAGAAGACCGCTCCCTGAGGGGATGTGAAAAGGCCAAGGAAATCAGGATGCAAAACTGCTGTATGTGCTTTTATCTTCTGTGCTTAGAGAAAGAAGTACAAATCTCAAATGATCTGCATCTTAGGCTTTCAAAATTATGATACCGGTAGACTATCATAATGAGGTCAAAATCTTCACTACCCTCTTGGTCTGCCTCATCTTCCTCAGGTACCAAATACAAACTTGGAGGCCATGCCTGCCCTGGTGTTCTAAAATGCCTTCTTCATCGAAACCTTGAGAATTGTGAGCAGTTGTAAATCCGGGGTTATAATAAAACAAAAAATATACTGAGCTGTGAATAGGAGAGTGGGCATGGGGTCAGAAATAAATTCGGGGGTGGTTCTGAAAGACAGGTCCGATCCAGGGAGCCATGTTTCATGAGACCAACAGGCCTGGAGCTGGCAGGGACCGCACCGGTTACCTGGCCAGAATCCCCGGGGCTCAGAAAAGCATGCACTGCAATGTTTAGTCTGACTTAAGTTTCTTTACAAAAGAGATCTTCTGCTTTAACTTTAAATTCTGATGCGCCCGTGCAGAATGTTATGGAAAAGTGCCTAACAGTCCCGCGGTACAGAAAGTCCAGACCCTGAGAAGGAGGAGAACGTGTGCTTGGGGTTGAGGCCTAGCACTCCCACCTCAGGTACTTACTCCTCCCTCCCAGCCTTGACTTTCCCACCATGGCAGGAAGGCAGCAGACCAATGATGGCAGGGTTCCTCTCACTGGGTGATGTGATGACCAGAATACAGAGAAAGTGTTGCATTCCTCGATGATTAAAAAAAAAAAAAAGATTCTTCTCTCACACCATGGACTTGAGGTCTTTCTGAGCCAGCAATCAAACTATTTAGGAAGTGAGGGTTTATCTTGTGATGGCAGTTAGGAAAGAATGTGGAGTTCTTTGTCTGGCATAAATGACCTATTTGGGACTGCAGAAGTGTCTTTGAACCGATCTAGTAAAACTCTAAGGTAGTTAAACATCCAATTTATCTTTCAGTTTTATATATTGTGAGAGCAGACCCCAAGTCACAATGATCTGTCTCAGCCTCTTGAGCAAGAGTACTTTAGAACCTTCTTATGTGTGTCATCTATTGTCTTCCTTACATGTACTGAAGCTGTGGGGCCTGGAGATCGTGTCTACATGTTGTGGATGCTGCACAGGATTTTAAAAAGTGCAGGATTTTAAAAGTCTCTGCTTTTTGGCACAGAATGAGGTCAGGCACTCTACATTGCTCTTTCTCCTGACTGCCTCAGATTTCAATGAAAACCCCCTTCAAAGACAACGAAGGTTCCTATGACTCAGCAGATGACCCACACACATTATATGGGCATACCTGGTCATAGACATAAAGTTCTAAAAATTCCAGAATCTCAGGGGGAAAAAATGAATATAAGAAAATCAGTGACTATATTAACATAAACTTGTAATAAAGTTAGAAATCCTGTCTTGCCACCATCTGTATACACTTTCTAAGAAAGCAGGGCAGTAGTGTCCATTGACAGCTAAAAGAGAAAGTTCTAGTTTGCTGTTTTTTCTTGAAATTCAATACTATTCAGTACTTTCTTTAAATACATTTCCTTTAAACAGTAAATATGGTCAGGTATATTTCAAATACAGTATTTTTTTAAAGACGAAAAACACCATAATAATGGATTTAACTTAAGAAAAATCTGCTCACCGCTAACAATACAGAAAATGAAGGTTAAATTACTATAGCTGGTATTTACATTCCATTTAAGGAAAGACTTTGGCTTTTACAAGATTAGGTAGGCTCTACTTCATTGAAAAGCTTAAAAAATTAAAGCTGAACAGAGATTTTTTTTTTGATGCAACACATTTCTTTTGCCACTTGTAATTTTACGAGTTAGTAAAAAGTAAGTTTCATTACATCAAAACAAACGGGAAATGGTTTGTGTTTTAATGCAATAATTTAAAACCTAGTAATAAATTCCTTTAATAGCATTCTAAATATGTACATTAAAAGTAATTAAAATTTTTAGGGGCACCTGGGTGGCTCAGTCCGTTGAGAGCCCTACTCTTGATTTTGGCTCAGGTCATGATCCCAGAGTCGTGGGATGGAGCTGCCTGTAGGGCTCCAGACTGAACATGGAGTCTGCTTACGATTCTCATTCTCATTCCCTCTCTCTCCCCCCACCTTTGCCTCTCTCTCCCTCTTGCGTGCTCTCTCCTCTCTTAAAAGATAAAACACTTTTAAAAACGTAATTAAAATTTCTAAACCTAATGCTTTAATTTCAGACAACATTCTAGCATTCCTAACTTCACAACCTGCTAACTCTATCATCTCCCGCTGCCCAGTACTATCTCAGCACCAGATTCCCAGCCCCTTCTCGAACAAAAATTAAGTCAGAGGTTCACTTCATTAGGTTCGTTCCATTAAGTCAGAGGTTCAAACTTTAGTCCAAACTCCAACCCTGAGCTACCAAACTGTCCCACCCAACACACAAAACCACCACACAACCATCCCTGCTCCAAAGCGGGGTAGTTCTCGAAGGGTGACAACACTTGACAGTGAAAATCAGCTATAAAACTCAAAGTGCCACCGATATCCATACCATTTAAAGAGGCAAAACGGTTACTCAGTGAAAAAGCTACTCCAAGGTATCTCTGCTGCCATTTCTCAGTGAGAAAATCACTTTTAAAAGCTAGTCAAAGCACCGTAACAGGCGAGGCTAACAGAGCGGCAGCAAGCTTCGTCTCTGGTACCCAAGGTCAGTGGCAACAGTGATGGATCCTGAGACGTGCATTGTGATAAATACTGAAAGGCAGCAACACGGTAGGCACGGAGGCTACAGAACTGCAGACCAAGAAGCAAAACCTCGAACCACCACAATCACGAAGCTAAAACGTTTCCTCGTGTGAGAAACAGAACCACCGCTAACAATTTTCGGAAATAATGTTTGAGTCTTGGCTCAATTGGATAATTTTGTTCTGCACCAAAGACAATTCCATTCAAATTCCCAATGTCTACGAGTAGATCCATACTAATTTCAAGACATAGTTTCCTCCCAAGCCCAATGAAATGAAAGGCAGAAACCAGCCAAAGGGGGGAAAAAGTACTATATAAGACGGTTTGCCATTTTATGAAAAACAAATGAAGAATTACAGTCACATCACACTGATAAACTGAGAGGCTGCCAGTGGTTTTCAGGGCAGATGTAACATTTTAACAAATGTGATTGTTTGTGAACGAAATAATTCTGATCAAAAACTTAATTGCAGCCAAAGCAAGCCCTGGGCTGTGTCACCATAATCCATTCTGACAGGAAGCAGTGAGTGGAGATTCCTACTGTGAACGGAGCACATGTGAAAGGTCAGCTCTGGCCTGGAACTTCAAAACCGTTAACGTGTAAAACAGTGTGCATTAGAGCCCGGAACGGCTAACCACTGGATTAGCGGATGTCCGCTGTGTGGGTCTGATGTGCTTTTGGCAGGTAATGGTTAATTTGTAAATAGGCAATGTATTGTAACTTTCTTCTGTGCCTCCTCCCAACATTGGCCAGCAGAGCCAATTTTTAATTACAGAACTAGAGTATTACAGTATTAGATGTATAACACGAGCACGTTGTAGCAAAGTTTCTTATTTTTAAAATGAAACTTCTTTTTTAATAACTCAGTGACGAAAAAGTTGTGTGTATTTTAAAAAATAAATCTTTTTTGATGCAACGAATGAAAAATGTTTCATGCGAAATCGATTGTTCATCCAACAGCAAGTATATTAAAACAGCCAAAATTTGCCAAGTGAGGATTCCATAATTAGAAATATATACTTTGCTCCTATATTATCATCTGGAAAAACAATTACACAACACTGTTTTGCACAGCTTAAAACAAAATTCTAAATAAAAATGCAGGGAGTACCAGTTTTCATGTCTCAACATGAGATGTTACTTAGGAAAGAACCAAACTAAATAGTGCCTTATAAGCCAATGCATGCAAAAGTGCTTTGTACATATGTAGTGCTATAAAGTAGGCCCATTTGGCTGCAGATCAGCCATTTCCCCCTATCTAAACCACTTAAAGTAACATGGCATTAATGAGTGATAAAAGCTGGCACTGTGCACTTCAAGGATTATTTTAGGATTTAAGTCATTTCTGAGTTGAGAGGAAATAATACTTCTCTTTGAAAATAAGCAGGTCTTGTACAATAAGTTTTATTTCTATTCTCAAAATCAGCCTTGTGAGGTTGTGTCTTTGGCCACTGGACATATGGAGCTCCCGGGCCCTCTGTAGGCTAAGTCTAGGGATCGTGCAAGTGGCTGCATGGCAAGGTAGCCTCATCGCCAGCCATCTCGTGATCTCTATCCCCTTCAGAACATCAAGTGACACACTTAAAAACAAAATCAGACATGAGCTACTAACTGTGATGCAAGATGGAGGAGAAAAAAGAATTGTGTGCAGCAAAATTTCTGCTTTCCACACAGGATCTGAAACCTTTAATGTATCTGGAAGATTCGGCATCTCCTTAACAGTGCGACCCTGAAATTACAGGCTATACACATGTGCCAATCTGCTGCTCTAGACCAAGCCCCTTCCTGGACTCTGGGCCCTGGAACACAGTCCCTGGCCTCCCTCCCCCCCATCCCTGGAACTTAGTGTGGAAGGAAAGGAGAGGCCAGGAAAGCCAACCAGAAGGACCTGGTAAAGTAAGGAGGCAGAGGACGAAGCAATCGAGAAAGCCCATGTGAGAGCTAGTACTACATCATATTTTCACACCTCTTTTCCACAGACATCTGAGTAGAAACAATGTCAATCCAAATTCACAAATGGGGCACCCACGTTACCCTACAAGCCAAATTTCTCCTAGGTATACAAATACAAAAGGGATGCCATAATCCACCAAAAAAATATCTTACAAGGCTCTCATTACAGTACTTTTTATACTGTTAAGTGATTCATTACACCAGGTAACATACTCAACGTATATAATTTTAGCCTCACTCCTAGTCATATCTTCCACTCACCACAACCTTTCCAGCATAATTATTCTTGGCTATCGTTCCACTTCCTCGAGGAGGCTCAGGCTCAAAGCTTACAAAGATCCCCCCAGAAAGATGACCAGCAAAGCACAATGCTCCCCACAGAGCTCCGACCTAACATGGCATGCCAGCTCAGGGTCATGGCCCCCATCCTGAAGGGACTGTGTGCTGCTCTACCGGCCATGCCGACACTTAGGACTCTCTCTCAGGAGCCAGAGGACTGCTCGGGCAATTACAATTACAGACTAGAGAAGAGATGTTGCTTCTAGACGTCGCTTCTTTCTTAACTGGCATATATTTGTTTATATGTCAAAATACTAAATGTCTGAAAAGCTGAACTTATACTTTAATTCAGTTCAGGACTGTGAGTTAGTTTTCACAAATACAAAGAAATATGTTAGCAGTTTCTTTTCAAGGACCCACGTTCAAATAGGAGGACACCGAAGAAATTAATCATTCAAACCTTATTTGTAGGAGCAGATCCTCTGTAACTTGTAAATTATTTTGATTTACAGTGAATCATTATTGTATCCATAAATGCTGGAAAGTTGGTGAACAACATGATATAATGACACCCCAAAATAATTTCAGAAGTGCAGGTGCACAAATCATAACATGTGGGAGATGACTCGAAGGATAATGGGGAATAAAACAGTTTAGGAAGAGGCACATAAAGGAGGGAAAGGGGTGAGGGCATGCACCCCAATTTTCCAAGAAGTCTTTAAAACCGAACTACTCATTTATAGGCAGATGCAGTGGAGCAGTGAGGCATGGGCGGCAGAGTCAACATCTACGTTTAAACAAGCAAAGGCAAAATGCTCCATAATTTACAACAACCCAATCACATTGCTCATTCTTTTGAGGTTAAATGCTACTGACATAAGCTACACCTGAATCCAATCAGCGCAGAGACGTTGAGAAGATTCACACGAAAGGACTAAATTTGTCACAAATGGGTTGGTTTCCGATCTTAATGTAGCCAAGTTGCTTTACTCTGACCTCCATTGAACAAATCAACTTAATGGGCACTAGGAGTGCTATAAAACTTAACAATGGAGTGATTTTTAACTTTTAAAATATAGTTATGAAGCAAAATGTTGGATAGCTTCTACAATACTGGAAATCAAATTAAATCTAGATGTTTTTTAACAGTCTTGACAGATATAATCCTAGTTACCATGTAAATTTATGGTAAGCTGCTGTGATATTAGCCACAGGTGCTACTTTTAATATATGAGCCGCATCTGGCTGGGAATAGAATTTCTCAGAGGACTGAAAATGACCTCACTATCAGACAATGGAAGGGAAAAAAACAAGACCACTGTGGCATATAAAAAGCTGAAGATGTGGTCCACAACTAAATATTTCACATAAAATTCATTTTAACTCTGCAGCTATAGGTTAAAGGATATTATGCTTTCAATATTTAAGAGGCGTAGATATATTTCAACCAAATAGCCAAAAGATTAAGAATTAAGACAGTTATGAATGCCCTGGCTACATATATAATACTGGTTTTCCAACCTTTGATCAATGTCAGAAAAATGATGCACTAAGACTTGAAAAGAAAATTCTTTCATGGTTCCCAAGAACACGACATGATTAGACACCACCAAGCATACCAAACCAAGATGTAACAATTACTGATCTCTATGCAGCAGCAGCTCTCTGCGCCTGGCCAACATCAGTGGCTGTGTTTTTAAAGTCCTTTGGAGTCATTCATCATGCCCAAGAAAACATTCTCATCAGGTGAACTTTTTAAAAAATCACTACCAGTAATTACCACTCTGAGTTTAAAAACCACCAATATCACCCATAGACAAATACAAGGAGAAAACGTAAGCTTGCCTCACCTCTCTAATTTAAAAATAAAAAGATGAATATGTAGAAAACATTGAATTGTTTCCTTTTAAGAAACCCTTTCTGAACCATTTGAAAGCCATCATTTGCCAGAGAACTGGCAAGTGTGGAAATGTGATAGAGGATTTACAAAGATTTAATTTCCTATGAAATAACTCTTCCTGAATTAAACAAGCCTTCTTTATCCGAAAAAAAAATCTCTAAAAGAGAAACATTTCTATGAAAATATTCCCTACATCACTGCACTAAGCTGTGAGAATGGTAGCTACAAAGCCCTAGAACATAACATTTTCCTTTTGACCTTCTCAAGTAACTTGAAAGGGCTTGATTTTTTAGCTTCAGTAGATCAACTCAATCTAGGCGATGATTTCTATTTACTTTTTTTTAACAAGTAACTGGATCTATGCCTGATCTCCAAGGACATCAAGACCCTGAGTCTCTTTTAACAAGAAGAAGCTGGTATGAATCCCTGATGCTTTTGTGACCAACTGGCAGCACGTACATGGATCATTTAGAAAAGGCAAGCTCACTACACCTCATCTGTGAAATGGTTAGTTACTGTAGAAAGCGGCTGGGTACATTAAATATGGCCTTTCTGTCCAATGGAATGGTCTATATATCCCACCATCAAAAGTCATAAAGGAAGATATTTTACTGACAGAAGAAAATGTTCCCTATACATGAAGGAAAAAAAGCAACTGAGCAAAAAACATCTACAATATGACCCCAAATATATATACATGCATATGTACATAACTCACAAAATACACATTCACACAGACTGCTTTTTAAGTAAGGAGAAGGATTATAGATATATTTTCCTCTCAGTAGTTTTTTGTGCTGTTCAAATCATAAAACAGGATATGCATCAGGGACAAAATGTTGTATTCATTAACAAGCTAAACACACCACACAAATATAACAGGGTGCCATCATTCCCAGGAGAGTGAGAGAGGCCTGGCTGATGTCTGTGGGGTATACAAGTAATACATAAATGTTAAATCCTTCTGTTGAAAGCTTGCGAGGTTTTTTTTTAATGTTTGTTTATTTATTTAGTTTAGAGAAAGGGAAAGAGGAAGGGGGACAGAGAGAGTCCCAAGCAGGCTCCATGCTGTCAGCACAGAGCCTAACACGGGGCTAGAACCCAAGCATAATAAGATCACGACGTGAGCGGAAATCAAGTGTGGGAAGCTTAACCGACTGAGCCACCCAGCTGCCCCTGAAAGCTTGCTGTTAAAACAAACAGGAAGATGGAAGAAACTCGTCCTCAAGCTTACAGACCAGAATCATATTCATAGACATTCAGCATTACCACGGCCCTCTCCTCTACACATATGTATCCATAGCTGTATGGTCAGGGACTCAGAAAGCTGGAGTCTCTCAGGGCGGGACAAGTTTATCTTCTCTATACAGAGAAGTAAAGTTGGCAAGTAAAGTTTTTAGCTGCTCTCTGCAGACCTTCTATCTGGAAGTGACCTCCCTCTCCAGACAGAGACTGACTTCCAATCTGTAGTTGACTTAGGGCAAATAACCGAATGATCAAGTATTATAAATTAATGCTATCAGGGCAAGGCATAGGAAACCATATGGCAATGTACAGGTCAAAATCCAAACAGGAGCTGGTTTCCCTTTTCTCCAAAACATGCCAAGAACATGTGGCCTCATTCAGGCCCTCCAAAATAGGTATTTTTTTTTCCCTAAACAAAGAAACAGACTCAATTTTGAACTCAGCAGCAGAGTTGGTCATTCAAAGGTCTAAAACATTCTGAAACAGAAAGTTAATCCACATCCTGAATTATTCCACAACCCTTCAAAATACAGATTCGAGTTAAATAAGAACTTCGGCCTTAAGGCAGGAGCCTGGCCTTGGAAGGTTGGTTCCTTCCTCTGTTAAGTCTGAGCAGGGTCCTTCACTTCCCTGCTTTCACCATGACCAAACTGAGTTACAACACCTAACCCGGCAAGGCTGCCAAAGAGCTTCAATGAAATGATCTACATTATGTCACGGGTCCCTAAAGACAGCCTTTATCACCTACTAGAAGCATAAATACTCCTTAGTTCATGTTTGTGACTCTCCAAATTCACAAAGACAACTGATGTGGCTACATTTCAGGTAAATTATGCAACCCTAAGAGTTATCTATACAGGGGGCGCCTGGGTGGCTCAGCTGGTTAAGCGCTGGACTTTGGCTCAGGTCATGATCTTGCAGTTCATGAGTTCAAGCCCCATGACGGTCTCTGTGCTGACAGCTCAGAGCCAGGAGCCTGATTCAAAATCTGTGACTCCCCCCTCTCTCTGCCCCTCTCCCACTCACGCTGTCACTCTCGATGTCGCTCAAAGGATAAATAAATGTTAAAAAAAAATTAAAAAGTTACCTATACGGAATGACCTTAAAGCAACATTTTTCGTCTCATCAAAATCTGTGAAAATAATTCCTGAAAAATGTATCCAATAAGTGTTTAAACTTCACTGCCTATAACATCACCAAGTTATTATTTTTAAAAAAGTCATCCAAAAGTGCTAGACCAGTAGTCACAGAAAAGGAAAAAACAAAACAAAACAAAAAATAGATCTGGGATTAAAAGAATTGTCTTGAGGGGCACCTTGGTGGCTCAGCTGGTTGAGCACCCAACACTTGATTTTGGCACAGGTCATGATCCCAGCATCATGAGATCAAGCCCCACATCAGGCTCTGCATTGAGCATGGAGCCTGCTTGAGACTGACTCACTCTCTCTCTCTCTCTCTCTTTTTCTCTCTCTCTCTCCCCACCCTTTCTGCCCCTCTCTCCCAATCGCACTCTCTAAAAAAAAATTTAAATTTAAAAGTCTTGAAACAGAAATGAGTGCCTAATCTATAGCAGGTAAACAGGCCTGTAGCAGTCTCCCAGTGGGATACTTTGTGACAGAATGGAAGAATTTGCCAAGGGCCCTCAGGACAACGAGATTCACAGAAGACAAAGGTTGTGAGTGACTGACCCTGTGGAGCCAAAATTCTAAATGCTAACCTCAGTCTCTCATTATTGGAGGGAATTTATTACAGACGCCACAAGTAGCCCACTTCCTTCTCTGATACTTCAAAACTGCAACCTGAACAAAGACACAATCAATGTCGTTCTTCTGGGAAGTGCACCATGGCATTACAGATCACGCCATCTTATAAAAATACACAGTGGCCAAAATCACTAGTCACTGTTAGAAACCATATGTGTCCAAGACTAAGGAAATGAGGGAGGAGGAAAGTCCCCAGTGAGAAAGGATTTTAGGTAATAACCTGTAGGAGACAAAGAGATGAAAAATACAACTCTCTGGGGCTAAGGGCATGCTAGGTTCACCTATGATGAACCCAACGAAGGGATCTCATGTATTCAAAATATACCTGGGTCTATTTAAGTTAAAAAAAAAACAAACAAAAACAAACAAACAAAAAAAAACAGGTAACACTGGCCTGGGTACTGTGGGAAATGCACACAAGCACGACCCAAGTCTGCCCTCAAGGGCTCCTATCTTAGCTGGAAAGAGACAAAGATGAGTAGCTACAATTCTCTGTTGCATGATCTAATCTGAATTTAGTCACATGCTAATTCTGCCACTGGTTCATTGTTAAGGTGAACAAACCATTTCACTCCCAGTCCCTGGTTGCCTCATGCCTTCTAGCTCAGTATACTGTTCATAGATTCAACAACCAAACAAGGCTGAAAGAACACCACAAACAAAATAACCCAGGGGCTGAAGTCAAAATGGAAGAGCAAACAAGAGACTAATGTCTATGGCTACAAAGATCTGTATAAGGCATGTGAGCTCCACTTCCTGTCTAGGCTGGCCTGCACCCCCATATTATCCAAGTCATCCTCACTATGGTCATTAATGACATCCATGCCACTTAATACAGTAGTCATCCTTTGGTAATACTTGGGAGTCTCAGAAGAACTGATTCCTCTCTCCCTTTTAAAACATCATCTTCTTGGAGTGCCTGGGTGGCTCAGCTGGTTAAGTGAACGACTTCGGCTCAGGTCATGATCTTGCAGTCTGTGGTTTCGAGCCCGGCGTCGGGCTCTGTGCTGACAGCTTGGAGCCCGGAGCCTGCTTCGGATTCTCTGTCTCCCTCTCCCTCTCTCTCTGCCCCTCTACCACTAGTGCTCTGTCTCTCTCTCAAAAATAAATAATCCTTAAGAAAAAAAAATAAAAGTAAAGTAAAATAAACCATCATCTTCTTTAGGAATCTGTGATACAACACTGGCCTGATTTTCTTCCTATTTGACTCATAACTCTTTCTCAGTCATCTGCCAGCTCCTCCTCTTCCTTCGAGCTCCTAAAATGGACTAAGTTCTGAGCCCTCTTCTCTCCTCACACTACAGTTTCTGCCTGAGTGGTCTCGTCTATTACCTTGGCTTTCTTCCACACATACCTAAGATTCTCCAGTTTCCCACAATCTAGACCTCTACTCTAAGTTCCTAACTCAGACATAAAACTATCTTCTTGAAGTCTCCCAGCAACTCACAACGACCAATGTTCAAACCAGAAATCTTGATCCCAGCACCCCCATCTCGTTCCCCTTCCACACCTCCTCAGCTCAATTAAGGCCACTTTTGACCACCCAGTTCCTCAGGTCCTAAATCTGGAAATCATTAACACTCCTACTCTTCTTCCTCACCACCCATTACCACCCCTCCATAATCAGAGGATCTTGGGTTTTCTCTTTAGAAGAGCTGTGCGTGGCACCACTGGTTCCTGTTCATATAAGCTCCTAAACACAGCTGCAACCTCTATAGCACTCTGCTTGCCCTCTGTCACTGCTCCAGGCCACAGTCGCCTGCTGGGCGCATCTTAACGGTGAGGCGTCCCCTGGATGAACACACAGCCTCCTTACTATTCTCCTGTGGGGTCGGCCTCCCACCCCTTTCCACTCCATCCTCTAAGTGTTCTCACTGGTCCTTTCAAGAAAAGTCCACCCACTTACTTCCACTTCCTTTTCAAAGCCTCGCGATCGCCCTCACACTTCCCAGCATACCTCGCACTCGCCCCTCTTGCCCTCTTCCCGGCATCTTTGCATGCTACTGTCAGGGCGCATGTGCATGTGGTCGCAGATGCTTTCAAGCGCCAGTGGCAAAAAGAGGCAAACGCCACCTTCTTATAAGGGACTGTGTTCCAAAATCATCATAAGGTTTCTGAATGTGATGATGAAGCATAGTTATGCTGGTGAATTTGAAATCATAGATGACCACATCGGTGGGAAAATTGTGAACCTCACCAGCCGGTCAAATTGGTGAGGAGTGACCAGCCCTGCATCTGATGTGCAGGGATCAGTACATGACAAATATCTAGAAATATGACTGAATAACCTGCTCCCATCCATCTGATTTCATTATACTGACAACCTCAGCGGGCATCATGGGCAGTTAAGAATCAAGAAGGGGCGCCTGAGTGGCTCAGTCAGTTGAGCGTCCGACTTTAGCTCAGGTCATGATCTCACAGTTCGTAGGTTCGAGCCCCGCGTCTCGGGCTCTGTGCTGACAGCTAGCTCAGAACCTGAAGCCTGTTTCAGATTCTGTATCTCCCTCTCTCTCTCTCTCTCTCTGACCCTCCCCGCTCACGCTGTCTCTCTCTCTCTCAGAAATAAACAAAAACATTAAAAAAAAATTTTTTTTAAAGAATCAAGAAGAAAACACGGGGTGGGGTGGGGGTGGGGGGATCCTGGGATTCTTTTCCTAGGAATATAATACAAATGTCCAAATAAAATGCCTCAATGGACAAAGGGGAAAAAAGAAAGAAAATGTATCAGCTTCCTTAGAGAGACCTTCCATGATGGCTATCCTCAAACTTAATTAGGTCTTAACCAGTATTCTTCCTCATAACATCTTTTCTATTGGAGAGGCAACATCCAGGATGTTGTCCAGGATGTCCCTAATGTTTCGGGACCGCCTAAGGTCAAATCCCAAACTCCAGTGCTTACTAGCTGTGGGGTTTATGGAAAGTCACTCCATATAAATCTCAGTTTCCTCATGTATAAAATGAGGAACACAGTCTCTACTTCACAGGGTTTTGTGAAGATTAAGTCAATTCATGTAAAGGACTAACAACATACTGCCTAGCCCAAGGTTTAAGTGTCCATTAAACATTAGCTACTAGGATTTTCCTTCATGACACTTACCGTAATTTGCAATTATATATTCATTGCTTTGTTTATGCTCTCCCTCCACTACTATATGTAGTATGCTCCATGGAAATGGGGACAATATCTGCTTTGTTCACCAATGCACCATCAGTGTCTAGCATAATGCCTAGACTACAGTAAGTGCATAGTAATTGCTGAGTAGTGCTGTGTGCATAAGTGTCAGGAAAAACTTTCTAGATGTGGGTAAGTTATGGATATACTGGGGCAAGATAAATGGGATGGAACAAAGGAGGTAAAGAAGAGCTTAAATAAAGGTAGAAAAGAACTGAAGCAAGATGCTGCGGATCTTGGCTTCAATTCCAGCACAGCCACTGTTTCATGTTCCCTCCCTCCCTCCAGTTCCCCACTTCTTCAATGAGGGGGATGGCTAGGTGACCTCTCAGGTAGCTTACAGTTCTAATCTCTAACAGAGTAAAGAGACCTCTGGCAGAGAAGTAATGAGAGGTAAGTTTAGGGCCAGACTGTCAGCAGCTTTGAAAACCTCTGAGAAGATGATGTCTTGTAAGATATAATAGGAAGGAAATGGGATTTTCTGAGCAGAGACCAATTTAGTCACAACAAAGCAGCATGGAGGGCAATGAATGCAGGAAGCACCAAGAAGTAAAAGGCTGTTAGAAATCTCCTGAAGGGGACACCTGGGTGACTCAGTCAGTTGAGCATCTGATTCTTGATTTCAGTTCAGGTCATGATCTCACGGCTTGGTTTGTGAGTTGGGTTCCGTGCTGACAGAGTGGGATCTACTTGGGATTCTCTCTCTCTCCCCTCTCTCTTTGCCCCTCCCCAACTTGTGTAATCCCTCTCGAAAGGAAGGAAGGAAGGAAGGAAGGAAGGGAGGGAGGGAGGGAGGGAGGGAGGGAGGGAGGGAAGGGAAAAGAAATCTCCTACAGAAACTCAAGGAAGAGACCAGTGAACCCAGAGCAGAGCACAGTCTTGGTGAAAAACACTGAGTTCTTACCAATCACTAAGATAACTTCTTCAGTTACAGATCTGGGTGCTCAAGAGACCAGTGGTACAAGCAAGTTGGAGGAGAGAAAAGTAAGAGTCTGTTCTCAGATACTCTCAACCTGAAACAACACTAAACCCCGGGGAGACACCACCACAAGGACCCACCTTTCCAGCCTTCAGTCCAGCTCACTGAGCCAAACGCAGGGCCTTCATTTCCCAAGTGCATTTCAAATAAGATATGCCCTCTTTCTTCCTGTCCTTGACCTGGCCACCAGCTAACCCCTCCCCTAGCTCCTTCCCTCAAAAAACTCATCAGGCCTGTTTTGGTTTGGTTTTTTGTTACCAGTTGACCACCTTCCTCCAATTCCCTTTCCCCCCCACCCTCCATCTCTAGTAACAGCAGGTCTGATTTCTTTTTCTGTAAGTCTTTTTGGTTTTCAGGTTCCACATATAAGTGAGACCATACAGTATTCATCTTTTTCTGATTTATTTCACTTAGCATAATGCCCTCAGGTGGCAAAATTTCCTCATTTTTTATGATTGAATATTCTGCTGTAATATATACCACTTTTTTTTTTTTAGTTTAGTTTAAATCTAGTATGGTTAACATATGATACTATGTTAGTTTCAGGTGTACAATATAGTGATTCAACAATTCTATACATTACTCAATGCTCATCATGGTAAATGGACTCTCTAATTCCCATCACCTGTCCCACCCACCAACCTCCCCCCTGGTAACCATCAGTTCTCTATAACTGAGTCTGTTTCTTGGTTTGTCTTTCTTTCTTTTTCCTTTTTTCATTTTGTTTCTCAAATTCCATGTATGAGTGAAATCATATGGTATCTCCTTTGACTTATTTCACTTAGCATTATACTCCCAGCCATGTTGTTGTAAATGCCAAGATTATGGCTGAATAATATTCCTCTGTGTGTGTGTGTGTGTGTGTGTACACTATATATATACCACATCTTTTTCATCCATTTGGCTATTTTAAATAATGCTGCAATAAACATAAGGGAGCACAGATCCTTTCAAATTAGCGCTTTTGCATTCTTTGGGTAAATACCCAGTAATGCCATTACTGGATTGTAGGGCAGTTCTATTTTTAATATTTTGAGGAAATTCCATACTGTTTTCCACAGTGACTGCACCAGTTAGTGTACCAACAGTACGAGAAGATTCCCCTTTCTCCGTATCCTTGCCAACACCTGTTGTTTCTTGCGTTGTTGATTTTAGCCATTCTGACAAGTATGAAGTGATATCTCATTGTGGTTTTGAACTGTATTTCCCTGATGATGAGTGATGTTGAGCATCTTTTCATGTGTCTGTTGGCCATCTGCATGTCTTCTTTGAAATGTATGTTCATGTCTCCTGCCCATTTTTAATTAGATTATTTGTTTTGTGGTGTTGAGCTTTATAAGGTCTTTACATATTTTGGGTACTAACCCTTTATTGGGTATGTCATTTGCAAATATCTTCTCCCATTTACTAAGCTCTCTTTCGGTTTTGTTGACTGTTTCCTTCACTGTGAAGCAGCTTTTTATTTTGATGTAGTCCCAGTAGTTTATAGAAAAATGTAGGGGTGCCTGAGTGGCTCAGTTGGTTAAGTGTCCGACTTCAGCTCAGGTCATGATAGCGTGGTTTGCGAGTTCAAGCCACATCAGGCTCTGTGCTGACAGCTCAGAGCCTGAAGCCTGCTTCAGATTCTGTTTCCCTCTCTCTGCCCTTCCCCTACTCACTCTTTGTCTCTCAAAAATAAACATTAAAAAAAAGAAACTGTAGAAAAATGTTGCTTTGCCAATTTCAGAGAATTTACTGCCTGTGCTCTCTTCTCAGATTTTAATGGTTTCAGATCTGTCTCACATTTAGGCCTTTAATCCATTTTTAGTGAATTTTTGTGTACAGTGAAAGAAAGCAGTCCAGTTTTCCCACCATCATTTGTTGAAGAGACTGTCTTTTCCCCATTGGATAGTCTTGCCTCTTTTGTCAAAGATTAAGTGATCATATAATCACAGGTGTGTTTCTGGGCTTTCCACCCTGTTCTATTCACCTATGTGTCAGTTTTTGTGCCGATATCATACTATTTTAATTACTACAGACTTGTAGTAGAACTTAAATCTGGAATTGTGATACCTCCAGCCTTTTCAAGATTGTTTTGACTAATCAGGATCATTTGTGGTTCCACACAATTTTAGCATTATTTGTTCTAGTTCTGTGGAAAAAATGCTGTTGTTTCGTGTTTTGTTTTGTTTTAAATAAGGTCTATGCCGAAATGTGGGGCTCGAACTCATGACCTGGAAATCAAGAGTTGCATGCTCTACCAGCTGAGCCAGCCAAGTGCCCCTAATGCTGTTGGTCTTTTGACAGGGATCACATTAAATGTGTAGATTGCTTTGGGTCGTATAGACATTTTAACAATATTTGTTCTTCCAACCCATGAGCATCGAATGTCTTTCCATTTGTTTATGTCATCTTCAATTTCTTTCATCAGTGTTTTATAGCTTATACTGAACATGTCATTTGCTTCCTTGGTTAAGTATATTCCTAAGTATTTTATTATCTTTGGTGCAACTGCAAATGGGATTGCTTTCTTAATCTCTGTGTTGCTTCATTTTTGGTGTAAAGAAATGCAAAAGATTTCTATACATTGATTTCATACCCTGCAAACTTACTGAATTTATCAGTTCTACAAATGTTGGTGGAATTTTCAGAGTTTTCTATATATAATATACACCACAACTTTCTTTACCCGTTCATTCATCAATGGACACTTAGGTTGCTTCCATGTCTTAGTTACTGTAAGTAATGGGGCTATGAACATAGGGGTGCAGAGAGCTAAATTAGTGTTTTCATTGCCTTTACACATATTCTCAGAATATATGTTATTGGATCATATGGTAGTTCTATTTTCAATTTTTTGAGGATGCCCCATGCTGTCAAGATGCTATACCAGGGGCGCCTGGGCGGCTTAGTCGGTTAAGCGTCCGACTTTCGCTTAGGTCATGATCTCGCAGTTCGTGGGTTCAAGCCCCGCGTCGGGCTCTGTGCTGACTGCCAGCTCAAAGCCTGGAGCCTGTTTCAGAGTCTGTGTCTCCCTCTCTCTCTGACCCTCCCCTGCTCACACTGTCTCTCCTCCTAAAAATAAATAAAACATTAAAAAAAAAAAAAAAAAGACGCTATACCAAACTATGAGACTTTTAAGGACAAACTCAAACCCCTCCTCCCCCTTCTCCAGGCAGCCATGCTGGAGTAGGCCTGCTTCAGTTCATTAGTACTTCGCATTGTACTGGTCAACTCTCTTGTACAATTCAGATGTGCTACCACCCCAACAAAATTGGAAGGGCCTGGTGCATCTGGCTGGCTCAGTTGACAGAGCATGCAACTCTTGATCTCGGGGTTGTGAGTTTGAGCCCTACAATGGGTGGAGAGACTGCTTAAAAATAAAATCTTTAGAGGCCCCTGGGTGGCTCAGTCAGTTAAGCATCTGACTCCCACTTTTGGCTCAGGTCCTGGTGTCATGGTTTCATGGGTTTGAGCCCCTCATCGGGCTCTGTACTGACAGTGTGGAGTCTGCTTGGGATTCTCTCTCTCTCTCTCTCTCTCTTTCTCTCTGTCCTTCCCCTACACAATGCTACCTTTGTATCTCTCAAAAGAAATAAATAAACTTGAAAATTAAAAAAAAATAAGATCTTAAAAAACCACACACACAAAAACTGGAAGGGCTTCTGGGCACAAACAGAATCACATACTTCTTTTATACCGTCCTTCCACGCTCAGAGGGGAGCCAGTCCCTCCGCGGTTGGTTGTCAGCTCAGGACCTGGCTGCATGCACTGGTCCCACCACAGGGAGGCTCTGTGGCTCTCGGTGGGAAGACCATGTGGCTCCCACCCCGGCCCTGATGGGGTCTGCTCCTGGTGCCCAGTACGTGTCCACAGCCTGGGCCTCAACGGCTGAGGACAGGGCGTTTGCAATCAGTCTGATGACTGATATGGTAGAAGGCCGCAACCCTGCCTTGCTTGCTGCTTGGGAGCACAGAAGCAAACAGATTCATTAGTGGCATTTGCTGTTTTGATAGGATTGATTTTAACGATACAATTAAATGACCTCTGATTGCTCAACAGTGATACCTGGGTTACTCTCAAACAAGTACAGCTTTGTTTGTTTTAGCTGGTGAACAGTGCCTTTCTCAGGGAAGTGTTGTCAAACCCATTTAAGGTGGTAAGTGATCCAACAGGTAGTCCTTGGAAAAAAGACATCTCCTAGAAAAAAATAAAAGTAAAAACAAAAACAACTTTCTCAGTAGGATCTAAAAATGTTGCTGCAGGAATCAGAGATGGGAGCCTGACACCCACTGTGACATGACCCAATGTGACCAAAAAACAATCCCACCGTCTCAGTCAGCTTCAGGGTCCTTCTGTGAAATTCCATGAATTACTTAAAATGTCCTATTCCAACCTGGATGAGAAGGGCAGGCAATATGACAGTTAATTACCTGCAAAGCAGGGGAGACCACGTCCCGCTCTGTTCTGTTTACGAGGATAAAGGAAAAAGAGCAGAACACAAAGAACTTCAAGGCATGGAAGAGGCCCCAGAGCCACCTGTCCACACTGGCGGGCTGAGTCCCTCCTACGGGCAGAGGGCAAGTGGTCCCGCACACCCCCAGCCACAGAAACATTTGCTCCTAGGGAGAGCTGCCTGGCTGCTGAGGCCGTTCCTTCACGCACCCCGGACCCGTATTTTGAAAAAACTGAATTGAAGCTTCTATATCACAGCCCTAATGCACCAAACCTCTACCAACAGAACTCTTGCTTTGCAAACCTGAACACTGTCTTCAATGGCTGCACTGAAGCAATGGGCTGCTACACTCAAGAAAAACAGAACAGAAAAGAGCAAGACCGAAATACACTGAAGTTATTATTTAAGGTCTCCTTTAAATTATTTTCTGTAATTACTGAGCCAGCAGTCCATTGTTATTAATTCATATTCAACTTGTTTAAGCGGTCCCAGCAATGCAGGCGGAAAACAAATGCCTCGGTAATTTCCTAACTTTTGAGTGTTATTTTCTTGTCAGTTAAATTTAAAGCAACCCATTTCTGACCACATTATACCAAGTTAATCTCATCTAAAGTGCTTCACAAACCCTAAAAGCTACGCTAAGGTTTTATACTAATGAAAGCAATTTACATGAATGAAATTTATGTCACTGTATTTCATGAAAAATTTTTTATTTTATAATAATTATAGTACTTATATGATAACATCTGTGGATATTCACAGTCTAAAGCTGGCAAAGATTTAAACCCACAACCTTTTCCATGCATCATGTACATTATCTGTGAAAAGCAATAAAAAAAGCAATGAATGCATTAATCATACCAATATCATCTGCAAAGCATAAATCTGAAATACCTTTCACGTCAGCTCAAACTGCTTTTTATTTTTTACACACCTGATTTTACGCCATCTGTAAAAGGGCAAGACAAAGACTGCTGAGGAAATTATATTTCTTGGCTGTTTGACTTTCACAAAATACTCAGGCTAAGTTCTGTAAACACAAGATTTACTATACAATGAAGAAAAGCGATGCAGTTAAAAGTCCATTTTTATTAAAAGACGGTGTCGTGGGCACAGCATTTTCACACTGCGCTGTGGAGTCATATTTGCATTTGTGACACCTGTTTTACATTTCCCCATGTCTATTACATGCGTTTTTACAAATACACATCAGGTCAAAACTTAGTTTATGAGATAAACAGCAGAAGCGAGACTCCAAATGATACCGTTTTAGGCTCTCATTTCCCTACCCTGTAGGACACAGACCCTGATGTCCCGGCCACCGCCTGACATCAGCATCATCCTGCCCACGGCTCCCCAGAAGCCCAGGAAACACTCCAAAGCAAACACTAACATGGAAATACCACACAGATATTTTAATTAGCTCCTCAATTGTTAGGTAAAGTTTACTGAAATGTCTCTCTGCTCTCCATTCCAGTGGCGCTGAAGGACACTTCCTCAGGTTTCTAGTCAGCTGCGGCTACAAAGCCCCTAGGTGGGCACAAGTTAAGCACAAGCTACTCTGTGGGGTAAACAGGAAGGTTTTCACTCTACCTGGCTCCCAGACACAAAGACATTAGCCTCTGGACTAAAATCAAACGACACTGTCTAACCTATGGATGCCTCAGCCTCAGGAACATCCTCCTGGGAGTGTTTCCCTACCCTCAACAGGCTGAGCAAGTGGCCACCTTCAAGAGTGGTCAGACGTGACATTTATAGCACTGCATTACTGACTCAGAGCTTCGGCGCACACCAAGTCGTGGCTTACAATAACGCACAATGAAACTTGAATTAATTTGCTCACAGTGAGAACTGGTAAGAGTCCCGTCCCAGTGAAGAGCATTAAGATTTTCATTAACACTTGTCTTTCTTCTGGAATCATCAAGCTTCTGACTTCACTGAGTGTTGCAAAATGTTAACCATGAGCCTATTATCAAATTCCTCTATAAAACATTTTTATAAAGTAAGTCGGCAAGAGTAACTTTCCAGTGCTCTGCGGCAGGAGCAGGCAGGAGCTAGGGGGAACAGGAAGGGAAACATTTTACAAACCCCAAACTCACACATGGTGCTAGTGCCGCTGGATGCATGAAATGAGGCTCCCTGGCACCTCCACCCTCAGGGCCCAGGCCATTAAGAGGGCCCCTCCCCACTCCCCACACTCTTGATGGCAGCAGTCACAGCAACCGAATGTGAAGAACGCCATGTGAAAGCTGTGAAGCTTGGCTCCTGCTGCACGCCATACCTGTGACACACCGCTAGAATGAAAAGGGCCATTTTCTGTAGGTCAGAACCAGCTGAGTGTCGGCCAGTTCATGATTTGTTCTAACAAAATCGAATGCCCTGAGTGCGGGCCCACGGGAGAGAGAAAAGAGAAGGTACAGGAGCTCCTCTAGGAAGGCAGGGAATCACACTTCTTTCTCACAAAGCACAGTTCCTTGCTCCAGAGTCAACTGGAGACCCCTTGGATCCTCCACGTGGAATTCTTCATTCGCCCAAAAGACATCAAACCAGATCAGGTGTGCCACAGCCACCATGTACCTACTGCTGACACTAAGCTTCCGTCTACACTGCACAAGGGTGGGAGAATCGGGACAGCCCTCCCAGGGGGCTGTGCTGCGGCCCGGCGGGCTCCGGAGGGCTCCACCTGCTGGCTTCTGGAGAAGCTGTTTCCGGGGTTCCAAAGCCTCACCTGCACCTACTTCCACAGCTTCAGACTGCATCTCATTCTGTAAGCCACCTACTTGTCCACACACATGACAACGCCTAACGAAGTTTACCTTTACGGGACGCTCACACGGCATTTCTAACTGACATTCTCTTCTTTCAACACAGTCGCCCCTGCAGTTGCCAAACATCTAAGAGTCAGTTTGTCTGTCACTCAGAGACCTCTCCCTCCTTAAGTCTACATGAGCAGAAAAAAAGCACAGCTCCCTTACGAATGCCAACCCCACCCCATGTGAGTCCAAGCACCCGGAGTGTGGAAACTTCCGGCCTTGTGTCCTGGCGCTGCTATGCTCTGACCGCTCAAAGGGTCCCACCACGACTGTCACACTGACCACCAACTCTCAACATGCTGCGCCTATCAGCAACAGAAACCTATGGCCACGTCATCCACTGACATGGTCAGAACCCCTTGGGTATTCTGCATTTATACTCTCTAAATATTTGCACCCGTCTCAGCTATTAAATGAATGTGGACTACTTGGAATTAACCATATCCTAGAATAAAACTACTAAGAAAAAAAAAAGTTCTAATGTATTTTGCTCGCTACTTATTATTATGGTAAAATCTAGAATAACCCGGAGCTTTGAGAAATAGGTTTTTCACCCAGGGTCACTAAAAATCTTTCTGAAACGTATGATTCATTTTCTACGGTAATTAAAAAAAATGAATTCTAAAGCAAACTAGGAACACCATTATACATACTCTGCATAAGCAAACCACTTAAAAACTGTAACACCTAGGGGCGCCTGGGTGGCTCAGTCAGCTAAGCATCCAACTTCAGTTCAAGTCATGATCTCGCGGTTCGTGGGTTCGAGCCCCGCGTCGGGCTCTGTGCTGACTGCCAGCTCAGAGCCTGGAGCCTGTTTCAGTCTGTGCCTCCCTCTCTCTGACCCTCCCCTGCTCACGCTGTCTCTCTCTCTCTCCTAGAAATAAATTTAAAAAAAAAATTTTTTTTAATAAATAAATAAAACAGGGTTCTTAACTCCCTACCCTGACTCCCACCCATCATCCTCAGGTCAGTAAATGACGCCCTTCACCCTACATCTTGCACCAGAACCTAGAGACCATGCTTGCCTCTCCCCTTCCCCCATAGCCAATCTAACAGCAAGTCTTGATTGTTCTCTCTTCAAAATATATGAGGAATCCTACATTCTCTCCACTCCACTGGTACCTCCAGAACCCCCCATCACCACTTACCCAGCCTACCACAGTGGTGTGCCTAGTGGTCTGCCTGTTTCCACTCTGGCCCTCCTACTGTCTACTTACAGCACAACAGCCAGGGCAATCTTCTTAGAATATAACCAATTCGTGGCACTTCTCTGCTTGAAATCCCAATACCTTTCCTACATAGACTAAAATCTGAACTCCTCACCTCACTGGGCAAGGCTCCAGTGCTTTGGCCACTCCCTCTCCTCAGCCACGTCTCCTACCAGTCTCTCCTTTCTGCTTACTCCAGAATACTGGCCTTCTGGCACTTGCCCAGTCAGGCCAAGACCGTGCCTGCTTTAGGAATTTTGTACTCGCTTTTCTCTCTTTCAGGAAAGCTGTTCCTTTGGGTGTTCACATGCTGAGCTCCTTCGCGTGATTCAGGCCTCAGATGTCCCCCTAGAGAGGGCCCTCCAGACCACTCCATCTTAAACAGTCTGTGTGCTCCCCATCAGCCTGCATTCCAGTATCCTACTTTACATTTCTTCACGGCACTTCGCTCTACTTGAAATGATATTACCTACTCATTTGTAGGTATCTTCTCCACTAGAATGGGAGCTACGTGGGCTTAGAATTGTGCCTGGCACAGAGAAGATGTTTAATAAATATTTGTTGAGTTAATCAGTATTATCTTTACAATAAAAATTAAGCTGCCGTTAAAGTTTTCAACTGTATGAGCAAGTGCTACAGTGTGGGCAAACTATCGGTGGAGAAAGACTAGAAAAGAAGAAAACCTAGATGAAAGGAGTTGTAACGGGAATTTTTTTTTAATTTACAACATCTGATTTTAGTGTTTTACATTAATGTTTTATAATTAAAAACCAGTATCTTTTCTGTCCTAAATAAAAGGTAAGTGAGGTTCTATCAGTGCGAGAGGGTCACCACTCTCAACATCGGTTGTGAAAAAGAGAAAGGGCGACTCCTGATGTCTGAGAGCAGGCCTGGCACTCACACCAAGGCCTTGGGGTTAAACACAAACATCAACGCCAGACAAGGCCACTCTGTAACCGTGATGGATCCAAACAAAAACAAGACTACGCTGCAAGGTTATGTGAACACAGACGACACCACAGAACACAACACACCCTCCTCTCCCAGCTAACGAATGACTTCTCTCCTGATCTCGGCTTTGGCCCCACTTTCGCCTCACTCTCCCTACTGGTAAGATGTATTCAAATACTAAAGCAGAGAACTGCCCATTTTCTCACAGCATCTAATCAGACCAAATCATCTTTCCAAGACCATCCTCCTGAGATGCTCCACAGCCCACTGGGGTGTGCAGTCTCCCTCACTGCACAAGGAAGTAAGCCCAGCATGCTCGATGGAGCCCAAGGTGTGTTCCTGGTGACTCTGGGCTGGTGGGCACTGACAAGTGTCATAACATCAGATGCAATTACAGGCGATTGTACATGCAGAAATCCTAAAAGACCTGGCTAGAAAATTGACCCCAGGATATAATCTCTTGTTCTCTGAATACATTCCCTGACATTGGTTAATTTTCTTGTCATGTGCCTCTTTTTCCTAAAAGCTGAGTAAAGGGGGGGGGGGGGGAATGTCAAATTAATACAATGTCCCAATGAATAATGTTACAATTAATCAAGGATGCAATGCACAGCTTCCCTTCCCTCCCATATCTGAAAGTCACCCCCAAGCACGGGGGCCAGACGACTGACTCTTGGGCAGAGCCTGAGGCAACACTACTCAAGTACTTTAAGCCACATGTTCAAGCCCAATAAATTAGCCCAGGCTTAAAGAAGTCAGGCTGTACACATGTAAGAATTTTAATAAGCCTGGAAAATGCTACCTAGAGCTTATGCGCAAGCTTACTGTACCAAGGGGATTCCCTGCCACCAGCCACAGAGTGCTAAGCCCCTGACAAGAGCTGTCGAGCACATGGGGCAGCAGGGACAGGGAGTCAGCTTGGTCCAGGTTTCCTCAGGAGTTGAAGACTCAAAGCAGAAGGCTGGCAGCCAGATGGATGGAGAGCAGAACAGGGCACAGAGCTCAGCGGAGCCAACGGCATTTACTAGGAAAACATGTCGGAGGTTTCATTCGTGGAAATCTGGTCCTCACACACCCTTCCAGAAACCAGCAAACACTGTAATCAATGTCCGCATTTATCAAACGCCTGTTTGTCCCCCGAACTGTGTCAGGTACAATAGAGAGTTATTTAAGCAAACATGGTCTCTGCCTTCTAGATGCTGACACCTAATATAAACAAAAACAATAAATCTGTCCAGAGGATTACCAAACTAACTGAACAAACATGAAATAGTCAAAAGCACTGACCCTATATAAACGCAGTGGAGTGAGAGCTACAGGGTAAGTCATGGGAGATGACTCTCTAAAGAGGGTGGGGCCCTAATGGAACAGTTACCTTGTTAAGGCTGAGTCTCCAAGGGGGGGTCAGCTTTTCAGAAAAGCTGCCAGGGCTGGCTCTTGAGCTGGGGGAAAATGGGCCATTCAGAGAAGAGGGTGCAGCTCGGGGGTTGATTTAGACTGAAATACACATACAGGGAGAAAGAAAACTTGACAAGCGTCCAAGAAAAATAGGGGAAATCAGTCAAACAGGTGTATGTTTCTCAATTGCTTTTACTCTGGCCCTCTTCTGATAAATATAAAAAATTCACACTATCTTATATATACATATAAGATATATAAAATACATATATTAGTTTATTTATTTTGAAAGAGGGGACAGGCAGAGAGGGAGGGAGACAGAGAATCCCAAGCAGGCTCCACCCTGTCAGCTCAGAGCCTGAGGCAGGGCTTGAACTCACAAACCATGAGATCATGACCTAAGCCAAAATCAAGAGTCAGACACTTGAACGACCGAGCCACCCGGGTGCCTGCCGCTCACACGACCTTTTATTTATTTATTCTTTTTTAAATTTATTTCTGAGGAAGAGAGAGAGAGAGAGAGAGCAGGGGAGGGTCAGAGAGAGAGGGAGACACAGAATCTGAAGCAGGCTCCAGGCTCTGAGCTGTCAGCACAGAGCCCGACGTGGGGCTCGAACCCACGAACTGCGAGATCATGACCTGGGCCAAAGTCGGACACTTAACCAACTGAGCCACCCAGGTGCCCCTCACATGACCTTTTAATGTGATTTAGAATTTGAAAGGAAACCACATATCCTAACCAACACCAAATCACTGGTTTCAGAACCTGATTTTCCAAATGACAAAACAACTCCCATCCCAAACATCTGAGAATCCCGCAGTTAGGTGGTTGCACCTATCAACAAGGACACAGCATCTGCCACTGAATTCTTAAGGAAGAGAGGATTTGGGCCCTGGATCCACATGGGACCCAACAACCAGTAGTATTTAAAAAAGGCGCAGCCCAAGGTGACACAAAGAGACCAGGGCACTAGCAAGAACATGTAGTAATTACCTGATTAAAGTTTTTGAAGGAGAACTCTTTGTAGATGGCATCTCTCTCATTTAATTCTGACCATCCTGCTGCTTTAAGGTCACGTATAACTTGGTTCCTCTCCTCTGCTGTCAAAGAGTGAACGTCTGCTGCCTGTGAAAAGAACTCATTTAATATCTGCAATGCAGAGGTTCAGTTTAACTCCAATAAACTCTTGGCTCTTTACCTTATGGAGAGATATAGGAAAGCAAATCTTTCTTTTTTTTTTTTTTTAAAGATCTCAAAGTACTTTATTTTAAAACAGTTATTATAAAAGTGATACCAAAAAACCAGAAGACACAGTCATCCATTTATCACTCTGCCACCCTATTATAAGTACAGCTAGTAATTTGTCACCCTTTTATTAGATGCTTGGTGTATTATTTACATCCATGATCCTACCCATTCATACACTTTCATATCTTGCTTTATTAATTATATATTTTCTCATGTTTTTCATTATACTCATTACTAATTTTTATGAGTATATAATGTACCATTTATTGGATATATTGGCTATCTGCATCTGTTTATTGACTATTTCCCTATACCAGGGGTTGGCAAACTATGGCTCTGCATTTGTAAATAAAGTTTTATTGGAACAGAGTCATACCCACTTATTTATATATTGGCTATGGTTATTTTTGTACTAGAAATAGCACATTTGAGAAGTTTTAAGAAAGACTATGGTTTGCAAAGCCTAAAATATTTCCCTTCTGGCCATTTAAAGAAAAAGTTTGCTGACTTAAACTTTTAAGTGGTTTACAATTTGGGCTATTACAACTAATGCCACTTAGAATATCTTCGTGCATATAATTTGTTATACTCTAGGCAACATAATTGGGAGGTATTAACAAAAGTGAAATAACTGGGTCTACTTAACAAAGATGTTTTTAAGGCCGACACTGTCCCTCACTATCTAATATTCTAGCTAGAATAAGAATGGACAGCAAGGTCCTGTGCTCTCATAGGCAGCACTTCACTGGTCCCTATTAATCAAGACATATATGTAATTTTATAGTCGGAATGAGCATATTTTTACTTTTGACTTAAAGTCAGCAGTAACTATCACACAAATACCAACTGAAAGAAAACTTCTACTTTCTACTGGGGATTTAAAAAACAAACTGAGTAAACTCTCCAGGTGTCAAGGGGTCCATGAAAGGCCATTCCAGGCTAGTTGTAGTGGCCAAAAGGCACTAAGTAGGATGAATAAGAAAAAGCTGACAGTCTCAATAATGTATAAGCAGTGGCAGCAACGAACAGTGAGGCAGCTATGAGTTGGGGGACAGAAATGCTCGACCCCTGTGAATACATCCTAAGCATAAATCTGTATATAACTATCATAAACTGTATCCAGATAAGAGTTCTAGGGCAACTACCCTATACTTAGGAATAAAAAAAAAACAAATTCTATCTGGGAAAGTTTTATTCCTCAAAAAGAAAAATGGAATGGGGCCAGCTAAGTCAACCCTAACTATCTCTGAGATAAAGGATGAACCAGGCTGACAGATCTCAAACCCAATCCCAAAGTAAGCATCAGGAAGTATAGGTGTCATCTTCTAAGGGAAATATTCTGAGGGTCTGGCAGCATAAATCCATCAGTAAGTTTATAATGGACTATTGTGGAATCGGACTCCACTATGGCCAAAGTAAAAGACATTGGCAAATCTGGATCACCTTGCAATTTTCAAGATGCCTTCAAGATCTCCCTTATCCTGTTATGGCTGAGGGACGCGCTGATGGGTGTAGGCAACACAGTCTGTAATCCTTCTCCTTCTATCTCAGTACCGACAAGGCAGATGAGCTGCAGATCTGGTAAGCCCACACAATTGACTTCATGCCAACTTTTACTCTCCATCAGGTCGAGGTAAACCAAGAATGCTATGTAAACTTTGCTGGCATCTCCTATATCTAATTCCATCATTTCTAAATACTTAGGGTGGGTGCCCATCCAGGCGTCCTTCGGGGCCCACGAGTGGGCGCAGCTGCCGCCCGGGCCCAGGCCGCTGCAGCCCGGCATGGGCTCAGGGCCGCTTGGGTCCTCCATGCCAGGCTCGGCTGTGAGCCGCTGGTGCACCGCGCCCCGTGCCTGGCCCTAGGAAAGCAAATCTTAAGGGCAACAATTTGGAACCATCTTTGGTTCCTCTGTTCTTAAAAAATAGACCAAAACAAGGCTAACTATACAAAATCAGCTGCTTCCATAGTTAAGTTGTCTCACCACACCTTCTTGGTGCCTCAAACTTCACAATTCTGTGTCTCTGGTTTATTACAGATATAACCATTAACCATTACCACTGGTTGTCTTACCAATGACCATTACGGATGGCCAGCATTCGAGGACATGGTAACCTAAATCAGCACACCCACACAAGGAAACCCTGCAAGTCCACGGTCAGGTCTAGAATTAGAACTCAGGGCTCTACTGTTTCAGTCTATGACTCCCTCTCTCTCTGACCCTCCCCTGCTCATGCTGTATCTCTCTCTCTCCTAGAAATAAAAAAAAACATTAAAAAAAAAAAAAAAAGAACTCAGGGCTCTAAGTTCTGGGTCCACTGCTCTTTGGATGGTCCAGTGCCACTGTAGTAGCCTTCACTGCTTACTCACACGGGTCCTCACTCTCTGGGTTCACTATCCTCTTTCAGATGTGATGAAAAACTAACCTCCAGTGGGGGGGGTTGGGGAACAAATGCACACTTAACACAGGATTTTGGATAATAACTTCTGGGAGTCCACAGATCCTCTGAATTACAGGTAAAAAGCGCTAGCCTCAGTAGAGGGAGTTTTTTCAGGGCATCAGGAAAACAAATCCCTCCAGTCAGGCCAGAGCAGTGTCTTTCTTGGTCCTTCTCACCCTGGTGATGAAATCCACAAACCCAGAGTCCTGCTGGTTAACAGGCCCACGCTTCCCATGCTTTGTTTTTTAACTGAAAGAACTCTAAGCATCATGGCCAGAGAAAGAAGAGAAAAACACTCTAGCGGCAAGTCAGAGGAGCGTAGTTCTCACTCCAACATAACTGTCAATCAATACCTCCTACCTTACCTATCTGCAGGGCTTACTCATGGCTCAGGTGAGAGAGGCACTGTCACCCAGAAAGACAAGACTATATTAGGACTTCTCATCAACGGCAACTGGGGGCTGAGTTGAGCCCACTTCAGAAACCCTGAAAATCTTTCATCACTGACACTGATGTGACTAACATGGCAGAATAAATAAACTTGCTTTAAGATAACTTATTCTAGGGGCACCTGGGTGGCTCACTCAGTTAAGCATCCGACTTTGGCCCAGGTCATGATCTCACAGATCATGAGTTCAAGCTCCACATCAGGCTCTGTGCTGCTGACGGCTCCAAGCCTGGAGCCTACTTTGGATTCTGTGTCTCCCTATTTTTCTGTCCCTCCCCAGTGCATGCTCTCTCGCGTGCTCTCTCGCTCGCTCTCTCTCAAAAATAAACACTAAAAAAAAGTTCTTAAGTAACTTATTCTAAGAAGAGGGAAAATGGTTGCTAATAAACTAATTTTCTCGTTTCTCTTCCTTGCTAGGTCAGCTATCCGTCCCCACAACTAACAAAAGAGAAAAAACATTTTTTACCTCTTTATTAAATAAAAACATTTAAAGACTTATTATCAAATCCATTTACTTTTAAGAACCAAAACATCTATGCATTAGTTTCACAGTGACCTACTACAGGAAATAATCTAAAATTCTTATTAGTCACCTAAATATGTTGTCAACTCAGATCATTAGGGACAAAAATTAAATTTTCTCTGTCCACAGTGAGTAGCTGCAAAGAAAACTATTAACCATACTGTGGGTAACGCAGCAGTCAACTGACGGCAGGGGAACGTGCTGAGCGGTTTTCGTCCACATTCTCTGCCATGCACACACACACCCGGTGAAGACAGTGGTATGCACTCTGCGCTCAGCAAAGGTGTCTGCGCAAGAACAGGGACGTGTCCAGGACTGTGAGGTGGAGCCACCTTGTCTATAACTCAGACGGTCCCTCTGGAGACACGCCTTCTGCAGAACCCTTTGTGGTGGACTTAATTTTTTTTTTCCCTGCAAGAGAATGGGGAGAAAGACAGGGAGAAACATAGGATTTGGAGGGAACAAACTTGATTCCAGGCCTAGCTTTGTTACCTTCAGCTGTGAGATGCTGAACAAATCACTTAGCTTCTCTGAATACTGGCGTCCTCCTGTCTACAGTGAGGGCATTACAACGTCTACCTGCCGACATTTTTTGAGAGTTAAATGGAAGCGTTCTCGAATGTGAAGGCACCCAGCATAGAGCCTGGCAGTGGAAGCCAACAAATCATGTCTGTTTATTCATTCCTCGGAACCCCATAATTTTACTTAATCATCAGCACTTCGGGTAAAGGTAAGCCTTAGCACACACTTAGGTGCCAGTAAGCACTCAATTTGTGTTCTCGCCTTAATGGGCACGAAATAGAGTGCTCATCTTCCTCCATCTTCCTTAAATTTATCTTGTTAAACACCTTCAAACTGTCAAGGCGCTCTAACAAGCAAGGGAAGAGGAAATCAAGTTTAATGCAACATTTTCCCACTAGGTGGTGCTGCGTGTCAAAACTTGCCATCAAGTTCATTTATCCTGATACATTAATTTCTAACTCAAGAAAAGTGATGGAATGCCCCGCAGAAGACGAAAGAGGAACAGACTTGTCACGACGAAAAAAAATAATTTATTAATAATTCCTGCCAAAATATCACACGCAAACAAGTAAGTTAACTCAGCGGGTTTCCGGCGAGCGCGCCCTGCCGGAGCCGGTCCCTGCTCTCAGCGAGCGCACAGTCTACGGCACAGCGTCTTTCGTCACTTCAAGTGACCTGAAGCATCAGATACTTTTACAACTACTTTTCATACTTTAACAAAACTCTTGCTCGGGGGGACAGCAGTTTCGTAGACGACGGGATCTGTAAGCCAGGCGGAGACGATGGTGCGGCGCCCGTCTCCCGCCAGGTGCCCCGCGCCCGCACGCGGCCCCCCAAGGACCGAGGCTTTGGGGGCCGGCCCGGGTCCGTCCCCCCGCCTCCCACACCGCCGCGGAGCCTCGCCCTGCTCCCGCACCGCGGGCGCCGGCACTCACCGTGGCCGAGAAGCCTAGGGCCCGGCCCCGCAGCGTCACGAGCAGGAGTCGCAGCGGCCCCCGCGCCCCCAGCGCCACCGCCATAGCGGCCGGTCGAGGGCTGCCCGGCGCGCTGCCTGCGCGCCGCGCTCAGGCGTCTGCGGGGTCGACTGGGAGCCGGGGGCGGTGCGGGAGGCCCTCAGCCGCGGGTCAGGCCGTCCCGCAGGAACCCGCGCGGCCAGCCCCGGAAGGCCCCAGGAGCTTCGGGGCCGCAGACGGCGCCGGCACCCGGCGGGCGGGCGCGGCAGGTCCCCGCAGGCCCCCGCGCCCTCAGGTCCCGCTTGGTGCCTGCACGGGGCCTGCTTCCCTCCGGTGCGGAGGACTGGGCCGCGAACTTGCGCGCTGCGCTGCTTTGGGCGCTCAGGTGTGACCTCCGGTTCGGCTCTTCGGTGTCCGACCGGCTGGCCGCACGCTCGCTGACAGCCTGTGCCGGGCTCCCTCTTGGACGGTGGGGCGAAGAGCCGGCGGCAGGACGTGGCGGGCGAGGACGGGAGGCGATGAGCTGTGGGTGGTGGGTGTTCGGGCGCCGCTCTCCGTCCTGCCTGGAAGGCCAGGAGGAAGCACTGTGGTTCCGAGCGGGGCTTATAAGGCAGGGAGCCGTGGCTGCGAACGTAGACTCTGCTGTGTCTTTTTGCCTAGCTGCTGAGGCCTTGGCACCCTGGCTGGCCCAGATAGGACAATCTGGAACCTGGTTCATAGTGCTCTCTGAACAGTAGCTCACGGTACGCACTCCAGAGATGTAGTGGACAGATTTACTTAAATTTTTAATTTTTTTGGCGAAAAGGGGTATTTTTTTATGTACGTATTTGCTAATATTTTATTATTATTCCTTTTTCGTTGCCTTTTTCTTTTAAGTTCATTTGTTTTGAGACGGGGAAGCGGGGCAAGCGGAGAAAGAGCGAATCCCAAACGGTTTCTGCACTGGCGGAGCTCAATGCGGGGCTCAAACTCACAAACTGAGGTAATGACCTGAGATCAAATCCAGAGTCAGACGCTCACCCAGCTGATCCATCCAGTCTCCCCAGTTGCCTTTTTTTTTTTAGATGTAATGGTATGCGTAATAAAATTCACCCTTTAAAGCGTATTTCAGTTTTTTAGTACATTCACTTGTACCTTTTTTTACTATTTTAAGAAAATTAATCATCAGTTCTGCAGAGGATTTAAAAATATGAGTCCAGTTGAGTTCAACTTAGGAGTTGCTAGCAGTTGGTTTTAGTTCCCATATGGAGTTGGGGGGGGTGACTTTTTGCCTTAAAATATGCTTGACAAGGGGCGCCTGGGTGGCTTAGTCGGTTAAGCATCCGACTTTCGCTGAGGTCATGATCTCACGGTTCGTGGGTTCGGGCCCCACGTCGGGCTCTGTGCTGACTGCCAGCTCATAGCCTGGAGCCTGTTTCAGAGTCTGTCACTCCCTCTCTCTCTGACCCTCCCCTGCTCACGCTGTCTCTCTCTCTCCTAGAAATAAATAAAACGTTTTTAAAAAAATGCTTGACAAAAACTCAAGGGATTAATCTTCAGACCCTGATGAAACACCACTGGTCTCAAGATATTGGACTAAGGCACTCTAGTTTCCTTTGCCTGATGCCTCAGGTGGGCAGAGACCGGGGGTGGAATTAAAAGTTGCATTTCCAGTACCTAATTAGGGGTATACAACCATGAAAAATATTCTACAAACTTGCTTACTGAAGTGAGAACTGCAGGGGGGCCCTCAGTGGCTCAGTTGGTTAAGCTTCCAAATTCAGCTCAGGTCATGATCTCAAGGTTCATGAATTCGAGCTCCATGTCCACCTCTGTGTTGACAGCTCAGAGCCTGGAGTTGCTTAGGATTCTGACTCTCTCTCTCTCTGCCCCTCCCCCACTCATGCTCTATCTCTCTCCATCTCTCAAAAATGAATAAACGTTAAAAATTTTTTTAAGTGAGGGGCGCCTGGGTGGCTTAGTCGGTTAAGCGTCCGACTTTCGCTTAGGTCATGATCTCACAGCTCGTGGGTTCGAGCCCCGCGTTGGGCTCTGTGCTGACTGCCAGCTCAGAGCCTGGAGCCTGTTTCAGTCTGTGACTCCCTCTCTCTCTGACCCTCCCCTGCTCACGCTGTCTCTCTCTCTCTCTCCTAGAAATAAATAAAAATATTTAAAAAACAATTTTTTTAAGTGAGAACTGCAGAATGAACTGGTAGGTGTGAGGTAACAAGAGAGTCCCATCATTTTCCTTCCCTAAATCCACCGGAGGAAACTGTGGCATCTCGGGTCTAGTTACAGAAAGCAGCAGCAGTAATGCCAGTAGGACCCAGGGGAAGTGCTGTCTACCGGCAGCAGCTGTGAATACTCTGCATTCCTGTGTAGGTCTCCAATTAGTAGGATTTAAGTTCTTTAGCAAAGATTGAGCACGTCCTGTGTCGTGGACACTCTTGGGAAAGGCAGTCTCCTCCTTACAGTCCTTTATCTCTACTCAACTACGAAGAATGGGCCTTGGGCCTAGGAACACTTCCTTACCAATACTCATAACGAGCCCATATGGCCTGTTCTGGGCTTATCACCTTATGTGAGAATATCCTTCCCTGTTCCAGACTCAGTATGTACTCCTTTGTTCAGATTAAGCACTAAGTCAAATATCCCTGGGGCATGCCTCCCACCCCGTTTCAGTATTTCACACTCCACAGGTAGGGGTGACTTGTGCATAAGCACTAGAGGGGCACTCGGGCCTTTAGCTGCTGCAGAGGACCCAGTGGCCATGAGGGACCAAGGCACACTACCGGAGCTGATCTTGGCTATGTCTGTTCTGTGAGCAAAAATGCTGTTCATCCACTGCTTCTATTGTTTTTTTTCTTGGCAACTGATACTATATAGTGGGCAGAAGTGTTGGGACTTCTGTCCCTGGTGACTAGCGTGATCTTTGCTGTCTTCCATGTAGTTGAATCACCGCCCTCCCCATCCCTGGCATGGGTACCAGTGCACTGTGTTCTGATGGACAGACACTGTCTGTGTTTGGCTAGGGAGGTTTAGCAGCTCTTAGACCTTCCTTCCTGCCTTCTACTTTCCTTTCCTTCAGTACCAGTGCTTCCCAACTGATCTCTCTACACTTGAACCTCCCGTCTAGGGAACAGCCCTGCTCCAGTTTCCCTCCAAAGAAAACCCAGATAGCTTGTCTTGGCTAAGTATTAGAAGCAAAGCCATGGACCTGTTGGTCATCCTAGGAGCCATTCCTCATACCCCAGACTAGAGTAGGGCCCCATTACATTTCAAAGACATGAAAACAACTGTATCTTTGATGATCTCCAGTCTGGGAGTGTCCCCCTAAGGAATTGAGACAATACACAACCGTTAAAAAAAAAAAAAAAGGTTAAGTAATGCCAAATCTACTCAAAGACAGAATGTAATCATGGTTAGGAAAACTATTGGCAACACTGAAATAGTTATCATTTGTTAGGCAAAACAAAATAAGACCAAAGTGCTACATGATGACTATTTTGCAAATGCAACTATAGGAAGCAAAGGGGAAAGACCAGAGGGAAATGCATTAGGATGGTCCTTCCGGCCATGGCATAAAGGCAGGGCAAGGTCCCAGCCCACCTAGAGTCTCCTCCAGTCAGCATGAAGCTGGGTCCCACCGCTGGAAGCTCCCTGACCAAGAGAAGTTATTTGAGGCCTCATTTATTGTCCTTATGTAAAATAAGGAAATTTAATACTAATGTCAGTCAGTACATAGAGCTATGTACCAATAAATGAAATGGTATGTAAAGCACTTAAAATAGTACCTGGAATGCACACGGTAATACTTGAGTGTTAGTTACTATTAAAGATGGAATCACTAAGTTTTTCTTAAATTTTTAAGTATATGTACGCATATACATAAAGGTTCAAATCTCAGCTTCATCAACTTACTATGTGTGTAACCTGGGCAAGTTACTCAATCACTATGCCTCAGAGTGCTCATTTGTAAAATGGAAATCATAATGGTACTGTTCTGAACCAGTGTCCCCTCCTGTGAGTGACCACTCCAGCCAGAGCTGTCCACAATATAAAGTTATAAACTCCCGTCCAGCATAACATTCTGAAAGGTGACTCAGCTACAGTTCCACTTCCATAGACTGTAGGGTGCATCAGAAAATGAAATACTCTAAAACACTGTAAACAGCATAAAAGTTATTTATCATTATGTAGTCAGATGTCTTATATCTGAATTTAAGGGATCTTTTAGAAAGAGCTTCCCCAAAAGTTGGAATAAATTACATGTTCTCTCTCTTCTACGCGTGGTCTAAACTAAACCAGAATCAACTTGTGGGCAAGAACGGTGTTACATATTTCTTTTGGCTCTCATTAAAACTAGCACAGTGCTGGGGCGCCTGGGTGGCTTAGTCGGTTAAGCGTCCGACTTTCGCTTAGGTCATGATCTCGCTGTTCGTAGGTTCGAGCCCCGCATCGGGCTCTGTGCTGACTGCCAGCTCAGAGCCTGGAGTCTGTTTCGGTCTGTGACTCCCTCTCTCCTGACCCTCCCTGCTCACGCTGTCTCTCTCTCTCCTAGAAATAAATAAAACATTTAAAAAAAAAAAAAAAAACTAGCACAGTGCTAAGAACATATTAAGGTTCAATTAATGCATGCCGGTTAGGGAATTGTGACTAAAATTTGAGTTACGCTTTGGCCTAGAACTGATAATAAATAAGCTTTAGTTTGAGGATAACATTTACTTTCTCCTAACATCTGCCTTATACAGAAACAGCTTAAAGCACTCTTCTTTCAGTGAAATGAGCGATCTCAAACGCCAAAGTAGTTGACTCCTGTTTTCCCATCAGTTACTCAGAAGGTCACACTTATGAATTCTAGTTATTCTTCCTAACAGAACACTTTCCTGCTTACAGACTGAAAGCAGAATTGCAAATGAACAGGAAAACAACCTTCGTAGACATTTATAAAAGGAATCAAGAGTTTTCTAAAACTGTAACATTAAAGTCCTATTTCTTCCTTCTCTGAAGCATACTGTCATTCTACCCACCATTCCACCTGAACACAGCTTTGCATTTCAAACTAGATTACTCTCTTAAAATATTGGATTACTGAATACAACGTTGAGTTCTATTGAATATTTTTGCATCTGCTTATTGCAGTATTAATTAAAACATCAATTTATAATTTTTAACACATTTAACAGTTCAACAAATGCATGATTCTTTTAATCTGCCTGAAGTTGTAAGAGTACACTTCACGGGAGAAAAATGTATGAAAGTGCAGCACTGATTTCTGAAATTCCTCACTCCGACTTCTCTTTTAGTCCATCACTACTCCGCATGTTCCTGCTCTTGTCCTGGAATCAGCCACCGAATGCTCTCAGTTCGAATGGTAGCATACATAATAAAACTGATTAAGAAGAATAAGGAAAATACAAGCAGCCAGTCCACACTTTTTATCAAAGTGCTGGGAAGAGGTCCTATTTGGTCAGCTTGAGTTACCACCACATTTTTCTTGGCTTCTATACCTGAAAGAGAAATCAGCTGTTGCAAATCAGATAGAAAATACACTTGCCACAAATCTTTCTGAAGTATTTTGCATTGCATGCAAAAAGATATGCAGTCTTAAAATAAACACGACCACTAGTATATCTGGGATGGGTTTCATTTAGCCTGTTGGTATAATCTGTAACTTGCCTTTCTCCCACCACATCAAAGAAGCAGGAACCCATTCAGCAGTTCAAAGCCTAAACACTCGAGTTACTGTGAACTCTTCAGAAGGGTCTTAGTGCATTGTAAGGGTTATATTTTCTTTTTTGAGACCAAAATTCGGCAAGTAACTGGTAAAGCTCCCCTCAGGGGCCTACAGAATGTTCCCACGGGTTCAAGAATGCTAAATTCAAAAAGCTTTTAAATAATTTACTGAAAAAAATTGTTAGAACTACCCACTGAGATCAGTGATTACCAAAGATGCTGTGACCCTTCGATCTCATTTGAGTTCTAGGTTTCCTTAGAGCATTGAGCAAAATGGTTCCCTCTGGCCATTTCAATCTGATTGATAATCAGGGGTCTGGTGCTATAGGACCTGAATAGATAACCGTCTGATAACTAGCCTTATACTCCTATGAGGTAACTGACCTCTTTGTTCTTTAGTATTAGATATAATTAAATGCAACTTAATATATATGAAAGGCACGATATAACTTATTTTTATTTCCACTGAATTTACTTCAGGAAGAAGTGGGGTGCTCATAATTAAGTCATTGAAGCTTCTGAGGAGCAAACGTTTCCAAAGAAGAAAATTTCTGCATTATACAGTTTTCAAACTTCTACACAATGAAAAATAAGGTCACATGTTTTGGCAAATAATTAAGGAATTAAAATAACATCTGCAAATGGATGAATAAATGGAACACCACACGGCAACACAAAAGAAGAAAATACAACCATCTGCAATGATGCCAATGAATCCCACAAACCTAACGGTGACTGAAATAAACCAGACACAAAAGAATCCATACTGGGCACCTGGGTGGCTCAGTCGGCTAAGCGTCCAGCTTCGGCTCCGGTCGGTATCTCGCAGTTCATGAGTTCAAGCCCCAAATTGGGCTCTGCGCTGACAGTGCACAGAGCCTGATTCAGATCCTCTGTCTCCCTCTCTCTCTGCCCCTCCCCCATTCATGCTCACTCACTCTCTCTCAAAAATAAATAAATATTAAAAAAAAAAAAAAGAATCCAAGAATCCATATTCTATGTCTCCATTAATGTAAAGTTAAGAAACAGCTAACACTAGCCCTTGGAGTCAGGAGTCAAGGTGGCGGTTATCCTTGCGGGCAGGAGCAGCAGTGCTGAGGGAGGCTGGTAATGTTCTCTGTAGATCTGAGTCCCAGTTACTCAAGGTATTCATTCTGTGAAAATTCATCACTCACCACACCAATGACTGATGCACATTTTTGTGTAAATATTATACCTAAGGGAAAAATCTATGTAAAAAGTTACCTACAGTTGTATGGTATGTGATGTATAGATCAATAAAGTTTTTTTTTAAAAGGTTTCGGTACTCATTTAAAATTACCTATTCATGTTAAGCTTGCCACACTGATTGAGGCTTTTTTTTCTTAATTTATTTATTTTGAAAGAGAATGTATGAGCGGGGATTGGGCGGGGGGTGGGGGGAGGCAGTGCTGAAGGGAGGGGAGCGCAAGACAATCCCAAGCAGGCTCCGTGCTGTCTGATGCGGGACTTGATCCCATGAATTGTGAGATCATGACCAAAGACAAAACCAGGAGTCAGAGGCTTAATCAACTGAGCCACCTGGATGCCCCTGATGGAGAGACTTTTAACAGAACCAGAGCAGTTCATTAGAAAAGAAGATTTACATCTGAAAGCCAATCTTGACTCCTTCACTTAAGAAGAGCAGATAGGAACCCATAGAAGGCATACACCCCCAGCAATAAAATCCTTTCTACAGCATATTCTTTCTACATACCTGTCTGGTTAAAAATGAAGACTTTCAGTGTTTCCAGTGTTCGGTCTGTATGATTAAATCTAGCCATCGGTTTAGCTCCTTGAAATAACAAGATGTTAGGAACAGCTACAGTGCCAAACCTGGTAGAAAGGCTGAGAGAAAAGAAGTCAGTCGGAAAGCTGAATTAACAGCAGGTTTTCTCACACAATTACCTTATCAGAATGGTTAGCAATAAATGAGAATGGATCACTTTCCTGTGACCTATAGGTTTCTGATAGTCAAACTATATGCTTCAGCTATTTCTGACCCTTCTCCTTATGGGTTGAGGTTGGGAGCATTCCTGTTCTTTTTTTTTTTTTTTTTTTTTTATTTATTTCTAGGAGAGATAGAGACAGCGTGAGCAGGGGAGAGAGAGGGAGTCACAGACTGAAACAGGCTCCAGGCTCTGAGCTGGCAGTCAGCACAGAGCCCGACGCGGGGCTCGAACCCACGAACCGCGAGATCATGACCTAAGCGAAAGTCGGACGCTTAACCGACTAAGCCACCCAGGCGCCCCGGGAGCATTCCTGTTCTGCTGAGTTGCTTTCTATTACAATAAAGAACTACCCTCAACACTATTTTTATTCCACTACTTTTTTAAAGTTTATTTATTTTCAGACAGAATGAGAGAGCAAGCGAGCAGAGGAGGGGCCGAGAGAGAAGAGAGAGAGAATCCTGAGCAGGTTCCACACTGTCAGCACAGAGCCAGATGTGGGGCTTGATCCCATGAACTGTGAGATCCTGACCTGGGCCAAAATCAAGAGTCAGACACAACCGACTGAGCCACCCAAGTGCTTTTCCAGTATTTTTTTTTTAATTTTTTTTAAAAATGTTTTATTTATTTCTAGGAGAGAGAGAGAGAGAGACAGCGTGAACAGGGGAGGGTCAGAGAGAGAGGGAGTCAGACTGAAACAGGCTCCAGGCTCTGAGCTGGCAGTCAGCACAGAGCCCGACGCGGGGCTCGAACCCACGAACCGTGAGATCATGACCTAAGGGAAAGTCGGACGCTTAACTGACTAAGCCACCCAGGCGCCCCTCCAGTATTTTATTTTTTTTAAGTAAACTCTACATACATCCAACATTGGGCTCCAACTCACAACCCCAAGATCAAGAGGTGCATGCTCTACTGACTGAGCCAGCCAGATGCTCCTACTTATTCCACTATTTAAATTGCTAACTGCCAAAAGAGATCAGACTAGAAAATTCTAATTCATGGACGAAGCACACTGTGTCAATTTACTTGACAGAAGAAATTTCAAACTCTCCAGTTCTTTCCCTCATACAAGAGTCAACTTATAGTAAGCCATAGTTTGCTAAGTCTGCACAAGGAAATCTGTGATCTAGCAGACACACCAGGAAGTACACAATTGGGACAGGATGGAATATGGCCGGAGTGGTATTGTTTCACCTTTACGTAATACAGAGTAGTGGTGTATAAGCTCAGGAGTCAAAACACTCGGGTTGAAGCCTCCGTTCTGCCACTGAACCAGCTGTATGAACTCGGGGGAGACTATGTAACCTCTTGAAGCCTCAGTTTTTCCCTGTTTGTAAAATGATAGTACTCAGGATTTCTTCTTTTGTAAACATGCTGTAACTTAAATATTAACATATGAGGCAAACACATGTCCCAGGCCATATAACAAAAACAAGCACCCCCTACTCTCCATGATTAAGGCAACATAGCAGGCACTGAGAAGGATGCATGAAGGAACAAAGCAGATGATAAAAGCCTGCAGGGAATGAGGAGTGGGGGGCGGTGATATCTAACCCCAGAGTACTAAGCTGCTGCTGGGAGCCAGCCCTGCCAGCTTGGGGACAGGGAAAGTTCCAGTCAAAATCTGACACTAACCTAGACTGTCCTTCCCATCAATCTGCTCCCTACATATCCATGTAGATATTTCCCTGAAACCCTTGTGAGAATCACTAATTTGCTGCAATGTCTTTCTTCCTAAACAATTGAGCGAAACACTGGCAGTTACGTTACCCTCACTGAAGCTCAGGGGAGAGCAAATTTTCACTCAAAAATTTTACTCAAGGGGAGCCTGGGTGGCTCACTTGGTTAGGCATCTGACTTTGGCTCAGGTCATGATCTTACTGTTCCTGAGTTCAAGCCCTGTATCGGGCTCTGTGCTGACAGCTCAGAGCCTGGAGCCTGCTTCGGATTCTGCGTCTCCCTCTCTGTCCTTCCCCTGCTCACACTCGGTCTCTCTCTGTCTCTTTCTGTCTCTCTCTGTCTCTCTCTCTCAAAAATAAATGTTAAAAAAACACTTTTTTAAATTTTTACTCAAGTTTTACTCAACTTCATTTTTACCAACTTGACCGTGTTCCAGACTTTCCAAACTGATTCACACAGAGTCTCCTGTGACCTACATGCTAAAGGGCATGTTATTTCGAAGAAGAGGAGTACACTGGACAACCCATGGGCAGTCACGGCACTTGGGGGAAATACATAACATCTGAACATAGTTCTTTATAAAGTCCCTCACTGAACATCTAAAAAAGACAAAAGCCCACAGAATAACATATAACAAAAGTAAATTTCATTT
Organism: Proteles cristata cristata; assembly: GCA_017311185.1. NCBI lineage: Eukaryota > Metazoa > Chordata > Mammalia > Carnivora > Hyaenidae > Proteles > Proteles cristata. The sequence continues at coordinate 936,289 of JAESUZ010002509.1, forward strand.
TAAAGGGCTAAATTAACTCATTGCATCAATTTACTGACCGTTCACTAAGAAACATGCATGCAAGAATGTAAACAAGAGGAAAGAAGAAAGGGGGAGGGAAAGAAAGAAAAGAAACCAATAAAAGTAAAGAAAAAAATCCTTAGCGGACACAGAACAGGGTTCTGAGTCGGGCTACCGGGTGGAAACCTCAACTGGGGCTGAGTCTCAGGAGGGTCACACTTGTGACATTAATTTTGCTAATTCAGTCTGACCAAGACCCTAAATAATCCTCTGGCCACTCCCCTGCCATCAGAGGGAGCCACCTTTAAATACCACCGTGCAGACAACAGTCCCTCCTCTTAAGGGGCCTCCCGAAAAGGAGGCATCAGCTCCCTGAGGACCCTGACAATCCTCACCACACCAGCTCATCTAGCCTTCCCACCACCTCACACCTACCTGCTCTGCATCTAACTTAAGTCTCACTTAACCGATGATGACCTCCAAATAACCACGATCCTCATCCAGAAGGATGACACATAAATTCTACCAAAGGAATGTACCTGCTGTGCTGAGACGCATCCAGTGCCAAAAAATTAAGAGCTGGAAATGCCCGGGGCAGAGAATTAAAATGAGGGGCCAAACTGGCAGAAAATCGGCACCACGGGGTGTAAAACAGGACCAGGGTGCAGTCACTACCATTTGGGTTTAGAAAATCCATAAGGTCCTGTGGTAAAAGAAACAAGTGTCAAAGTCAGCAGTCCATGTGCATGTACCTTCCTCCAGAGGGATGTCTGAAAAACTGGAAACATCGCTGCCTCCAAGGAGAGGCGGAGGGACAGCGACCCGAAGGAGACTGTGGGGCATCCCCTTAAGAACCTTTTGGGTCTTGAACCATATGAATCCATGAATCAGCAGAAAAGTATTATGAAATAACAAATTATACACTTGCCTGTAAGCTTTCTCGAGACTACTAGAGAGCAATTTTAGAATTTTTCATAACTCATCATTCAAATACTAAGTAGTCCCAGGGCCACTGTCCCGGGCTCTGACCTGTGACTCTCACACAATCTAATGGCACAATTAATGCAATGTCATCTTAACCATCATCTCAGCAGATCCAAGTCTGCAGTAAGCAGTCGGATCAATGTATTTGGCCAAAGGCTAGTTCAATTCAAGGGTGCACCATCTCTGCCACCACCCTCACTCCCACTGCTGAAAGTGCGCCATCCTGGCCACGTGTGTGCTACCCAAGAAACAGTCCCACAGAGCGCCGAGGGGGGCAGTGAGTCCACTCGGGAGGGGCCATGGATGTTCAATGTGCCACACATCCCCATCTAAATTAAGCAGCCACACCTTGCGGAGCCAGGGTTTCTTCTCTTCCGCAAGCAGCCTGAACTCATGCTGCTGTCTGGCTTAACCGCACTGAAGCAGTCAGTCAGTCGTTATTCCAGTGTTCTCTTTGGAATCATCCTTTATGCACCGAGCTGGGAATGCGTGGCTGGGATGGGGACAAGAGTCTCAGCTCTCACTCCGGAGAAAATACTGAAGTCATGTTCTTTGGAGGAAAGAAACTGTTCATTACTAGAATGTGCCTCCCAGAGGTATCACTGGGCTAAACAATGCTAAATCACAATTTGATAGTGCAGATATTTTTAAGTTGCCTGTAACGAAGACCTCAGGGAGGAAGGAAACTGTCAGGATTCCGATGCCAAGTGCCTATCTGTGCACTGAGATTTTCATCATGAGGCTTTGGTGGTGGTGAGGACACCCCAAAGTGACTAGGCTTAAGCCACCTAAAATGCATAATCAACACCAGTCATAACTCCTCCTGTCCCTACAAACATCAGAGAGAGCAAAGTCAATTTTTACTGATGCAGCCCCACTTACAACACGATTAAAGACTGTGTCCCTCTGTTTCAAAGTTGATACGAGTTATGATGTCATAAAATCCAGGTACCGAAAAGGAGAAAAGGGCTAAACCATTTTTCCTTACCTGTGACATATTTAAAATTTTCAGAGTGGAGTTCTCCAATCCGGTCACGTTTCTCTCCTCACAGTTCACCTTGGGGGATTTCAGACTCTCGGTGTTGTTGGAGTCCTCGGGCGGGGCCGGGTCGGCGTCAGCCACTTCGGGCTCCGAGTAGTACTCCTCTTCTCGGTCCGGGAAGCTCGTCCCAGCGTTGTCCAGAGAGAACAGGTGCTCTCGGAGACTGCAGCTCGAGTCCTCGTCCCCTCCGGCCCCGCAGGTGCCGCCGCTCGGCTCGCGGCCCAGCTTGTCCTCCACCTCCCCAGGGATCACGGACAGCATCAGCACGTGGTCGCCATCCACATCAGGCCCCAGCCCTGCGCCCGCGGCCCGGGCTGACCTGTCCTGGCGCACCGGGTCGCGAGATGGCTCCTCTTCGCCCACCACAGGCTGCTCCTTCGCCGGCAAGTGACCACTTTCCTCTGCAACTAAAACGTGCCAGCAGGTTCACGTTCACATCACTCCAGAGCACATACCCCGAAAACTTATAGTTCTCCTCAAATAAGAAACATTCCCCTACAGAGAAAAACGGTCACCTGGCCATGAAACCATCAGAGGGCCACCCCCCTAGATTCCAGATCATGAAGAAGGTCACCAGGAGGTAGTAGATTAATGAACGCCAAATATAAGGTGGACACATATACAGCTTCACGCAAAACCTGCTACTTGCCTAATGGATTATAAGCAAAAACATTCCAGGGCAGACATCCAGTTAGGAAAATATAACACAAACACTAACAATGTCATTGGTTTGAGGAGAATATCTGACAAAAGACTGACGCCTTGATAGAAGATTTTCCTATGGCAAAGCATCTTTGCACGTGTTATAAAAGTTCTGTGAGACGGGCAGCACAAGGGTCACCATCAGCCCCTAACAGGTGACCAAGCTGAGGCACGGAGAGGTAGTGCAACGCCCAAAAGCACACAAGCTAAGAAGGAGCAGAGCCAGGTCACGGAGTGAAATGTTCTGGCTGCTACTCCAGATAGGGCCCTACCCTCTTCTCCCCCCATGACCCAACCCCCCAGGGCTGCTGTGCCACACAGCCTGAGAACACTGCATTAGGTGGATTCCCCAGCCAAAGCCCGCTGCCCTTGGGCTACTGCCTGTAGGAGTGTCAGGAGGTGGGCCCCTCGGTGCAGGGACAGCTGCAGGGGGAAGGGAGACATTCCTCTCACTTTGGAGCCACTAGCGAGAGCGTGGGTAAAATGCTCAGGTGAGGGAAGTCTAGGGCAGTCTTCTACATCCTCTGAGCAATGTCCACTCACTTCTGTAACAAGGACTCCTGCCTTCCAGCTCCCATGAACTCAAGAGCCATTAGACTCTGTGCCAGGCACCAACCAGGGGAAACAAATGAGCCCAGCTGCACTCAGACAAGCTCACCATGTGGCTGGGAAACCACCAGCCATGTGATGGGCTCTGCCATGACAACAGCACGTCCCCACAGGGTGAATAACCAACTGGCTTCAAAGTTGGGAAGGGGTCTGGGAGCTTCCTAAAGTATGCACATTTGTGTAAGGTCTCGAAGAATATCCCAAGAGATTTGTAGATTTATCTACCAATTTTAAAACATTCTCTGAGAATTCGGCTTCTGGATAAGTTGGAGTAAAAGGGACCACATTTACCCTCCTTACTCAAACAACCCATAAAAGGGCTAAAACTGTGAGTTTCAGGAGACTAGATAGCAGGCAACGAAGGACAGGGATCCGGGAGAAACAGGAAGAGAAGTGAGGACAGCCCTACAAATGCTCCAGCTTACCACTGGAGGCAGTGCCGGCCATGGCTCGGCGAGGGGGAAGCAGGCGGTCCAGGAGACTCAAGTTGAGGATACAGTACCAAGGGTTCACAGGGACCAAGAAAGTTAAGAGTCTGTGGGACAGAATAGTGGCGATGGGCAAGCAGCAGAGAGAGAATTCCAGACTGCAGAGAGACCCTCCCTCCAAGGACACCAGTCAACATTTGCACGAAAGCTGCCAAAGCTGGGGAAAGAACCACTCTAAACGGTTAGAAGTAACAGTACCCAACGCTCACAAGGAGTTGAGAAAAGGACCTGTTCCCGCCAGCTAGCCTGGAAAACCTCACGATTCACGGAGAACTGAGGAGAGTACACAAAAATAGTGGCACATGGGGGCGCCTGGGTGGCTCAGTCGGTTGAGTGCCTGGCTTTGGCTCAGGTCATGATCTCACAGTTCTTGAGTTGAGCCCCACATGGGGCTTTCTGGTGTCAGCACAGAGCTCGCTTCAGATCCTCTGTCTCCTTCTCTCTCTGCCCCTCCCCTGCTTGGGCCCTCTCTCTCTCAAAAATAAATAAAAATTAAAAATAAATAAAATAAAACAGACTGCTTCTTTTATTTCTTTATTGGGGGTGGGCAGAGAGACAGGGGGAGAGAGAATTAAAAGAGGCTGCTTCTTGGGGCGCCTGGGTGGCTCAGTTAGTTGAGTGTGAGACTTCGGCTCAGGTCATGATCTCACGGTTCGTGGGTTTGAGCCCCATGTCGGGCTCTGTGCTGACAGCTCAGAGCCCGGAGCCTGCTTCAGATTCTGTGTCTCTCTATCTCTCTGCCTCTCTCCCCTGCTGACACTGTTGCTGTCGCTGTATCTCTCTCTCTCTCAGAAATAAATAAAACATTAAAAGAGACTGCTTCTTAACCTCAACAAGCTGATTACAGTTTGAGCACACAAAGGTGAAAATCACTGCATTACTGACAGAAAGGAAGATGTTTGGAGAACATGGGTAGGAGCACCATGTCAGTGCACCCCAGGTCAGATCCTTCACACCCTTCCAATTTTGTTCAAAACGCTCTGAACCAGCCGCAGATTTTTCACAATGGTTTCTGAGACAGGGAGCCACATGGGAAAGGACCAGAAAGAGCCAGGGGTTCGAGGGTCAGCAACCCATTCTTTCTATAGGAAATACTGCGCTTATTTAAAAACGGAGAAAATACCAATGAAATAGAGAAATTCACAGGGCTACTGTGCAGATTAAACGAGAAAAGATGTATGTAGTCCCTGGCACACGGTAAGCACCGCATAAATGGCTGCAGGGATGATGATGATGATGATGATGATGATGATGATGATGATGACAACGATGACAACAAGGACGACAAGGACTGATGTTTACAATTCAAAGAGATGCAAAGGCACCAAGGACTGATGTTTACAATTCAAAGAGATGCAAAGGCACCGTAACTGAATTCTATTAATCCCCCTGCTAACTGCATTCTGGAGTCCTCCCATCCTCACTCACACCCCTCTGGCCGGCCCACAGCCATTTCTTATCTGGACAGTTGCTGTAACCACCCAATTGGGCTCCACGGTTGGCCCTCTCTTCTCTCTCCAGACCCTGCTCCTCACAGGCAACGTAAGAGGAACTGAAACCTAAAGGCAAATCTGATCATGTCACAAAAACCCTTTCAGTGGCTTCCCCTAGCCCTGCGAATGAGTCTACAGTCCAAAGCAGTGATACCCAGGCAACACATGAATTGGCCTCTGTCCACACTCTCAACAGGTGTCACCAGGCATTTCTGGTCCCTGCGCATTCACGATCTCCTCCACCTACTTGTCCCAAGGGCTGTTTCCCTGCCAGGAAATCCCTCTACTCACTCTCCTTCTGGCTAATCTGACTCATCTTTGAGAGTTGTTGTTGTTGTTTTTTTTAAGTTTATTATTTATTCTGAGAAAAACAGAGAGAGTGCAAGTGAGGGAGGGGCAGAGAGAGAGGGAGAATCCCAAGCAGGCTCCCAGAGCCTGAGGTGGGCTTCGAACCCACAAAACTGTGAGATCATGACCTGAGCTGAAATCAAGAGGAGGATAGTTGGGGCACCTGGGTGGTTCAGTCGGTTGGGCATCTGACTTCAGCTCAGGTCATGATCTCACAGTCCGTGGGTTCGAGCCCCACGTCGGGCTCTGTGCTGACAGCTCAGAGCCTGGAGCCTGCTTCAGACTCTGTATCTCCCTCTCTCTGACCTTCCCCTGCTCACGTTCTCTCTGTCTCTCAGAAATAAATAAACATTAAAAAAAAAAAAGATATGTCCATCTAAAAAAAAAAAAAAGAGGAGGATACTTAACTGACTGAGCCACCCAAGCAACCCTCATCTTTCAGATCTTATCCTAAATTTCACCTCTTTAAGGTGAACTTCACCCTCCTCAACCCTCAGACTAAAGGGGTCTCCCATTACATCCCATCCACCCAATAATGCCCTGGGACTCTCCCTGGAGCACTGAACATTTTCCACTCTTGAAATATGCTTAATTATTTATAGTCATTTAATGCCTGCCTTCCCCATCATACAGGAGAGCGGACCTGTTTCTCTGTCTGGCTCACCACGGTACCTCAAGTGTCCAGCAGAGTACATGACATAAGATGGGTGCTCAGGAAAAATCTGCTAGCTGCCTAGTGAAGACAGGCATGGGCGTGCTGAAGCCAGGAGTTGGTTCCTGTGCTTTGACACTTGGCTAGCACTGCTACCTCTAGGTGCAAAGCTGCCAGTGGTGTCTACTACAGACCAAAATGCCTTGGATTTTCAGCCACCCTAAAAAGGTCCCAGCTGGTGAAAGTCCCTCTGTCCTCACCCTACTCACGGCCTGGTCATGGTGACCAATGGCCCATCGTAAGGCTAGTGTTATCCTCAGGTTTGCATGCACGTGACCCGGACTTGCAGGTGGGCTCCCACACTTTAACACTAAGTCCCCTGTGCTGACAGCACACTCAACTTGGGCAATCTGGGATCAGTAAAGGGGCCACCAACGTATGGGCTGGGTGTGAAGAAACCGGAAGCAAGGGTAAGGAACTCCAGGGCCAGAAGGACCAGAGAAGGAGCCAGTTACCACCCACAAACCCTAAGAATTCAGAAACAGTCACAGAACCTTGAAACAGTGAGCTTATTAGCCTTCTAGAAGATATGACTTCTCATGGAAGGACAAAGCCAACCAGTGATAATCCCTGGGGGAGGGAGCTGAGAGAATCAATATCCTGACCTCACTCTCCCCTCATTCCAACCCACAGAAGGCCAGAAGGCAAGAGAGCCGGGTTTTATCCCATACAAGACAGCCCCTCAGGGCACAGCACAGGGTAGAGAAGGCTAGAGAATGACCTGGAAAACAAACAAAAGCTATCCAGCACATGCTGTCCCCTCTCTGAAGCTGGTGGTTAAGCGCAGTGACAGGGAGGTGGAGTACAGAGGTTTGACCATGAGGTAGGCAGACATGGGCTTGAAACATGGTTCTTCAACTTAGGGATTTTGGAGACTGTGGCAAAAGACTTGGTGATGCCGTGTCTCAGTTTCCTCATCTGAAAAATGGGGACCACAGCAACAACTACTTCATAAGCATTTGAAGATTAAATAAGATGATACTCATAAAGCAGTAAGCACAGCACCCAGCATTTGAAGATTAAATAAGATGATACTCATAAAGCACTAAGCATAGCACCTGGCACATAACCAGTACTTTCATGAATAACAGTTGTGTTACTATTCAGTCTTCTGCCTGATACCCAGCTACCCTGCCGCCTTCCAGGACCCCAGAAAAGGAAAGACCTACCTACTCCTGTAGCGAAATACAGGCAAGGCCAAATGATCTGGACCTTAAAAGAAGTAAGCAGTGGTGTGAGGCGGCCCTGAGGGTAGGCCCCACTCCTGGCCCCGGCCATGCCTCCAAAGTGGCTGCCTCCCCACCTGAGATGGCCCTGAGAGCATGCCAGGGCAGGCGGTGGGTTACCCTGGGAGTGTCCCGTATCTTTCTCATCTGTCCTTCACAAAGGCACCTGAGCAAGAGCGGCCTTCTTAAAAAAGTGATGAGACACCTGGGTGGCTCAGGCGGTTAAGTGCCCCACTCTTAACCTCAGCTCAGGTCACGATGTTGCTGTTGGTGAGATCTAGCCCCAGACAGGACTCCGCAATGATAGCACAGAGCCTGCTTGAGATTCTCTCTCTCCCTCTCCTTTGCTTGCCCTCCCTCTCTCTAAATAAGCATTAAAAAATGCTTTTAATTTTAAAAAAAAAGCTATCCATCAGGGTGCAAAAGAAAACGTGGATTCTGCCCGCAGGAAGACCAGCTCTGCCGTATCTCCACTCATAACACGGAGGTACTCTGGAAGCCTATCTCCTGGGGCAGGTGCGAGGACTACCTGAGACAAGACACAGTTCGCCTCCTAGCAAGGGCACCATAAATGGCGGCTAGTTCTCATGATTTTTATCATTCATAATAAAGGCTATGGCTCAGTAAGCGCTAACACACGGTCACTCCCGCCTGACTGACGCCTGCTGCGGTGGCCGGAACGGGCTCCCCGCCAGCCCGGACCCGGCGGCCAGACCGCCAGCATAAAAGGTCGCGACGACGCGGGAGCGGGCCCCCGCACAGGTGAAAGAGCGTCACCCGGATAGACCACCACCGCGCCCGGTCACTTCACTCGCGGCCGCCTGCCGCCCCCAGCCCGCACTCACCCTCCAGGCCGCAGGCAGGGGGCCCCAGCACCCACAGCAGGAGCTGCCACCAGCCGACGAGCCGCATGGCGCGGGCCAGGCGGCTGCCGGGACCACCACCCAGGTCGCAGGGCAGCCGGCGCACGGCTACGCGCGTTGCGCTCCCAACCCCCAAGCGGCCTGGGGGAGGGGAGCCGGGAGCCGGGAGCGCGAGCGCGATCCCGCGCCGCCATCTTGGCCGCTGGCAGTCGTCGCGGACGCCATCTTGGAGTCGGGCGGCCTGACTCTCACTTGTGCTCCGGGGCCTGTGCCGTGGGACTAGCGGTTGGTTGTTCACGAGCCGGACATCTCAGGTCGCCTCGAACTTTACTGATCCCTGAGTCTTGGATGGGGTGCCAATAGAACGTGCGGCCCTCTGTTCGCGCGCGAGCCGATCTGGCCGCCAGCAGCACACATTCATTCCCCGAAAAGACCCAGAAGCCTCTTCCTTCCAATGCCCCGAATCTCCAGCCTTACCCCTGCTTCCCTACCTACGGTCGCCAGGTAAAATACAGGATGCCCAGTTAAATCTGAATTTCACGGAAACAACGACTAGTTTTTCACTCTAAGAAACACACCGATTCCCAAATGTAACTCGGTCCCGTAATTTTATTTGCTACATCTGGTAACCCCCAGCCCTAAGTGCTGTGAACTCTGGGCGGCGGGAAATTCTTGTTGCGGGGTTGGTTTTAACCAACCCACCAGCAGGGCAAGCTACCTCCCAAGACCGGATCCTGGAAGTGGTTGGGCCCCCTCTAGCATACAGCCAGAGAGGTCTAGAAGGAAGAAGGCCTGGTTGGGGACGGGAGGTGTGCAACAGAGGAATGGGGTTCCGCATTCCAGAGCTAGGCAGGGGCCGGAGCAGGGAGGGATCTAAGAGACAATACCCGGAGGAGATGGAAAAAATGACTCTCCTTGTCAGCATTTAAGGGGGAGAGCCTCCTAAGTTTTGAGCGACCAGCACTGCTGCATCAGTGCAGAGAGTGCAGCTCTGAAACTTATTTTATTTTTTTTTTATTTTTTTATGTTTTATTTATTTCTAGGAGAGAGAGAGAGACAGCGTGAGCAGGGGAGGGTCAGAGAGAGAGGGAGTCACAGACCGAAAGAGACTTCAGGCTCTGAGCAGGCAGTCAGCACAGAGCCCGACGCGGGGCTCGAACCCACAACCGCGAGATCATGACCTAAGCGAAAGTCGGACGCTTAACCGACTAAGCCACCCAGGCGCCCCTGAAACTTATTTTAAGAGGTTGAAAACAGACATAGATTTCAGAGATCTTTACGTGAAACCAGTGGTAGATGCGGCAGCGCTGAAACCCAGGCTTTTTAAGCTCTATGGTGAGTCCCAGCTCCAACATCTATCGCAGTATATGGTCAGTCAAGCAAGTTACCTCACTTTTCTTAAGGTTTAGCTTCTGGAGGCGCCTGGATAGCTCATTTGGTTGAGCATCGGACTTCTGACCTGTGGGCGGGGACTTCTGACTCAGGTCATGATCTCACCTTTGGTGAGTTCAAGCTCTGCACCGCCCTCCACGCCGTCAGTGCGGAGCTTGCTTGGGATTCTCTGTCTCCCTCTCTCTCTGCCTCTTCCCTGCTCATTCTCTCTCTCTCTCTCTCTCTCTCTTTCTCAAAAAAAAAAAAAGTTAATACCATTTGGAGGGAAAAAAAGTTTAGTTTCTTCATCTGTAAAACAGGATGAAATCATACAGGGTTATGTGGATTAAAGGAGATGTAAAGTGATGAGCATAGTGCCTGGTGCACAGTGAACGCATCAGACTGGTAGCGGTTATTATTTGGATCATACAGTTCTAGTGTAGTAACTGTAGTCCCCTTGTGCCCATCAAAGATTGTTAAACCAGAAAGATGCATCATCAATCTGACCTCATTGATGATTCTTACATTCTAAATAGGCCACCAGGGTTTTGCTGTAGTAAATTCTCAAGTGTCTGTGGGTCCAGGAGGATCTGAGACAATGGACAACATGGAGGAAAGAGCCAACAGTTCTTTTTTTTTTTTTTTTCTAATTTTTAAAATGTTTTTATTTACTATTGAGAGACATGGGCATGGGAGGGACAGAGAGAGAGAGAGAGGGGGGACACAAAATCTGAAGGAGGCTCCAGGCTCTGAGCTGTCAGCACAGAGCCCACCACGGTGCTCAAACTCACAAACCCACAAACCGTGAGATCATGACCTGAGCCAAAGTTGGACGCTTAAGCGACTGAGCCACCAAGGCGCCCCAAGAGAAGTTCTAAAGCTGATCACTATAGTCATCATTTGGCTAAACTATCTCCTTTGCCCCTTGTGTGTAAGAGCAAACTTTTCCTTTTTTATTTCTTTCTATTTTTTTAAGTAAGCTCTAGATCCAACATGAGGCTCAAACTCACCACCCAGAGATCTAAGAGTCGCATGCTCTACCAACTGAGCCACCCACCCCAAACCTTTCCTTCTTTATTCTCTCCCATACCTTTCATACCTAATTTGAAGGTGCATAAAGGCCAATAGGACAGAGGATTAAGAGGGGTACAGATTAATAAAAAGGAGAGTGATTTGATTTGTCGGCCCTGTGTTTTCTACTCCCTTTTTATTATGTCCCCTCCCTCCCTGTGTCTGTGCTTTGGCTGTTTGTTTGGACAGATACACTTGCAGACGGATGTTAGAACTGTTGTCTTCCATTAAACACTGTATGTACGATAATGACAACACAGTGAATACTATCAACAGGATAGAAGGCACATTTGGCTGTCTCACCACCAGGTGGCACTTGCACTTATTGTCAGCAAGAAAATTGTGGCGTTCACGCTGGTCTCGAAACCTCGATTTTACTTTCATTTCTGGGGGGGGAGGGGGGGGCGGTGACGAGTTGACATCATCCTCTTCCTCTGGCTGAAATGAACTCTATACACCAACACCATTTGGCCTGCAACTGTTCATTTGTATGAACGATAACAATTTGATAATAACTGGAATTTTTATGCATAACTACACACCTGCATGCTTGGTGTTTAGTTTATCCCTCTTGATAGGTTTGCCTAATTTCTTTTTAATCTGATGAGTCATGAGAGAGTCTCTCTCCCTCTCTCTCATGAACAAACAAGAGTTGCCTTTTTTTTTTACGTTTATTGATTTTTTTTTAATGAAATAGATTCTTTTATTACCCAGGTGTAGCATAATTTTTCAGGAGCACGTATTTTTACATAAAATGAGATGCTTTTTTTTTCTTTCATAGTATATCATCAAGTTGGTTTCCATGTAACACCCAGTGCTCATCCCAACAAGTGCCCTCCTCCATGCCCATCACCCCCCTTCCCCTCTCCCACAATCCCATCAGCCCTGTTTGTTCTCAGCATTCAAGAGTCTCTCATGGTTTGCCTCTCTCCCTCTCCCCAACTATTTTCCCCCTTCTCCTCCTCCATGATCCTCCATTAAGTTTCTCCTAATCCTCCTATAAGTGAAAGCATAGCGTACATTTATTGATTTTGAGAGAGAGTTGGGGAGGGGCAGAGAGACAGAGGGAGATAGAAAATCCCAGGTAGGACTAGTCCTGTCAGCAGGGAGCCCAACTCGGGTCTCTAAACCCCAAACTGTGAGGTCATGACCTGAGATGAAACCAAGAGTTGGATGCTCAACCTACTGAGCCCCCCAGGCACCCCTGTTTACCTTCCCTGTAGCAAAGTTATGTTTTCCAAAGACTGCCCCAATACTATCCCTCATCTCACATGCTGTTCTACAGAGTAATTTTGCCATTGCCCCATCAATAGGCAGAATCAAATTCCCCTTCTCTTAAATCTGGGCTGGGCCTGTGATTCACATATAACCAACAGAATACAATAGTATATGAAGTGATCCTGTATAACTTCTCTTTTTTTAAATGTTTATTTATTTTTGAGAGAGAGAGAGAGAGCGCTTGAGCAGGTGGGGCAGAGAGAGGGGTTGACACAGAATCCGAAGCAGGCTCCAGGCTCTGAGCTGTCTGCACAGAGCCCCACATGGGGCTCGAACTCACAAACTACAAGATCGTGACCTGAGCCGAAGTCGACACTTAACTGACTGAGCCACCCATGCTCCCCAGCTTTTTATTTTTTTAATTGATGATGCTGTCTGACAGGACTTTGTTTATTTTGAGAGAGAGACAGTGCTAGGGCAGGAGGGGCAGAGAGAGGGGGAGAAAGAGAATCCCAAGCAGGCTCCACACTGTCAGCATCAAGCCCGACACGGGACTCAAACTCAAACTCATGAAGCTGTGACAACTGACTGAGCCACCAGGCGCCCCCTGTATAACTTCTCAGGCAACACAGCTTTACCATTTTGTGTTGGAAGATTTGCACTGGAGTCCTGAGCCACAGAGTAAATATTGGACTATCTTAACACTGCCATGTTCTGAAAAAGTTCAAATCAGCTTGCACAGAGAAGCCCAGACATTCTGTGGAGAGAGATGCCAACCATCATTAACTGATCCCCGTCCTATTCTGTTCCATCTCCAGCTACCCCTGGACTACTACTGCCTGAGAGACCATGGCTAGCAATGCCCAGTTTGAAATCTTCCCAAATTCCTGACCCACAAATAGATTAAAAAATTATTATTAGGGTGCCTCAGTGTCTCAGTCGGTTGGGCTTCTGACTCTTGGTTTCAGCTCAGGTCATGATCTTGCAATTCAAGCCCCAGGTCAAGCTCTGTACTGACAGTGTGGACTCAGCTTGGGATTCTCGCTCTCTCCCTCTCTCTCTGTCCCTTCCCCACTCACTCTCTTTCTCTCTCAAAATATATTTTAAAAAATTAAAACTGAAAAATAAATTATTGTTGTTATAAATCACCATTTGGGGTAATTTTTTTCAGAATGGATAACTGGATCTTTATTTTGTAACTTAATAACTTTTAATCTGAAGAAAATATGTGAATCAGTTTAATAAATAAATACTTCAGGAATATATTCTTATACATATTCTTCCATGTTTCTTTCTCATCTTTATTATTTTAATGTTGTATTTTGATAAACTTAAATTGACCCAATACAGCCATTATTATTGAATCAATACCAAATATTCTGTGCAGTTATAACAAACTGATAAAACTGAGCTCCTTCAGTAATTCAGTATCCTCCCAAGAGAGAGTTCTGTCCTCACAGGGTAGATCAGAGTAATGTATAGTAGTTAAGAAAACTGTAACAAAAATCCACAGGCGTTTCCCAGCTTTGTCTACTCAGGGCATATATCCTAAATTTTATTACTAATGGAAATCATGCTTTAGTGTGATATATACAAGGGGCTACCAGGTATAATCACAAGCATAAACATCAACCCTAATAGGAGACGTCTGCTTTTCTAACATGAGTACTAAGCCCTTAGCATTTCTGTTTTCACTCAGATGGTTTTCTCCCAAAGATATCATTCTTATTTGACTTATGAGGAAACTGAAGCACAGAAGAAGGAAAAAAAAAGTCTTGGTGTCAAATAGGCAGGCTAGAATACCAGTCTGAAAGACTTTTATACTCCGGCATACAACTCATTTCATATACTGTTACACTGTTAATCAATACCTTTGTAATAGCTCATGTAAATAAATACTAGGTTTAATTAAGTTGGTGGTATACAACTAATGAGAAGAATCTTATTGGAAGAGGTCGAAGATATAGGAGAGAGAATAACCTCTGAGAAGAAAGTAGAGAGGGGGGTCTGGAGAGGGATAAACCTGAAATAGTAAAAGGAATGGCTCCTCCATTGTAATAGGAGGAAAGGGTGAATGCAGATAAGCTGTTTTCTCTGTCAGGCAGGAGGCTGAGAGAGCGCCTGTGGTGGTATCTAAGTATCTTAAGAGTAGAGAGTAGAAACCTGAGATAATTTAAATTGAAAAAAAGGCATGATTTCTGACCTAGGATACAAAAGAAGAACCTCCTGGTAGCATTGGGGATCCAGGTATGATTGGAAAGTGAAATTTTATAGTGGCAAATGACACAGTTAAGCATTTTTCTCCATTTAGCATTTAGCAGTCTAGGGGTAAATGGTAGCCAAAATTAGCCCAGAGGTAGTGTTTTGTCAGGCTTGAGTGATGGAAAGACCAGAGGCAAGTTCATATGTTAATTCCAGTACAGTTAACATAACAGTGCCACGTTAGTTTCAGGTGTAAAATACAGTGATTCATGAGCATAGTTGAGTCTTAACATTATCTTGAAAGGGAAATTTCATGAGTTGGCCATTCCTTAGGTACATGAGTACTTTGTATAACCTAAGTGAGTAATAATATTTGGATCCCTACAGTATTAACACTTGATGATGTTATAAATAATACTGTGTTAATAAAAACTTAAAAAAAAATTTTTTTACATTTATTTATTTTTGAGAGACAGAGTGAGACAGGGTGGGAGCGGGAGAGAGAGAAGGAGACACAGAATCCAAAGCAGGCTCCAGGCTGTGAGCAAGCGTTCAGCACAGAGCCTGACGTGGGGCTTGAACCCACAAACCGTGAGATCATGACCTGAGCCAAAGTCGGACACTTACCCGACTGAGCCACCCAGGCGCCCCAACAAAAACTTTTTTAAAAGTAATAACTGAAGAAAACTACTGTGTTATAGGGGCTCCTGAGTGTCTCAGTTGGTTCACCGTCGTCTTTGGCTCAGGCCCTTATCCCACAGTTTGTGAGTTCAAGGCCTGCATCAGGATCTGTGCTGATGGCTCAGATCCTGGATCCTGCTTCAGATTCTCTCTGCCCCTCCCCCTTTTACACTCCGTCTCTCTCTCTCAAAAAAAAAAAACCATTAATATTTTTAAAAATAATAACATGAAAGAATACTGTTACAAATAATGTGAAAATAACATTAAAAATACCTATCCAAGCCATTACCTAATAATCACTTACTTATTTACCTAACATGTTATTCCTTCTATTTTCAAATCATTGAGTCTAATTTTAGAAACACTTAAGCATACAACAGGTTTCAGAAGTTCTGTTTAGGAAATGCCAAATCCTTAAGCAATAAAGAAATTGTTATGGGGCACCTGGGTGGCTCAGTTCATTAAGCGTCTGACTTGGGCTCAGGTCATGAATGCAGGTTGGTGAGTTCAAGCCCCAATCAAGTCCCACATCTGGCTCACAAGGCAGAGCCTGCTTGGGATTCTCTCTGTCTCTGCCTCTCTCTCTTCAAGCCCCAATCAAGTCCCACATCTGGCTCACAAGGCAGAGCCTGCTTGGGATTCTCTGTCTCTGCCTCTCTCTCTCTCTCTCTCTCTCTCTCTCTTCCTCTCTCAAAATAAAATAATTAAACTTAAAAAAAAGAAATCCTTAAATTACAATTCACCTTACTGTGTTTGATAGTCTATCCAATGTAGTATTTGGAAATACTGATTCACTAATCCTGCCTTCACAATATTAAAACTCACATCAAAATGTGATTATAGGGGTGCCTGGGAGGCTCAGTTGGTTAAGCTTTTAATCTTCTTTGTTTTCTAGTTTGAAATTTTATTTATGGGAATAATTTAATAATGGATTTAGTTCTTTAATAGATACAAGCTATTCAGATTTTATGTGTTTTGTATTTATTTTAGTTTAAGATGTATTTATCTAGGGGCGCCTGGGTGGCTTAGTCGGTTAAGCGTCCGACTTTCGCTTAGATCATGATCTCACGGTTCGTAGGTTCGAGCCCCGTGTCGGGCTCTGTGCTGACTGCCAGCTCAGAGCCTGGAGCCTGTTTCAGTCTGTGACTCCCTCTCTCTCTGACCCTCCCCTGCTCACGCTGTCTCTTCTCTCCTAGAAATAAATAAAACATTAAAAAAAAATAAAATAAAATAGTGTTACCCTCATCATCTTTTTTTTTTTTTTTTTTTTTAAGATTTTAGCTTTAAGGGGTTGATATCCAGAATCTACAAGGAACTCACCAAACTACACGCCCGAAAAACAAACAACCCAGTGAAGAAATGGGCAGAAGATATGAACAGACACTTCTCCAAAGAGGACATCCAGATGGCCAACAGACACATGAAACGATGCTCAGCATCGCTCCTCATCAGGAAATACAAATCAAAACCACACTGAGATACCACCTCACGCCAGTCAGAGTGGCTAAAATGAGCCAATCAGAGAACTCTAGATGCTGGCGAGGATGTGGAGAAACGGGCACCCTCCTACACTGTTGGTGGGAATGGAAACTGGTACAGCCCCTCTGGAAAAGTGTGGAGGTTCCTAAGGAAACTAACACTAGACCTCCCCTAGGACCCAGCAATAGCACTGCTAGGAATTTACCCAAGGGATACAGAAATGCTGATGCATAGGAGCACATGTACCCCAATGTTCATAGCAGCACTCTCCACAATAGCTAAAACATGGAAAGAGCCGAAGTGTCCATCAACAGATGAATGGATCAAGATGTGGTTTATCTATACCATGGAATACTACATGGCAATGAGAAACCATGAAATCTGGCCATGTGTAGCAACATGGATGGACCTTGAGGGTGTTATGCTGAGCGAAATAAGTCAGGCAGAGAAGGACAAATATCATATGTGTGCACGTATAGGAGGATTAGGAGGAACTTAATGGAGGACCAAGGAGGAGAAGAAGGGCGGAAATGGTGGGGGAAAGGGAGAGAGGCAAACCATGAGAGGCTCTTGAATGCTGACAAAAACTGAGGACTGATGGATGTGGGGGGGAGGAGGGATGGGCATGGAGGAGGACACTTGTGGGGATGAGCACTGGGTGTTATGTGGAAACTAATCTGATAATAAACTATTTGTTAAAAAAAAAAAAAAAAAGATTTTAGCTTTAAGTAATCCCTACACCCAGCATGGACTCAAAAATTATAACCCCAAGATCAAGAGTTGCACATTCTATCCACTGATCCAACCAAGCAACCACCCCACCCCAACTCATTATCTTTGATACTCAATACTGACACCAAGTCTTATTAGCTGTGTCTTAGACCATAATCTGTCCTCTCTCTCTTCTGCACTGCCCAATCCTAATCTTGTTATCTCACCCAAATGAGACTTGACCACTGGGCCTGCCTCTAATCTTTTCTCCCAAGCCAACCCAAACTACAAATGTTAAGTCATTCCCTTACTTAAAACCTTCCAAAGGCTCACCACTGTCCTCAAAAGAAACTCTAATTTAAATTGATTTTCTGGGGGTGCCTACGTAGCTCAGTCGGTTAAGCGTCTGACTTCGGCTCAGGTCATGATCTCGTGGTTCATGAGTTGAAGCCCACATCAGGCTCGTGCTGACAGCTCAGAGCCTAAAGCCTGCTTCAGATTCTGTGTCTCCCTCTCTTTGACCCTTCTCCCGCTCACACTCTCTCAAAAGTAAATAAAAACATGGGGCGCCTGGGTGGCTCAGTCAGTTGAGTGTCCGACTTCGGCTCAGGTTATGATCTCATGGCTCTGGAGCTCAAGCCCCATGTTGAGCTCTGTGCTGACAGCTTGGAGCCTGGAGCCTGCTTCAGATTCTGTCTCCCTCTCTCCCTCTCCTGCGCGCACGTGCTCAGTCTCTCTCTCTCTCAAAATAAATAAACGTTTAAAAAATTAAAAATAAAAACATTAAAAAATATTTCATTTTGGGTTTTTTTTTTTAATTTTTAATGTTTATTTCTGAGAGACAGAGCATGAGTGGGAGAGGGGCAGAGAGAGAGGGAGACACAGAATTGAAGCAGGCTCCAGGCTCCAAGCTGTCAGCATAGAGCCCAACTCGGGGCTCAAGCCCACAAACGGTGAGATCATGACACCTGAGCCACCCAGGTGTCCCCATTTTGGGTATTCTTATAGCACCCCCTCAATTTACTGCAGGAATAGCATTAATCATATTGTATAATTGTCTGTTTACTTGTCTGAACCTTTCATAAGACTACAAACCAGTTGTCTAGGGCACTCATAATAGTGTTTGACCCAAAGATGGCACTCAAATCTTTAATGAACTAGTAACAACTATTCAAAAGAAATAAAGGGGGAAGGGGAACCTAGTAATGACTTAGTTTCAAAAACATCAGCTTGGGGGCGCCTGGGTTGCTTAGTCGGTTAAGCGTCCGACTTTCCCTTAGGTCATGATCTCGAGATTCGTGGGTTCGAGCCCCGCGTCGGGCTCTGTGCTGACTGCCAGCTCAGAGCCTGGAGCCTGTTTCAGTCTGTGACTCCCTCTCTCTCTGACCCTCCCCTGCTCACGCTGTCTCTCATTCTCTCTCCCCTAGAAATAAAACATTAAAAAAAAATCAGCTTGGCTTCATGTAATCTGTAGGATTTTGCTTCTTCATTCTACTCCAGTTTTAGCCCCACAACCCTTTTCTATAGGGATGTTGTAGATACTCTTACTAAAATCCATCTCCTTCCATATCTGGACATGTCTGCCAAGTAGGAACACTTTCCAGAGGTTTCAAGTGCCTCTTGAAACCATATGCAGCCATGTGACCAACGTTAAGTCAAAGAACTCTGAGAAATGACACTACTTATTAAAAGGGCCTGAATTTCCAAAGCCCCTCTTCTCAGTCCAGCTAAAATAAAAACTGAGTAATTGGGATGCCTGGGTGGCTCAGTTGGTTAAGCGTCCAACTTCAGCTCAGATCATCATCTCACGGTCTGTGAGTTCCAGGCCCACATTGGGCTCTATGCTGGCAGCTCAGAGCCTGGAGCCTGCTTTGGATTCTGTGTCTCCCTCTCTCTCTGCCCCTGCAGAGGGAGAGAATCTCAAGCTGAGCATGGAGTCCTACAGGGAGCTCAGTCCCATCAATCCCATGACCCTGGGACCATGACCTGAGTTGAAATGCAGTCAGATGCTAAATGGACTGAGGCACCCAGGTGCCCTGAAATTAGGGATTTTCAAAACTAATAAATATGTTCCTTGATGAGAAAGGATTGATATGTTGTTACATGAGGCAAATTAACAAAACTATTAAGTAAAATACAAAAAATGACAAGGAAAAAGAACTTGTTATCTATTGTGACAGGTCACATGGAGCTACAAGGCAGCAACTGGGATGACTGCTACCCTACACACTTTTTTTTTAAAGTAGGCTCCACACTCAACATGGGGCTTGAACTCAATAATCCTGAGACTAAGAGTCTATGCATGCTACTCAGTTGCATGACTGAGCCAGCCAGGTGTCCCTACATGCAACTTCTTACCCCAAGGAAAACTAGCCCAAGGATAAAGGGATGATGGATCGTAGACAATGTATCACAAACCAGCCCAGACAAAATGGACAAATGTATTAAAAAACATGCAAAGTTCATATGGAAATAAATACCTAACACAAAGGACTAAAGATTTTAAGAGTAATGAAACAGACAACAGAGAAAAAAAAGTCTGACTTTCCCTGTCACTCTCCTTGCTAAGAAGTGACTTCACAGCCACTGGCATGGAGACAAAATGTATAGTTTCTCCATAGTGATATTTATCTCAGTGCCAGTACAAAACTACCTACTACTAAAAGCAGAGCCCCATTAAAAATTTTTCCAATGGTGAGGGCACCTGGGTGGTTCAGTCGCTTCTGTTCAACTTTGGCTTAGGTCATGATCTCACAGCTTGTGGGTTTCAAGCCCCACATCAGGGTTTGTGCGGACAGCTGAGCCTGAAGCCTGCTTCGGATTCTTTGTCTCCCTCTCTCTGCACCCAACCCCATTCCCCTCTGGCACACAGGCGCTCTCTCTCCCAAAAACATATTTAAAAATTAAAAAAAAATTTTTTTTTCCAATAGTGAGTACAAGGCAGTGGTTAAGAGTCCCTGCCTTGCATGGGTTGATGCTCTCTACCTCTTACTGGGTGCACAATTCTGGGTAAATTGTTTAACTTCCATATGATTCAAGCTTTTTAAAAAAAATTTTTTTAAAGCAGTGAAAGAGGTATTCCAATTCCTTTGATTTCAATAAAACTGGAATGATTTAATAAAAGTATGTAGTGTTTATGATTTATGTCAAGTACTATACTAAGGCCATTACTGTTGTACCCTGTTATACTTTCACTCCAATGGGGCTTCGTGTTTTGATTTTTAGAAAACATTTATGGGTGGTATTAATTTTGAAGCAACTATCCTTTAAGGGTGACTTCAGACCACATTGTAGTCTGTTTGCCAACAGCTTATCTCTGGCATTTGTAAATCACTTTATCTGTGCTACTCTAACCGCTCTTACAGAAATCAGGCATGAAAATTCACATGGACTTAACAAGATACTGGTGATGCACATTTTGAAACAGGACAGATAGTATGATGAAACCTTCATAAACCCAGAACAAAGAAATCTGGGTGCTAAGAAAAAAAATGTAAAGTGGCAACACACCTTTCATTCTATGAGGACTTTCTTAGCAAAACTGTAATATTTTATATATTCTAAAATTCATGTTTTTATGTTGTTATGAAACTATCAAATGCCCACTGATTCCTATTTTCCTAAAGGTCATTTGTGATTCTCACATGCCATTGGCGACTAATGGGATCAAAACCACAAGTGTGTTACTAATATTCAAGGTATAAATTCTGGGTAGTAAATAGAGACTTCCTTCTCTTCATTGTACACATTTGAGCTGGCTGGCTTTTTCAACTGAATAGGACACTGATTTGCTATCTGACAATTCCCAGAGAATGAGAATTTTGGCAAGTATAATTATAATGAATAAGTTTTTACTATAAAACTCTCTATAGAGACTTACAGAAAATGTGGTAAAGACATAGTGAATAACTAAGTAATCCTTTAGCCACAGCAAATAATCCAGTACTACAATGGTGTAGATCTCTTCCCAAATTAGGAACAGCACACCTAATCACCATCGGATTCTCATGGAGAAGTCAAAGTGCTTCAACAATGTGAGGAAAAGCACACACAAAAAATGCTTTGAAGTATGATTTGAAGAATATCTAGTACAATTCAAAAGCAAAAAACACCCATCATTTGCTCCAGTTTTGAAATTCAACTTCAAATTTCACCTGTTGTTTTCTACTCCAGTATATCCTTCTAAATGAGGGGTCAGCAAATTTTCCTGTAAAGGAATAATCAGTAAATATTTTAGGCTCTGCTGGCCTTATGTCACAATCACTTGGCTCTGCCAATGTATTACAAAAGCAACCTTAGACAATCTGTAAACAAATGAGAATGATTATTCTAGTAAAACTTTTTTTTTTACCAGAAGAGGCAGTAGGTCTCAGCTTGCCAACTTGCATTCTAGATGATCTCCAGGCATTGAAGAAAATAAAAACAGGTAAATTTATGTTCAAAAATCAAGGGAAAGTGTTTTCCTTTTCTATCTCCAATATTTAACAACTACAAAATATGCACATGCTGTTCTCCCTAAGGTTAACATTCAAACAACAATAAATTAGGCACATTTAATACCTGAATTTTTTTAACTAAAAAAGATCAACCATTTTTTAAACTAAAGAGATAAGATTTAAATATAAGCCTTTGGTGTAACTATTAGCCTGCTATAGCTTAATAATGGGAAGAAAAAGCAAAGAACAGGAGATCCATGTATAAATTAGAATTTTAAATTACAAATATATGAATACTACTATTTTGAGAAAAACAAAAGCACAGGGGGGAAGATTTCAGAAAGCACACCTAAGAAAATACAAGATCACAGTCATGATAAAGGAATACCATTTACCACTCTTCTACTTGACAAATACTGTGCTAATAAAGCAGTAAACAGAGTTGGGGGTTTTTTTTGTTTTTTCGTTGTTTTTTTTTTACAAATAGTTTATTGTCAAATTAGTTTCCACATAACACTCAGTGCTCGAGTTGGTTTTAAAGTAATGACTTTATTAATAAATATACATCCATATGATGATGTAGATACAAATCATGAACACTACTCCATTCCCATACACATAATTGCACACGAGTAGCTCAAGTTCATGAACATAAAAACATACACAGTATCTATTCAGACTTTTTACAGCAGAGGACAACGTGCTTATCAGTTAATTGGTAATTATTTTCTCTGTAATTATCTGTGGAAAAAAGGAACTGTGAAACTTAAAGAATCAAAGTGGTCTGATTACTATAAATCACACACTTGATTTACTATATAGCATTAAATTTTCCCAAAATTAAATACATTGTATGTGAGAGCACAGATTTATCTACTTGGGGGAAGGAGGAGGTAAAAGCAAAGGAAAAATTTAGATACATCCTAGAGTTTAGAGCATATAGTTAAGCTATAATAAAAACTATAATAGCATCAAAATATTTTATGTCCAAGGAAAAAAATGTTTTGAATTGTTGTGAATGTTTATATTATGAAGGGACCATAAACTTTTACTGCATATAGAGACAATGACTGACAGAGCAGCAGTTATTGTCAACATCCCCTGAATTCTTCTTTTTAAAGCTTCTTAGAATAGAAAGGAGAAGGTTTTTTTTCTTTAGCTCATACACTAGTTTTTCTTATATTGGCTGGATCACCTTTAATCTAATAAATGGATCCAGATAACTGTTTTTTCCTCCTTAACTCAAAGAAACTCTATTACTTCATGAAACTATTACATGTAAATTCACACAAACATCAGTTTGGAATGAATATTACTTTTATTAATTTAACAGAGATTTCCTTAAAAAGTAAATAAAAAATATCAAGAATATTTTAGTCTAAATGAACACTGGTTTAAAAAATGTCCCCAAATATTAAAAATTAATCAGATGCTTATTTTCTTCCAATACATTGTGCCAGTATTTTTAAAATATCCAGTGCAAAACTCCAAAGATAGTATCAAAATCATCCCATACTAAAGATCAGTTATGCAAGGTTATATCTCTGAAAAAAATGAAAATTTTATCTGTATTAGCTGCTTACTTGTTAATATAATAAATAAGGCATGTTAAAAATTTTTTCAAAAAAAAAGGAAAGCAAACTTACTTGAATAGCAGATCATTTTCTGACCAACAGTTAATACAGAATAGTGAAACCTATTTTGTGAAGAACAGAATTATACAATATAAAATTAGCAATTTACCTTTCAAGGAACAATCACACAGTTGAAAGAAAAGGCCAGTTTTCCCCAACTGATTATATTAAAGTATAGGCAATTGTTTAACATGCTATTTCAGTGTTTATCATGACAAGAAACAGTGTTACAAAAGATGCACAATGTAGGCTTTATAGAGAAGTAAAAATATTGTATATTTTAAGACTTCATTCATGTTATCACTCTATGTCATTCTCTTCAGCATGGCACCAATAAACTGTTCACAAGGAGAAAAGGAAGTGGAATCAGGAGATGCTCACCACCAGACAGATCTAATACTCCAGGTAAATGCTTACCTGAACAGAAAATTCAGCTTTCTGAACAACGTTAACCATTCACAACTGTAGCCAACTGCCCCTTTTTTTTTCCTGGGACATAACTCCTGATATTAATAAACACTGTTATGAACAGAATTCCTTTAGTTGCTTTCACCATTTCATTAACATGTATACAAAATTCATTATACAATAATACACCTGCTTTATCTTCTGACACACAGCACAGCACCACTGAGTAGATGTGCTGGAGACTGGGGCAAGAGGCAGGAGAATGAATGAAGCAAAGGGCAGACAGAAAGGGAAGGGTATGTACAACAAATCAGGGATAAAAGTAAACTGAAAGGGAAATGTCAAATGGACATAGTATAAAACAACATGTAACCAAATCCTTGACAGTGATATGTAGGTAGAACATTTAAACAACTGCTTTCAGGAACTCAAAAGAGGATTTCTAAGCAGCCAATTGCTGAACATCATCTGGAGAAACAGCTAAATGGCAGATACATTATCACAAAAGTGGATAGATGAACACGGGAATAAATATGTAAGCATTTGTGTGTGTCAGAAGTTATACTGTTCTGAGTAAATTATTAAGTTTTATATTTTAAGCTTCTGTAAGGAGAAACTCTTGTAGCAATTTAGCTGCCAGAATGTTAGAACTGATTTATAGTCATCATTATTGTTCTCTAGGGTTTGTGCAAAGCTAAAATTGTTGAGGTCACTGTCTTAGATGCCAGTGCACACAAGTCCCCACATACAATGCAACACCTCTTACTGTAAAGAGCAGCATAAGTCCAGCTCATTGTGTCAGGCATCACTGGAACACCTGAAGGCTTGCTGCTTTTTTCCTGATAAAAAAGGTATGAAACATGACATCCATTTGCAAGCAGAGTTTGCAATAACTGAGAGCAAGCCCAAACAACACAAAGATGCGCCCTTTTAAAACTGTCATGATTTTGAAAGTTTCTGGGTCCTCCAGATCTACACTATAATCTCAAAGGCATTTAAAATCACAAATACATACATTGTAACTTGAAAGTTCAGTTTTTTTTTTCAAATCTGAAGTTTATAACTGTTTATCTTATTTAGAACAAACTCAGAATAAAATGTATATTAAAAAAGAGTATTACTTTCAGTAAGGGGAGAAGAGAGACTTCCCTCTGTCCCTACCATACACACCTACCCAAGTTTTTTTTCTTTTCTATCTTGCTTCTAAAGCAAATATTGTTGGAAAAAATTTTCTTTTGAGGTGGTTTCATTGATGCCACTATTAGATTTTTTAATTAAACTAAAGTATTTTTACATGTTTCATGCATAGATGGATTCCTACAGACTTCTTAATATTTGGGTTCTGACAGTCAGAAAATTGCATTTTGTTTATACCAGTTTTACACTCTACCTTCAATTTGTGTCCTTTGGTAGACAGAAACCTGAAACCACAGTAAGTGCAATGGGACAATTTCTTGGGAAAAAACTAAAAAGCATTTTGAATAAATGAACATTAATAAATGCTTTAAGTATAATGCTTTAAAACTAAACATATGAAAGGCAAAATGTAGTGACTACAGCTACATGCAAACCTTAAGAATGTTTCTTTCTCTATTATGTTAAATATGTTATTCTCAGGATGCATTATATGTCATCAAAAATGTAATGTGCAGTTTTTATTAAAAAGTTTAATTTTTCTGTAAGTATGAACTGTTTGTAGTGTTTGGTATATATGCTCTTAGGCAATTAAAAAATACACAACATATCACTGCTGGAAGGCAAACACTAAAGAATTCTTTTAGGAATAATGGTTAAATCAATAAAATAAAATAAATAAGCTTCTGCTGCTTAAACCTAGAACATTAAAAGTAAAATTTTTAACATCTGAACTCTGTGTAAATGCCAAAGCATACAAATATCTGTGTCCTGTCTCATGAAAAAAAATGTTATGAAAACTCACAGCCATTACCTCAAGTAATCCTGAATCATTAGTTTGCTTTGTTCCATCAGTTAAAAATACCTTAGAAATTATCTTTAATATATTGTAGGCTTAATTCACAAACTAATAGGAAAAATGATTTCAGTTGTTTAGCACATAAAGCATCAATGTAGAATGGCCTAAAAGTAGTAATGACATATGAGACACAACCATAACTGTAAAGGAAAGGAAAAATGACTTAGTTAGATATTATACTTGAACCTATATACAAACACAATGCCATTGCTCATGCCCTGAGTGCATCTGTGAGCATATGGCAGTTTCTGAGTAAAAGTAAGAAAACAAATCAAACGGGAAAACAAATTTGGAAAGCCCAGGCTACATAATCATGTATGTCAAAATAAAACCAAGAAGCTTTGGGATTATTCACAACCTTCCTTCTAAACCTGGCCCTCCTTTCCTGCCTCATTCACTCATTAGGTGGTTTAACTTCACTACTAGTTTCCTCTACCCCATGGACTGCTCTGCCGTGCATCATAGGGTAAGGAAAAGCTGCTGTGCCACAGCCATAACCAAGATCGGCAAGACGGGATAGAGCTTTAATGCTACCTGGAGGTCTCCCTGGGCTGACTTTGTATCCCGCAGCTTTAGTTGTACCCAAAGGTCTGCCTGGACTGGTCTTAAATCCAGCTGCTTTGGTGGTTCCCAGGGGTCTGCCTGTGCTGGTTCGGTATCCTGCAGATTTGGTGGTTCCCGAAGGTCGGCCACGTTTACCAGATCGGTTGAGATTTTTCTTTTTCTTTAGTTCATCTTTTATCTCTAGACTTCTGCCACTTGTAGTCTGCAAGTGTGTTTCATTTAAGGGGTCTTGCCTCTGACAAGCCATTGGTTTGTGGCTGACTGTGTGGCTATATTTGCTTTGCTGCGAGGAATATATGTCAAACTGATCGGCAGCTCTCATGGCATCTTCATTGAGGCAGGAAGGCTTGCCAGGCCCACAGAAGGCCGGATTACTGCTGGCAACAGGATGCATCATTTTCTACCAAAAATAAAAGACAAATGTGCATAAATACACATATATAAATATATACCTGTATGACAGCATTCAGTGGGAAAATAGTCTGTCTTCCAAGAGCTATGTAGGCTACCTAAAATTAGGCTGACAGGCAGGACTCCAGACCACTTATAAACAAACACACATCAGCAGATTCAAAGATAAATTTGTTTCCCTCAAATTAATCAAGGGTATGGACATATGTCATACAAGACACTTGTAATACTGAACTCA
The DNA here is from genome assembly GCA_017311185.1 of Proteles cristata cristata. Taxonomy (NCBI): domain Eukaryota; kingdom Metazoa; phylum Chordata; class Mammalia; order Carnivora; family Hyaenidae; genus Proteles; species Proteles cristata. Next base: position 963,173 of record JAESUZ010002509.1, read on the forward strand.
AATATAATACATTAGTAGCCATATGTACTTTGCTTAGGAAATGGAAAAATGGTAGGTAGAGAATAAATGTGTTACATTTTATTGGCTCTTTACTTCCAGATTATGAAACCCTAAAAGGATAACAACAAACACAAGAACTTTTATTAACATGATTCTTTTTTTCATTTGCCTAACATTCTTAGAATGTCACTCTTTAGCTTTTTATTTTATTTCTCACATATACTCTTCTGATTTGGCCACAGTTTCTACAAAGTGAACACTTCCACATTATAATTTATTACTGAAATATAATCCTCAGTGTATGCTATACTTTACAAAACACAATGTGTCAAACAAAGAACAGAATCTCTCGAGGTACTGACTCCCTTTAATCTATCTCCTCATTCCCCAAAAAACAATCAACCAAACAAATCTATCCAAACAGGAGGCAGTACTAATATAAAAGGTGAACAGAGGTTTCTATTAGCTAAAATCAGTCAACACTTATACAATTGAGACTTTTACTACAAAAATATGGGTAACAATCATAACAAAATACTTCCTATTTTGAAAGTATAGTTATCAAGACAAAAAATTCAAGTGCAACACTGCTTTCTCCCTGATCATAAATATGGATCTTCTTCCCTTACAAAAGCCCTGTTACTAATTAACAGTCTAATCTCTGTTTTGTCTTGAGGACATCCCTGTGATTTTTTTTTCTCTTTATAAAGGATATATTATAACCACCACCATAACAAATCACCCCTTTAACACCCATGTCATTTAGACACACAGAAAATGAGTTTATAGAGACTAAAGTATTATATTTCAATAAGGTAAGAAAGATATGGGTTCCATTCAGATTTAGAAAGAGTCACAGGCATATAGTAAGGTCTAGCTCCCAAGGTGTTATACGTTTGTCTATACCATACATATAAAACCGTACCAAAACCTCAGTTATGAAGGCAGAAAGAAATGGGAATCAAGTCACAGAACTGAATTCTGTTAAATCACAAAATATATGATGAAAATCAACAGATAAAAAAGAGCTACTGAGCAGCTAGCTTAAAGTCTTAACTAGAAAGAAAGAATATCTACAATGAGAAGCTAACTCTATGACAGACGCCTTATAGACTTGAGATCATAAAACAAGATTTGAGTTAAACACAAATATTAAAAGGAGCAATTCTTCACTCAGTTTCAAGGATATAATGAGAAAGAGGTTATTAATTCACCTCACCAGCTCAAATTCTTACTTCAGCTCAGAAATAAAGGGAGATCATCAAGATGTGTTCCAAATGTAGTAATATTAGCTGAAAGTTAAGTTTCTGAACATTTTCTATGTGCCAGGTGATAAGTTTGGCACTTGGCATATTATCTGATTTAATCCTTCCCACTACTCTGAGGAACATACTATTATCAGCTTTATTTTACAGAAAATGAGGAATTTGTAGCTATTTGCCAAGGTCACACATTAGGAAATGGTAAAGCCAAACAGGAATTCAGATAATCTGACGTCAGAACCAACAATTTTAGCAATGATATACAACTATATCAAGGCATTTCAATAATAGCACTATTATTTAGGTCAGATAATTTGGGGGGAGGGGGGTCCTGTGTACTTTAAGATACTTAGCAGCAGCATCCTTAGTCTCTTCCCACTAGATGTCAGTAGCTACACTCTCTTCTTCCCAATTTGACAATCCAGTTTCTCCATACCTTGCTAATACTCCCAGGGCGGGGGTGGGGGGTGGGGGCAAAACCCATCCCCTACCATGAGAATCACCCAGGTATATTAAAATGAAAACATAACACCCACTTTAAAATATTCCTGTTTAACTTTTTATTCACCTCCTTAGCTTCTACCTCTGCAAAAATCCACAAAATCTTTCTGTTAAGAACATCTACAGTCAAACAGATTTGTTTCCGAATCTGAAGAAAAGCTAATTTTGGCATATGTGAAGGCACTAACCACATTCCTTTCCCCTTCAAGTTCTAAACTAATTGAGAAATATAAACAGGAATTAGATAAGAATCAAAATACTAGTATATTGCCAATAAAGTTGGACTAGAGACCACATGCATATACAAAGAGAAGCACAAACCTCTGAGCTGAAGATTTTAAGAGAAAAAGTCACCCACATTTCAATTTTATTATCCAGAAATCACCCTGCTGAAAAGAAAGCTCTAGTGAAAACAAGTAGAAAGGTACAAGTTCTCTTACACAAGTGGCGCTGTCAGTAAAGGAAGATAATTTTTTTTTCCTTCAGTTTAATGCAATACTTAACAATTCATGTCTTTTAAGCTTCTATCATTGATTTCCAAAACCTTTCCTCTGGACCTTACTTCCCTTAACTTCACTTTCTCTTAATGTATGAACATTCACCATATATTAGCATTCAGAATATAGAGTCTCAGTTTACATTATATTAAGCTCTTAACGGCAAGATGCTACCATGTATCTTCTGCTCAGATACTGATCAACACGGAAGAAAAATACACTATTTAAAAAGTAGACCTGTAGGGGCGCTTGGGTGGCTCAGTCAGTTGAGAGTCCGGCTTCCACTCAGGTCATGATCCTGCGGTCCTTGGGTTCCAGGCCCTAGTTGGGCTCTGTGCTGTCAGCCTGGAGTCGGCTTCAGATTCTGTGTCTCCCTCTTTCTCTGCCCCTTGCACACCTCTACACTGTCTTTCTCTCTCAAAATAAACATTAAAAAAAAAAAAAAAAAAGGTGGGGCGCCTGAGTCCATTAAGCATCTGACTCTTGATTTAGGCTTGGGTCATGATGATGCAGTTTGTGGGATGGAGCCTGCTTGGGATTATCTTTCTGCCCCTGACTGTACACACACACTCTCTCTCAAAATAAGTAAATAAACTTAAAAAAATAAAGCATGCTTCTCCAATTCCTTTAATCTTCTCCAGGAATTTAGGCATTTGGTTTGTATTATGTTTATTTACTTCTGACACAGTTCACATTTACTGAGAGCCAACTCAATGCAAAACACTATTCTAAGTGCTCAGACACAAACAGGAGTGAAGCTGTTTATTCCAATGGAAAGACAATAAGACACTGACTTAACATTTCTTTCTTTCTTTTTTTAATATTTTTTTAAAGTATTTTATTTTATTTATTTTATTTTTTTTTTATGTTTTATTTATTTCTAGGAGAGAGAGAGAGAGACAGCGTGAGCAGGGGAGGGTCACAGAGAGAGGGAGTCACAGACTGAAACAGGCTCCAGGCTCTGAGCTGGCAGTCAGCACAGAGCCCGACGCGGGGCCCGAACCCACGAACCGTGAGATCATGACCTAAGCGAAAGTCGGACGCTCAACCGACTAAGCCACCCAGGCGCCCCTCTTTTTTAAATATTTTTAAGAGAGAGAGCATGAGCGTGTGTGCTAGCGGGGGAGGGGCAGAAAGAAAGGGAGACACAATCTCAAGCAGGCTCCAAGCTCTGAGCTGTCAACACAGAGCCGAGAACACGAGGCCCAAACTCATGAACCTCAGAGATCATGACCTGAGCCAAAGTCGGACGCTTAACTGGCTGAGCCACCCAGGTGCCCCTTACATTTCTTTTTTCTTAATAAATTTTTTTATTTTTGAAAGATAGAGTGAGACAAAGCATGAGCAGGGAGGGGCAGAGAGAGAAGGAGACACAGAATCTGAAGCAGGTTCCAGGCCCTTACATTTCTCAGGGCAGGTCTTCTGTATGTTCTATATTTTCCTTCCCTGCTACTGTCAAGAAATCAGTACAGTGATCTGCTTATTCAATAAATCATTAAAAAGTTGGATAAGAAATTCACTATCACAGTTACTAATGTAAATAGTGAACTAAAAAGGAAAGAGCTACAACCAATCCTTTCTACTTTTGTTTTCAACTTTTTAAGATGGGAATCAACAGCATTAGATCTTTGTGTGCATAATTATCTACACACATACACACAAAGGATATACATGTTTTATGCAGTATTTACATAAACAGGCATTAATTAATCCTACACTTAATAATGTCTCCTACTCTGACTTCAGGGCTTGTCACCATACTGTTCTTTCTTGTAAGACTCTTCCCAAGTATGCAGGCCACATTTCTTAAAAGAGTCAGAATGAATACTTTTCTAGAAAACTTCAACAGAAGTTTGGACTGAATGAAAGCCAACAATAACACAACAGAATGTGTAGACTATCCAAGGTTAATTATTTTTTAAAATAGTTCACTGAATATAAGGGAGTCAACTACGAGCTTCTGTGTATTTTAAATGTACCTAAAATACAATTTTTAAAGCACACAGTAAAACTTGCTATCTTGAAGTTGTTTTACTGTGTTTAAACCCAAAAGTCCTTGGGTGAGCAGTTCTTTATGAAAGAATTCCTTTCCCTTCCCTTGAATGTGGCAGTCATTACTGCCAACATAAAGAACTCTATTTTTAGTAGCTTCCCAAAGCTTTAGTGAAGCTTTCTAAACATGGAGAAAATCTTCCTTTCAAGAAATCCAAGTTATGCTCTCTTCCAAATAATTCTCGGAGATCTATTTCATGTCATTTGGGTTGTAACAATTACATGGACTCTTTTATGTTTTTTGTAATTCTAAATTAAAGTCCATTTGTGACCCGCATCACTCAGAAGGTCTATTCAGCTACAGCCAAAACAAATGCCAAAGCCATGCATCCTGTCCCACCACGGAAAGTTTTGATACTAGGACACATCATATATAACGGCCTTCTTTGTCTTTTTTCTACCCCTTATTTGTGCCCAACAGCGCAGTTTCCCCAGTGCCAGAATCCTTATCTGACTCAAGACGTTTAGAAATGTATTACCAGTTGTGCCCGAAAGCGATTATTAACGTATTAGCAATAACAACTTTGCAGAAGATACAAGTCCACACTAGAGAAAGAGTCCTGAACCCTCTGATAATCAAAATTCCCAGCCCTCTGTCCGTGCACTTGGGAGTTCCGCAAGCTGCAGAAGTCCACAGGCCACTGCATCTAGATGTCCATCTCGAAGCCGGCCGACTTCAATTTAAAGGAGGACAGGAAGGACCGCTAATTCCGACCTCTCAAAGAAAAGAAAGGGTGACCCCTCCCCCCCGCCGCAGGAGGCATTTCCCCCAATAATGGCTCCACGCCGCGGGACGAGCAGACTACGTCCGGGGCCCCTCCTCTCGCTTCGGGCTAGGCCAGAGCCCCTCCTCAGACGTGGGTCGGAGACCTCTTCGCACCCGCAGGCGAGGCCCCCGTTCTGGCCGCCTCCTGCCCGCCTCCACGAGCTCCCGCCACCCAGATTCGGCTCCGAGCCAGACTGGCAACCCCCCGCGCGCCCACCTACCTCAGTCGCTGGTAGCCCGGCCCCTCAGCGCGCCCAGGGGTTGCCCATCAGCGGGGAACCTCACGCCGGCGCCGCTCCCCTCCTAGCCCGCCGCCTCTGCACTACGCGAAGAGCCCAAGTCGGAGGGGCAGACTGCGTGGGCGGTGGCGGCGAAGTGGACGCTGGGTTCCAGCTCCCGCCGCAGCCACCACTCCGGCTCCTGCCCCAAACGCAGGAGGAAGAGGCTGCCACAGCCCTGTACTGCGAGGGGAAGCGTGCGCGAGCTCGCAAGGATCGCGCACGCACACGCACACGCACACGCACGTCGCGAGACCCAGTCTCCCGCCGACGACCAGCACGCAGGCTTGGAGAAAGTAGCCGGTGGAGCCAGGCTGCGCTTGCGCGCCGTGGGGACGGGCAAGAGGAGGGGCTTAGGCCCGCGCAACGCTGCGGTGCAGGCCGCTAGCTGCCGATGAGCTGGAAACCCACAGGGAGGGATTTAACTTCCTTACGGGATTGATTTTTTTCTTAATGTTTTATTTATTTCTAGGAGAGAGAGAGAGAGAGACAGCGTGAGCAGGGGAGGGTCAGAGAGAGAGGAGTCACAGACTCTGAAACAGGCTCCAGGCTCTGAGCTGGCAGTCAGCACAGAGCCCGACGCGGGGCTCGAACCCACGAACCGCGAGATCATGACCTAAGCGAAAGTCGGACGCTTAACCACTAAGCCACCCAGGCGCCCCAACTTACAGGATTGATTTTTTTAATATTTTTATTTATTTCTAGGAGAGAAAGAGAGAGACAGCGTGAGCAGGGGAGGGTCAGAGAGAGAGGGTCACAGACTCTGAAACAGGCTCCAGGCTCTGAGCTGGCAGTCAGCACAGAGCCCGACGCGGGGCTCGAACCCACGAACCGCGAGATCATGACCCAAGCAAAAGTCGGACGCTCAACCGACTAAGCCACCCAGGCGCCCCTACGGGATTGATTTTTATCCCGATTCCAAGTAGATGTTGGAACTACTACTTGACCCCATTTCTCAGATTAAAGGACTAAGTGATGGGGTCAGGATTTGCACTCTGCTGTCTTGTTCCAGAAAGCGTGCCTGTTAGAAAAAAATTTATTTATTTCTGAGAAAAACAGCTTGAGCAGGGGAGGGTCAGAGAGAGCTAGACACAGAATCCGAAACGCTCCAGGCACTGAGCTAGCTGTCAGCACAGAGCCTGACGCGGGGCTCGAACCGTGAGATCATGACCTGAGCCGAAGTTGGACGCCCAACCCACTGAGCACCCAGGCAACCCCAGAAAGGGTGCTTTTAATCAATGTTGGCAAAAAGATGAATGCCTAATTATGTTAAGTACTGTTGAAAGCATGTTACAAGGGCTCAGCTTCTGCCCTTTCGCTTATGGACGGGTAGGATGAGACCTCCAAGTGCTACCAAAATGGGGAATATTCAAATAAGTTGAGGTGTTTGGGGCCTCAGACCTAGGGCTATGTGACCATGAAAAGCATTTTGTGGAACATCCTATAATGTAAAAGTTTTTTACACTCAAGACTTCACAATTGCAGTAGTCTTCATCCCACTATCACAGGGCCAGGACAAGTAGTTTGCTTTCAAAACTCCCCCCCCCACCCTTTATGTAGTTACTGTGAAATTTCTGGTAGATCAGTCACCCCCATTCAAGACACTTAGCAGAAGCGATTAATTTATTTCCCTAGTTGTTCTTGCTGTGAACTTGAGTATGTTAGGAGAGGATCCAGAAACAAAGGCTGCTGAGACTTTATTAGGCAGTGCGAAAAGACTAGAGGTGCTGTTGTTTTTTTTTTTTAATTTATTTATTTTGGGGGGAGAGCACAAGCGGAGAAGGGCAGATAGAGGGGGACAGAGGATCTGAAATCGGCTCTGTGCTGACGGGCTGACGTTGGTGAGCCTGATGTGAGGCTTGAACTCAACAAACTGAGTTCATGACCTGAGCTGAAGTCGGATGCTCAACCAACGGAGCCACTCAGGTGCCTGTGCTTGTCGGTTTTGCCAGTGCAATGAAGACTGTTTGAGGAGGTAATTCTCTGCATGGAGTTCGACCTTGACCACAGTACTTGGCCACGGGCTGATGCCAGTAGGAAAGACAGAAGGGGAAACAACTTTCCTGGGTGAACATACAAGGGAGGGTAAAAACCAAATATAATACATAAAATAGGCTACACCCCCATTCATTTTCTGGCAGGCATAGTTACATAACAATATTCTAAACAATCTCATTACTTCTATAAAATACTAGAAAACAAGACTTATTATACAGGTATAATATCAGTATAATATACTGATGTGTAAAAGGAAAATATCAACAAAGAAGACAGCTAAAATATGAATAATGACTGGGTCGTTCAGTGAAACCTCCCACTCTTTTAAAAAAATTTTTAAATGTTTTGTTTTTTTTATTTTTGAGAGAGAAAGAGTGTGAGAGAGGGAAGGGGGCAGAAAGAGGGAGACACAGAAACTGAAGCAGGCTCCAGGCTCTGAGCTGTGAGCAAAGAGCCCATTGCGGAAGTCGAACCCACAAACTGTGGGACCATGACCTGAGCCAAAGTCAGACGCTTAACTGACTAAGCCACCCAGCGCCCTAAACCTCCCAGTCTTGATTTCAGCTCAAGTCTTGATCTCACTGTCAAGAGTTCAAGCCCCATGTTGGACTCTGCGTTCTGGATAAAGCCTACTTAAAAAAAAATGTACACATGAAACAAATGATGAGAATTTGAATTGGTCCCTCTTATTATAGTATTGAAATTAAGTTTACTTAATTTATCAAGTCACGTTCATGCCCTGATTTTATATATCTATCAATAAACATTGTTATATTTAAAAAAATATGTACAGGGGCACCTGGGTGGCTCAGTTGGTTAAGTGTCCGACTTCAGCTTGGGTGATGATCTCACTGTGAGTTCTAGTTTGGTGTCAGGCTCCGGACTGACAGCTTGGGGCCTGGAGCCTGCTTCGGGTTTGTGTCTTCCTCTCTCTGCCCCTCCCTCACTCATGCTCTGAAAAATAAACAAACATTTTTTTAAAAAAGTACAGATTTGAGGACATATTAAGAAGCTTTCCAGAAAACATTAAACAAGTCTTCTGTACTCAAGTCCTCTTTTTTATCCTTGAAGTGGAATTTGAGAATGCATTGTAGCACTCCCATACCATATCATGATCCTCCCAGATCCCTAACTCTACATTTTTGTCTAAAATGGCATTTGTACATAAAACCACTTAAAAAACAAACTTTCGGGGTGCCTGGGTGGCTCAGTTTGTTGAGTGTCTGAATCTCAATTTCCCCTGAGCCCAGAGTCACAAGATAAAGCTCTGCGCTGAGTGGAGAGCCTACTTACGATTCTGTCTGCCCTTCTCCCCCAGAATAACAGATGAAGTCAGACATTCCTGGGTTTGAACGCCTTTCTGCCATCTGTCTCCAATAGTACCTTGGGCAAGTCACTGCTCTTCCCAGAAGTTGCCGGTTGTGTGAAATAAAAACAATGTCCTCCTTACAGGGATAAGGGATGAAGTTAAGCTAATGTGTAAAGATACATGTAGATTTATTTTTTTTTAACACTTTGTGGTTTTTTTAGACAGCAAGCGAGCCACGGAGAGGAACAGAGGGGGAGAGAGAATCTTAAGCAGGCTCCATACTCAGCATGGAGCCAGATGTGGGACTCACTCCTACGACCCTGTGATCATATCCTGAGCCAAAATCAAGAGTCAGCCACTTAAATGACTGAGCCACCCAGGCACCCCAACAGATGTGGAGTCAAATCCCAGGTATGCCACTTATTAGCTATATGACTGCGAATAAGCAACTAGTCAACTCAACATATACTTACTGAATGCAAGGTCCTGGGGATATAGGACTAGTATGGTCTCTGACCTCAGGGGGTTTACATTCTGGTGAGGTAGGCAAAAATTCAAACAGATAATCAAAATATGTTAAATGCTGATCTGTTATTTTGAGAATCATCTCAGAAATTATGAGGTACTAAAGTACACACAGATAAAACATGGTTTAACTAGTCCTGAATGCAGAGGCTTTTTCAAGAGCAGAGCCATATATCATCACTTCACAAGCAAGAGAAGCATACCTTTAAATGTCACGCTCTTTAACTTAGGCCTCAACATTTTTTCTTCAGAAGTATACCCTTGAAATACAATTTGGATGCAATCCAATGTTCTTCATTCCTTCATTCAGCGGGCCCAGGGTAGGCCACATCATATAAACAAACCACCAGCTAGTAAGATTTTTGCATGATAAATGGTAGCTGTACACATACAAAAAGAAAGCCATAAAAGGAATATTTGTTTAGAGCTGGGACCTAGCTGCCTCTAGAGACCATTGAACTGGGCCAACAAGTGTTCCTAAATACTTTCACTTAAATTGAAAGATACGCATAGAAAACTGAATCTCACTTCATAGATTTTAGTTTATCAGCAGCCATGGACTGCCCTTGATAGCTACATGGCATACAGCAGTACTGAAAAGTAACAGCAATATGGAAAGAGAGCATAAGAAAACCCACATTCATTCACCCATTATAGATAACAATACTAATATATTGGATGCTTACCAAATGCCAGCACTATCTTTATATGTTTTAAATATTCTATTTAGAGAGGGGCACCTGGGTGGCTCAGTCGGATGTGTCTAATTTTGGCTCAGGTCACGATCTCACAGTTTGTAGGTTTAAACCTGGCATTGGCTCTCTCCTGACAGCTTGGAGCCTGAGGCCTGGAACCTGCTTTGGATTCTGTGTCTCCCTCTCTCTCTGCCTCTCCCCTGCTCTCTCTCTCTCTCTCTCTCTCACTCACACACACACACACACACACACACACTCTCTCTCAGAAATAAACATTTTTTAAAAAAATGTAAATGTTCTATTTCACCTCATGCCTACAACTCTGAGATGGGTATTTTCACATCCCACTTACATATGAAAAAGCAGACATTTTAAAGCATTTAAGCAACCACAGCCAAAGGTTGTTCAAGTATCCCCAATACAGTAAGTTTATTTATAATTACGTCTGTGTACCAATACTGTAGCCAATGTATTTAAACACAAAATGTCATGAAACGTTTTTTTTTTTCAAGTTTATTTTTCAGAGAGGGAGCCCTAGTGGAGGAGGGGCAGAGAGAGAGGGAGAGAATCCCAAGCAGGCTCCGCATTGTTAGCAAAGAGCCTGACATGGGCCTTGATCCCACAAGCTGGGAGATCAAGACCTTAGCCGAAATCAAGAGGCAGATGCTCAACTGAATGAGTCACCCAGACACCCCATGAAACAACATATTATAAAAGCTACTACAATTTTTTACAAACGATACACAAATAGCCGTAGTATTTTTTTCCTGCTTTCCAAATACATGTCCTGCTTTGGAGACCAGAGTCAAAATCCAAGAGCAAAACAAAGTGAAGATTTTCAGTAGTTTTCAAACTTGAATGTGCATCACAGAATCCTACCACCCCAGACACACTTAAAGAGCAGCACTAGACCCCTAAGAATTTCGAGTTTGTGCTCTCTTCGAAGCTCCCAGGTAGGCATTCACTCCCCTGCTCTTTCACTGAGCTTTCTAAATTGGAGACTTGGGCTCTGGGGTGGCTTAGGCGATAGGGAGAACTCATCTTGCTTAAGTCTAAACTACAGTTCTGGGAGTCTCAGCTCCCAGAAGACTCTGTCGGGTAAAGGCAAGGAAAGAAAATATTGCCCTCAAGTATTCTTGACTTGCTGGACCCCTGAACCTGACACCCTGCTAGAAATTCAGAAATAAAGGCCATGGACACTTTAATATCCAAAGCTGCTAAAATGTGCCTGAAGTTGACAAGCTGCTAAAAATCCATCTATTACCAAGTGCCAAGTTACAATGATATGCTTTTTTCTGTGGAAAAAGAGTCATTTTTCATACTGAACCTTCATGTAGTCTTTTTTCCATAATAGGCAAAACCAAAAAGAGTCTAATATTCAAAACATGGACAATCAGTTATCCACATATTAAAAATGGTTAGGAACTTTTTCCTTCTGAAACTCTAGCTTTTACAGTAGTCCTAATAATATCTCAGAGGGTAACTGAGCTCCAGGTCCCTAAAGGGGTTAAAACTTTATTATTTTTTTATTTCAAACTTCACCCCACCCAAGGTTAATGCAAAATTAGAATTTCTTTTTAAAGGCTACAGCTTCAAAATCATGAAGTCCTATAAGCTGAAGCCTTATTTGGAAGAGAATAAGGTTAAGAAAAATAATCAAAAGTAAATTCTACAGGGCGCCTGGCTGGGTCAGTCAGTGGAGCATACAACTCTTGATCTTGGAATTGTGAGTTCAAGCCGTATGCTGAGTGTATATATTACTTAAAAATCAAATTAAGGGGCGCCTGGGTGGCTTAGTCGGTTGAGCGTCCGACTTTCACTTAGGTCATGATCTCGCGATTCGTGGGTTCGAGCCCCACGTTGGGCTCTGTGCTGACTGCCAGCTCAGAGCCAGGAGCCTGTTTCAGTCTGTGACTCCCTCTCTCTCTGACCCTCCCCTGCTCACGCTATTTCTCTCTTAGAAATAAATAAAACATTTTTTAAAAAATCAAATTAAAAAAAAGGGTATTCTTCGCCAGTAATGTGATTTGATAGTAGGCATTTACACATACATAAATACCAGCCAGAAGGTACTTTAAAAGTGAGACCACTGATATTGCAGGGATTTTGCAAGAAAATGTTTGTTTACAATTTTTCTTCACATTTCTACCTGGATTCCTGCCTGAGAAAAATTGTTAAGTTGATATGAGGTGGGAGCAAAGACCTTCATATACCTCTAATTGGTAACACCAGGGAATCTGCTTTACCCAGTGAGGGAAATGTAACCATCTTTAGCTCTGGAGAGCTTTCTAAGAACAGAACATATGGAGAATATTAATCAGTAAGATGCTGATTATATTCCCAAGCTAAACGTCCAACTCCAGTGAGATTTTATTAAGGTTTTCTGATGATTTCATCACCTAAACTGAATAAAAAGCTAAGACATCCCCTCTACCCTCCACATCTATTCGCTCTTTATATTTACGCATCCATCTTTTTTAAAAAAATGTTTTATTAAAATTTTATATTTGAGAGAGACAGAGACAGAGAGACAGAGCGTGAGGAGGGGAGGGGCAGAAAGGCAGCGAAGAATCTCAAGCAGGCTCCAGGCTCTGTGCTGACAGCTCAGACACCCCCCCGGATGCGGGGCTTGAACTCACAAGCAGTAAGATCAGGACGTGAGCCGAAGTCTGATGCTTAACCACCTGAGCCACCCAGGCGCCCCAACACACCCATCTTTTTAAAGCTTAACTTCAGCTTTTCAATGCCAGAAGCAGAAGGCATGAGAAAATGCCAGTAGATTCCAATTCTTACATGAAACTACGTACCAAATTGTGAAGAAATAGGAGCTCCAGATTTAAATCTCAGTGGAAGCATTAAGATCTCAAGGATCACACTGGGCTAAGTTACTTGGAATTCTTGCCTGCTATAAAGAGCTTATTAGCATACAGGGGCAGCTCAGTTGAGCGTTCTAACTTCAGCTCAGGTCATGATCTTGGAGTTCTTGAATTCGAGCCCCACAATGGGCTCGCTGCAGTCAGCCTGGCAGTGCAGAGCCCACTTTGGATCCTCTATAACCCCCTCTCTGCCTCTCCCACACTTTGGCTCTCTCAAAAATAAACAAACACTAAAAAAAGCTTATTCGCATCCATTATCTACAAAGTGCCGAAATAGTAATTTTACTAAACAAAGTATAGCTTTTTATCCTAGAATTCAACTACCATTTCCCCCCTAGCTCCTATCTTAAGCATTATGTTATCTGTCACTAAAGGACCTTAGCTGATGGTTTTATAAAGGAAAGGAAGGCACACAGGGAAAAGAGCTCACACACAGCTAAGTTACAACTCTGGAGGCTTTGTTTTCTAGCTTGTGATTCTTTTTTTTTTTTTTCCTGAGAGAGCGAGCGAGCAAGTGAGCGACAGAGTGAGCGGGGGTCAGAGAGAGAGAGAGAGAGATACAGAATCTGAAACAGGCTCCAGGCTCTGAGCTGGCTGTCAGCACAGAGCCCAATGCCGGGCTCGAATCCACGAACTGTGAGATCATGACCTGAGCCGAAGTCGGACGCTTAACTGACTGAGCCACCCAGGCGCCCCTAGCTTGTGATTCTTAAGGTGCTGATAATGCTATTTAGAAGCAGCTCCCATAGCTGGCTTAATGGGATTTATAAATTGCAGGAACTCAAAAGCTGCTTCTGCACAAACAAAAACTTCCTCACATGTAGGGGTTGCCTGTCTCAAAAGGAGGACTGCAGTGTCCGGTGCACAGTGACTGCTGGCTGAGCACTATGTGTACACCAACAAGGCTGGTAAGACAGGCAATACCGAACTATAAGCTGTCTAGACAGGCTTGGGGAGAACTTAACCATCACTGTTTCATTCTATACTTCCATTTGGTGAACGTGAACGTCACTGTGGCACATGCCAACTGGCACTCGAACTATCATTTCACCTATAGCCTAGGTGTCTTATGCCAAATACAAACACAATCTAAGAGTAAGAGATTTCTTCAGGAAGGTATTGACGAATAGAACTGTAGAGTCTGGGTAATGAGTTGCTAGGTACAGAGAGTACAATACTTCTCTCACATGCCTAACAATGTAAACAAAATTAGAAAACCAGCATAAAACATTTCAGCAGAGATGATTTTAGGAAAGTGCAGGTTGAATTAACTTTATTTTATAAGGAATTTAGAAAACATGAGCAAATATTGATATTCAGTTAAAAAAAACAAATTAGTCTGTACATCATTCAAATGTTAAAAATCAAGAGTCAGTGTAACACTAAAAACTGTAATAACAGAGAAATGGGTTTCACTTTAGGACATAATACTATCAGTGGTTTATTACAACTAGATATACAAACATAAATGTGGTAATGCTAAAATGATGTAAAACTCTGAATCTCAAAGTGATCCAGCAGGCTGAAGGGAGCACCAATTGTCACCAACGTGAGAATGCCACATATTCTATCAAAAAAAACACACTATTACTAGGTAATAAAAATAAGCAAATAAATAAACTGAGGGGAAAAAAGGAGCCCAAGAATGCCTGCATTTTAGAATAAATGGTTTATTTGGTTCTCTTGTTACAGGTGTTTTGTCTGTTTTCTTCTTCTAAGAAAGTAGAGATGGAAGGGACCCAAGAATGTCTCCCATTTATATCTATCGTAATTTTTCAGTAAGAAAAACTTTATAGTGAAGAAATAATGATTGATACTTCTTGTCATTTTAACCACTTAACATACTATTAAAATGATTTCTTTTAGTATGCTTTGATTTTTTTTTTAAAAACTCGAAGAATATTCAGAAACTTCTCTGTCTCTTCATTTAAGAAATATAGCTATCTATTTAATTCCTGGAAAATTTTTTTTTTCAAGAAGTGACAGCAATACAAAGTTCTAATACACCCGGAGTCTTGAAAAGAATAATGGGTAATCCAATTATAAAAATTTAAATTAGAATATTCTGAAAATATATCTGAGGGGTCAAAAATATAATTTATGACTCCTTGTGAACTAAATTTCACTGAGATGCTTAAATCTAAGTCTATAACACAGGTGTCATTATGCTTGAAAATTTTTAAGGAAGAAAATTAACAACCGACTCAAAGATCCTGAAGAAAATGTGGATTAAAATTAGTAGCATGTTTCTATGTACAAATGTATAAACACACACTTTTGGGGGGAAAAGAAAACAATATTTATAAGCTACAAATCACTTTCTTTTAAGGATGATTAAAAAAGAGTTAGTAGCTAGTCATAGAGCTAGAAGCTGTGAGGGGAACCTAAAAGTGATAAATACTAAAACTCTTTGCAGTGTAAAGAAATGCAAAAAACTCTTATACTACAAATCTTTAATTTTACAAAACGGAAAAACAGTCCAACTATTGCCCATTTACAATGATAAAAACGAAAACGAAAACTCTGAAACAGTTTGTAAAAATTCTACTGTAGCATTCTTAAATCCAGTTCATATGAATCGAGTAAGATTTAAGCTGAAGGGCAGGGGTGGGGGTGGGTGTCAAAAAATTAGAGAATTTTACCTTTTCTGAGATCACATTTCATTTCAAAAGGATACGGTGAATAGGCCCCTAGTGTGCTTTATTACTGCTGACAGAAAGTCCAAATATTTCCATTTCTTTAAACTTCTGGGATTTTATCCAGATATTTAAAATATTGATATTTAAACTTTACATTAAAGGGCATCATACTCGGAAAACGGGCCTGCTTTAAATAAAGTTTGATAATTCTGGTGGTACTTACTGAAAGAAGATTTCTTTAGCAAATATTGGTTTCATATATTTAAAAAAATCAGCAAGACAGAAATTTAAAAATCGTAATTTACAATACATTGTAAACTGCAGACAACTGCCACATGTATCACAGACCAGCACAGGTAAAAAGTTTTTCCAAATATTTTATAAGACTTTGTATCTTCCTTTGTTTGTTGGTTGGTATGAATTTTGCTACAAGAGAAAATAAAAGATACATGGTCAGAAAAGCAAAGGATAAAAAAAAACATGTCAAAAAATTTTCATGCACAAACTTACAAAAGTACCAGATATTTAGAACAGAAATTATTAATATTCTTATACTGAGGAGGGAAAAAACTCTTCAATAACCAATCCATTTGTGTTCACTTCAGTGCCCTTTGACAGCTGTTTTGAACCAACTTAATGGTGGTGGCATCAAGGTTCTTTTTCTATTAATCCTTGGTGAAACAGTCTTAAAAGCATTTGATTTAAAGGATGTTTCTTTCTCCCCTCTTGTTTTCTGTATCTTCTGGTCCTTAAATTTTTTATTCCCCCAAAGAAAGTTCTGTAAGGGGAATTTTAGAAAAGCCCTCAGAACCACATTCATAGAAAAAGGATAAAGTTTCCTGTCAAAGGGCCCTTGCCCAATGTACACGTTATAGGGAGTTTATAAGCTTCAACCTGCTCTAACGACACAGGGATGTGTTTGCCTCCTTTGGGAAGGTGGTCTATAAAAGGATGTCTTTTCCAAGGCATAACCACTTTGGAAAATTATTTATCAAACCTTAAAGCTAAACTACACAACACTATAATTAGCAATTCTACTCCAAGTTATATACCCAAGAGAAAAACATACTCCTTTGTACAAAAGAGACATGAAAGAATGTTCACAGAAGTTATCCCTAACAACAAAAAAGTAAAATAACCTCAAAGTCCAATATATAAATTGTGGGTATATTCACAAATTAAATATTACATAGCCATGAAAGAGAATGAATTACTCCTACATGCAACAACATAGATTTCCTCAAAGTGATGGTGAGTGAAAGAAATTAGATACAAAAATGTATACAGTAGTTGATCCCATTTACATGGAGTTCAAATACAGGTGCAACTAATCTACCATGTTAAAAGTCAGAACACTGTTATGTTTGGGGGAGAACAATGGGGACAGGAGGGACATCCAGGGGGCTTCTGGAATGCTGGCATTGTACTGTGTTTCTTGATCACATCAGTACGCTTCCTTTGTGAAAATTCATCAAGCTTTATGTTTACGATTTGTGTGCTTTTCTGTATTCATATAATAGTTCAATAATATGTGTACTCAAACAATTAAGTCCTTGAGGTTTTCACTCACCAGCCGAATCAGTTCTTCTTTTATAAGTCTGGTAATTTCTGCCTTTGCTTTCTGCACAGCCAGTTCATTGGCACCTGGTAAGTAAGTAGACAACATTATTCGTATTACTAGAATTACACCAGATGTTTATCCATGTCATGGAGATCCAGAAGGAAATACTGCAAGTGACTTTCAGAAACATTGTACTGCCTGCCAAGATAGTCTTTCAATACCTGGTGGAACGTCATTCTCGTTATATAATGGCTGCTTATTATTTAGATTACTTATAGAGTTTCAAACGTAACCACTGGGCTCACATTACATTGTGTTAAGAGTTCTTGCTATGATTAAAAAGAGCAAAGAAAAGATGATTAGAGACTAAAAATAAGTTAGAGATACGAATCTCTAACTTTAACAAACTTTTAATGGACATTTATTATATTCCGTGGTGGAAGACTGGGCAAGTTTAAGGAGAAGTGATGACATGGATTATTTTGCAAAGCCACATGGGCAATGGTATAGACTAAGAAACGCATGCTTAATCACTGAAGAGTAAGAAGTATAAAACAGTTGGAAAAGAGTGTTAAAGAACACAGCAACACAGCCAAGAGGATGAGGCAATCTGGAGACATTCATTCATATAGTTACTTCAAGAAATACTAAGCAACTCGGGGCGCCTGGGTGGCTTAGTCGGTTAAGCGTCCGACTTTCCCTTAGGTCATGATCTCGCGGCTCGTGGGTTCGAGCCCCGCGTCGGGCTCTGTGCTGACTGCCAGCTCAGAGCCTGAAGCCTGTTTCAGTCTGTCACTCCCTCTCTCTCTGGCCCTCCCCTGCTCACACTGTCTCTCTCTCTCTCTCCTAGAAATAAATAAAACATAAAAAAAAAAAAAAAAGAAATACTAAGCAACTGCCATGTATGATATACCATTAGAGATGTATTATATAAAGAACTTATTCATTCTCTTCATGAACTTGTAGAATAGAAAAACAAACTTGGAGAGATTGTACAACAGAACAAAAAGGTAGGACATGCTCTATCAGAATGACTTCTAAGTATCATTTCTTACAAAAACCTTTCCCTCACTTCTCTAGGCAGTTAAGTGGCTAATAGTCGAGGAACAAATAAAGTATGAAATAATAAACAAGATACTGAATTTGAGAGGGATAAAAAGGTATTATCATCAGTCACAGTAGATGAAATTCAATTCTGAGACTGCTGTAGTTGGGGTGCTCATGTGACATCCTGTTGCTGTCAATAAAGACAGTGAAAATATGGATGAGGAGGAAAGGAGAAACAGAGATGAGAGAGCTATCAAGGGTAGTGTGAAGGGATCTGCAGCCACGGGACAACGCCAGGGAGCAAGTTACGTCTAGATAGGTAGCACAGTGCACAATGATGAAAATGAAAGAGCTGGACCAGGGGCGCCTGGGTGGCTCAGTGAGTTAAGCATCTGACTTCGGCTCAGGTCATGATCTCATGGTTTGTGAGTTCGAGCCCCACGACGGGCTCTGCGCTGACAACTCAGAGCCTGGAGCCTGTTCTGGATTCTGTGTCTTCCCCTCTCTCTGTCCCTACACTGTTAGCACTCTGTCTCTGTCTCTCTGTTTGTTTATTTATTTATTTTTTAAATTTTTTTATGTTTTATTTATTTCCAGGAGAGAGAGAGACAGCGTGAGCAGGGGAGGGTCAGAGAAAGAGGGGGTCACAGACCGAAAGAGGCTCCAGGCTCTGAGCTGGCAGTCAGCACAGAGCCCGACGCAGGGCTCGAACCCACAACCGCGAGATCATGACCTAAGCGAAAGTCGGACGCCCAACCGACTAAACCACCCAGGCGCCCCTCTGTTTGTTTATTTTTGAGAGAGACAGGGACAGAGACAGAGCATGAATCGGGGAGAAGGGAAAAAGAGAAAAAAGGAGACACAGAATCTGAAGCATGCTCCAGGCTCTGAGCTCTCAGTACAGAGCCTGATGTCAGGCTTGAACCTGCAACCAGCGAGACCATGACCTGAGCTGACGTCAGATGCTCAACAGACTGAGCTACCCAGGCACCCCAAAATAAATAAACATTTTTAAAACAACTAGAAAAGAGAAAGAAAAGAAAAGAAAAGAAAAGAAAAGAAAAGAAAAGAAAAGAAAAGAAAAGAAAAGGAAGAAAGGAAGGAAGGAAGGAAGGAAGGAAGGAAGGAAGGAAGGAAGGAAGGAAGGAAGGAAGAAAGGAAGAAAGGAAGAAAGGAAGAAAGAAAGGAAGAAAGGAAGAAAGAAAGAAAGAAAGAAAGAAAGAAAGAAAGAAAGAAAGAAAGAAAGAAAGAAAGAAAGAAAGAAAGAAAGAAAAGAAAAGAAAAGAAAGAGCGAGCTGGACCAAAGAAATAGACTAGAACCTAATAACTAGGAGTGAAATGTTAAAGACTATAAGGAGAACTAGGGTTGCAATGTAGAGGACTATATGTTTATCATTCTATGTAAGAAAACCAGTTTCCGGGGGCACCTGGATGTCATAAGTTAAGTGTCCACTCCTTGATATGGGCTCAGGTTGTGACCTCATGGTGAAGGGATTGAGACCCACGTCGGGCCCTGCATCAGGCTCCACTGTAAGTGCGGAGCCTGCTTGGGATTCTCTTCCCATCTGTGACCCTTCCCTACTCGCATGTGTGCAAGCACACACCTCTCAAAATAAACCTTAAAAAAAAAGAAAACCAAATGAGGAAAGAAGAATTCCCTTATAAGGAATGGTCTTTTTTAAAAAAAAAGTTTATTTACTTTGGAGAGAGAGAGTGCGTGTGAGTGGGGGAAGGGCAGAGAGAGGGAGACAGAACATATGAAGCAAGCTTTGTGCTGAAAGCAGAGACCCCAATGTGGGGCTCCAACTCATGAACCACGAGATCATGACCTGAGTCAAACTGATGCTTAACCAACTGAGCCACCCAACTGAGTTCCATGAATGACCTTTTTGACCCAAGAGAGCACAGGGAGGTCAGGTGGGTGAGGAAGAAAACGAAGGGGAGGAAGAGAGGAGAAGCAAGAAGGAGAGGAGAAGCAAGAACAAACAGGTTAATAACACGAAGGAAAGAGCCAGGAGTATGGCTGTGAAGTCACAGCAACATATCTAATCTAAATCTGACACCTTCACCAGCCACCAAACACAATTTTTGTTTTTTTGAGAGAGAGTCAGAGAGAGTGTGAGGAAGGAAAGGGCAGGGAGAGAGGGAGAATCTGAGATAGGCTCTGCTGTCAGCACAGAGCCCAATGTGAGGCTTGAAACCATGAACCGTGAGATTATGAGGAGTCTGAAGATTAAGCAACTGAGCCACCCAGGAACCCCGGCAGCTACACATTTTAAAGCTATGGGTACTTGAAGAGAAGAGAGGTGGATCAAAATAAACAAAAGGGTAGAATCAAGAGCAAAGCCAGACTGAAAATTACAACCAAAATGAAATTCAGGAGGCATGTATGCTACTTGGTATGGTTAGTGCAGAGCTTGTTGATAGTCCATGCTGTTTTAAAGAGAAAGAAAATGACACTCTCACCTAAATCCAAGTAGAAGAGTAATTTTCCTGCTTTCGTTAGAGCCTGACCATTTTGACCAGTTTAAAGCTTTGACTTATAAAGCTTCTTTAGGTAATAGGTTACATATGTTTATAAGCTGCCATGGAAAAGAGGCATTTCCTTTCATTGGTCCTAAAACAACTCTGGCTGCTTTTAAGGGATTCTCCACTAGTAAAAAGAGAGGGTCACAAAACAGGCTATAAATTATACAGGATGGCCAGGCACATAAGTCCTT